>CM056729.1:76538325-76770754 GCA_029844215.1 Przewalskia tangutica | reverse complement strand
TGTTATGTTTGTGGCCATGTGTGGCATTGTCAACTTGTTAGAAGATCTTAACCCGTGTCCGTCTTGAAGAGCATTCGGGGCGAATGTTTCTAAGGAGGGAGAATGTTATACAGTATTTCGGAGTATGTACATGGGGCGTGCGTATAAAATTTGAGCCTTAAGATAGGCAAGATTCGAATTTGTACACAACACCGGTTAGAGTCGTTTTTGAAAGCGTTTCCTGACTTTCGTAGGGAAAATTCCGGCTATGTCATTTATAATTTTTGCGGATTTTTAGAGAGCGTAACATTTTGGACCAGCGGGAGGGTGACATGTGTCACCTCGCATTGGATGAAGTGTTTGTAAAGGCTTGGCGAATGGGTCTTGTGTAGTAGGTAGGATATTTTGTGCAAGTTGTGTGGTAGATGGATAAGGTACGTGGTGGAATCCTAGCCTACACTTGCCTTACACTTGGAGTGATCTTGGCCGTTGGTTGGCCGTGTCTTGACCTATAAATACCCCACTTTGTTGATGAATTCTTCATCCAAAAATATTTTCTAAGTGTAAAATCCTCCCTCCTAGCATGAGCTTTCGTCCCTCTCCCCTCCTAGTGGTGCTTGGCGAGAGCCACCACCCTCATATGAAGCCTTGGCCGAGGTACCCACTGCCTAGTTGTCTCGTATAAATACCCACTTTTTGTGGTATGAAATACTCTCCTAGTATTGTTATAATGCCCAATACCTTAGCCCAAATACCTTATAGTATTCCGAGGTTACAAGCTGAAAATACTATCATACTTTCTCGATCCTCAAATGAAACCCTAAGGAAAATTTTCACCGTAGTTGAAGTTATAAGTAGAAGTTACGTAGAACTTCTAAGGGTTTCTTGGGCGGGTGGAGCACTTCGGGTAGGAGCTAAGCGTTGCTCGGGAGCGACATTAAATCCCGGATAATTTTGGGCTTATCGAAGTAAATGCCATCGTCATTCTAGTGTAATTGGAAATTACATGCGTAGTAGTATAGAAATGAATATAAGATTCATAAGATGATATTCTGAAAAGACTTGAACTGAAATCACCGGGAGAATAAGTAGAAGTTCAGTGTACTTATTGGGTGTATATCTGATGACCGATAACCTTTTTGGTTGAATGTTACAAGTAGCATGGGCTACTTAGAAGGTGGACAGGCTAAGCCCAGGGTTATAAGCAGTGGGGCGTTTTGCTTATAGTCGATAAATGCGTCGCGAGGTATGTGATTCTTCCTATACTCTTGAGCATGATATTTTAAAGGAAGATATATATAATGCGTCAATGTCTTTTGACTTAAGCACGAATAATATATAGTCGGTAGGCGTCGTGTGCTAATTGAGCGTGGTTGTGGCAATGTCTTTTGACTTAAGCTTTGAATAATAAGAACCTTGAATGTATGTCAAAAGAGTTAAGAAACCATTTTTGAAGAAGAAGTAACACTTAGTTTTAAAGGTTTTAAAAAGAGTTATACTAGCTTTATGGGAGTTAGGTATAATGTCTTAAGAGAGGTAAAGAAAATGGTTTCTTGATGTTAGAAGTTAAGAGACTTGATCTTATAAGATAAGAGACTTAACTTATTTGTTTTAATGTGAATGATTGTATGAAACCTCAATTCGTGAGTAATAAGTACTTGGTTTTATTTAAAGGGATTATGTTTTCTTGATTTGAAATCGAGAATGTGTATCGACAAACCAACTGCGGCGTTAATAAAGGAAAATGTATTGAATAATGAAGTATTATTAAAACCAGTGAAACCTCCGTGCATAGAAGCTAGATGAGACAAAATGATATTACATTTCCTAGATCATGGTTTTAATAAAATTTATGAACAGAATAACCTACTCGCCTATGGCATATGTTACTCAATTGTTTTAAAAGAGATTAAAACATTGAACTATGAAACTTTTCTAAAGTAAAGAAAGCTAGATGTCGAAATTAGGCAAACTGGAACTCTAGGGAAAAGGAAGGCATTGTCTTGTCTTAAAATGGTTTGAAAACATAGAGTGTTATAACAACTTTATGGGAAGTTAGTTATAACGACTTTATAGAAACAAAGAAGGGTTTTATCATTGGTTTTAATGTGATAACTTTCGACTTTAAAAGAGAAGTGTTTGGTTTACCTAAAAATGTAAGTCACTCTATTTTTATACTACGAATTATCGGTGACTTTTATAAAGGATTTAACGTACGTAGTACTTTAGGGTTAACAACCCGGACTTTGGCATAAAATGAAGGTACCTTGAGTGATGTATAACTTGCATATGCTTGTTGTGGTGAAACTTGCCTATGCTTGTTGTTGTGAAACCTGTCTATGTTTGTGATGATAGCCTTTGTTGTGCAAGTGTTGTATTTACGTATTCTGGCGTCTCGATAAATGGTTGACTTATTGAGAACTTACTTGGGCGTCTTTGGTAGTGGATAATTCCAGGTATGTTTCCATTTTGATTTACATGCTTGTTGTTGATGTTACATGGACGTCTCTGCCGTCTGCAGTCGGGGCATGTGGCCATGCGGCGGGTTAATCACCAGTATATTGTTATTGATGTCACGTGGGCGTGTCTACCGTCAGTCGGGGCATGTGGCCATGGGGCATTGGTATTAGTGTTGCATCTGGGCGTGTCTACCGTCTGAAGTCGGGGGCATGTGGCCATGATGCGAACATGATTGATGTTGTGGCGTGAGACCCGTAGTTATATTTGAGTGATGACTTGAGCGTGAGTCACAGTGGACATGGCTTTTATGTTATGTGTAGTTTGGTTATCATACATGTCTCTGCTTTATATAGACTAGTATGATTTCATTTCTGATAATTTTCTGATTTCACATACTTAGTACTGTTATGCGACCTCGCCCGGGCTGCGTTCATCTGCAGCGGTAGAAGTACATGGTATCGATCCGCGTTTAGGATCTCATTCAGCGTCTTGGGAAGCTCCGATTCCGTCGGAGGCTTATCTTTGGTATGTTACCACGAGTCTATAGAGTTCTTATACATTCGAGGGTATGGCGTGCCTGTCGTCATAGTTGTTGTAAAAATCTTAGAGTGCAGCCAGTTGTGGCGAAGTTGTAAAAGGATTAAAGCTGTTCGGGTTTTATGTATATCTTGAAAGCTTGTTTTGGTTGGCTTTTTATTTATTATATCTTTTGTTGCATGACTTATGTTTTATTTTCATTAGTTTTCTCGATGTTGTATCACTAGGGTGCGGGTAAGGCACGATCCGCGGACTTGGAATCAGGTCGTGACACCATAGTGAAAAGTATTCTCAGTATTGTTACTATTCCAAAATACCTTGGCCCAAATACCTTGTAGTATTCCAAGGTTACCTATACTAAAAGCCCGAAATACTACTATACTTCCCTTGATCACAAAAGCGAAACCCAAGGAAAATCTTCATAATTGGTTGAAGTGTTAAGAAGAAGTTGCGTAGAACTTCTAAGGGTTGTTTGGGCGGGTTGGAGCACCCAGTAGGAGCTAAACATTGCTCAGGATCGACATTTAAACTTGGATAATTTTGGGCTTATCGAGGTAAATACTCTTGTCCTTCTATTGTAATTGGAAATTACATACTATAGTAGTATAGGAACAAGTATAAGATATATAGAAGGATAGTATAAGAGAAGAGAATTGAATTGAAATCACATCAGAAGAATATTAAAGAAGAAGATTGAACTGTACTTACATGGGTGTATTTCTGATGAGACTTGTGTGGTTTGTGGGTAGGGAAGTCTTTGCCCAATTTTCCATAGAATAAGGAATGTATCTAGAATTATTTTTCTGAGTAGTCTAAGCGTTGATAGACTTATATGACCGTTATAGGTTGAAATCTGCAGTAGCGTATTACTCGAAGGGTGGAAAAGGCTAGCGAGGATTCTGATGCTTTGGAGCGTTTTGCTAATTATCGGTGTCGTCGCGAGGTATGTGATTCTTCCTATCCTCTTGAGCATGATATTTTAAAAGAATATATATATATGCGGTAGGCGTCGTGTGTTAAGCGAGCGATGGTTTTACTTGATGTCTTTTGACTTGAGTTGTAATAATAAGAATCTTGAAGTATTTCAAAAGAATTAAGAATGGTTTTTGAAAGAAGAGTAATACTTGATTTTGAAAGTTTAAGAGTTATACTAGCTTTATGGGAAGTTAGGTATAACGACTTAAGAGAGATAAAAATAATGGTTTATTGATTTTAGAAGTTAAGAGACTTGATCTTAAAAGATAAGAGACTTGACTTAATTGAATTGATATGAATTTTGTTAAAAAGTGTGAAACCTCGTTCGTGAGTAATGAGTACTTAGTTTTTAAAGAATAATGTTTTACTGATTTCGGAAATGAGAATAAGTATCGAGCGAACCCTGGCGTTAATAAAGGAAAATGTATTGACAAATAAATAAATTTAAAACGGTGAAACCTCCATTACATAGAAGCTAAGATAAGACAAAATTGTATTACATTTCTAGATCATGTTTTGCTTTAATAAGATTGTTATAAACAATAATAACCTACTCACACATAAGGCATATGTTACTCAAATTGTTTTAAAGGAATTACGTTAATAAGTGATTAAGACTATGAACTATGAAATCCTTGAAACTAAAAGACTTGAGTATACGAAATTAGGCAACTTGTACTTTTGGAAAAGAATGTTGTTACTTGACTTTAAAAGGAAAGTGTTTTGGTTTAAAAATGAGGGCATAATATTGCCTTAGTTGATTTAAAGGAAAGCATGGTATTATCTTAATTTGTCTTAAAAGAGCGTTTAAATGTTATGGTCAATTCTATACGCGTTCATGGGATGAGCAGAATGTATTTCACTCGACACGCGTTAATGGATGAGCGGGAATGTATTTCACGCGACAGCGTTAATGGGATGAGCGGGAATGTATTCCATCGATTCTTATGAGTCCCGTGAGATGGGCCGAGACATGTATTCCATCACGATTCCTATCGAGTCCGTAGAGATGGGCTAGACATGTATTCCATCGATTCTATCGAGTCCGTGAGATGGGCGAGACATGTATTCCATCACGATTCTGTCGAGTCCCGTGAGATGGGCGAGACATGTATTCCATACGATTCCTATCGAGTCCCTGAGATGGGCGAGACATGTATTCCACACGATTCCACCTCGAGTCCCGTGGGATGGGCGAGACACATTATCGTATCATACGATTTATACCTAGGCTGGCGGTGAGGAAGGAGTTCAGGCGTGAGGATGACTTTGAGGCGTGAGTCACGACTTGACATGGCTGTTTTTATGTTGTGACTGTAGTTTTGTTATCATACATGTCTCTGTTTTATTTTAGAATGTTATGATTTACGTTTCTGGTATTTTTGATTTCACATACTTAGTCACGTTATTATCGACCTCCTTGAGAAATTTGCGTTCATCTGCGCAGTAGAGGTACACCGGTTGTTGATCCTCGCTCATAGGATCCACGATTCGTATTGGGAAGCTCGTTTCTCGGAGGCTTATCTTTAGGTATATTTCACTGAGTTGCAGGTTCTTGTACATTCGGGGTATGGCGGAGCCTGTCCGTCATAGTTGTTATTACATTCTTAGAGTGCATGTAATCTTTGTTGTGGCGGGGTTGTAAAGGATCTTGTTCATTCTGTATATATGTAAGAAGGCAACCGTTTTGGTTGGCCTGTTTATTATCATATCTCTTGTTCATATCTGTCTTGTTTTATATTCCGCTGGTTACTCTGATGTATGTCTACTTGGGTGCCCGGGTAAGGCACGATCACGCAGGTTGGGTTGGTCGACAAAGTGGTATCAGGCGATTAATCCTCGGAAAGTGTCTCTGACCAGGTATGCAGTAAGTCTTGATTATCGATGTGTTGTGCACCACATCTATGTCGAGGAGGCGAGACATTTAAGATTAGTTTCCATTCTTCTCATTACGAGATCGTGCCTTAGAAGTGTTATAAGTTGCACCTACAGCGCATTCGTTTTACGATTATGCCTCGCGCAAGAGCAACCGGGCAGATGGGCAAGCGGCCGAGAAAGGCTGCTAGTAGGATCTGAGAAGATGCAGCGCGAGCTCGGTCATTACGAGATAGTGCTTGACGGCGAGTTTTGCGGCGCCGCCAGCGAGTTTAAGCGCATCGATGCATTCGAGACCCTGATACTGAGCCTCGATCCATGGCCGGAAGCGAAGAGTTGGCGTACAAAGATAGCCCGATTATTGGCGAGATAGTAGCAAGGCATGAGGATAAAATTTGGATCACGGCGGTCCGATGCCGTGAGTACCGTAGTTCACGAAGCGAGATAGTTTGAGGCTGCGGGATTTTGAGTTGCGGCCGCGATGTTTATGGATCGAGGCACGAGGATGATCGCGAAGTTCATCAAGCGATTCTGGATCGTGAGTGATCAAGGCCGGAGACCGAGTCGGTGGTCTTAGGTTCACATCGGCTGCGTGATACGCTGATCGGCAGATTTGTCGTGGGAGCTGTCGGGAGCACGCGCCTCGGTATTTGGGGCGAGTTCGGAGGCATTTCTCGGCCACTTCTTGCCTCCGCGGATGAGGAGGGCACGGGCCAGATTTACGATCTTTGAGGCGAGAGAGGGTATGCGGTTGGGAGTACAATGTGAGTTTGACACGTTAGCTCAGTGCGTCCCGCATTGGTAGCGACATGGAGGGCGAGTACACCGCCACGATCATAGGACTCGATGACTACTTGGCGAGGCTTGTTCGGGTGTAGCTCTTCGAGCATGGACATTGCTGTCCGCGACCGTTCGGGGCCCGTGGTAGTATGCAAGGGCACCCAGTAGTCATACATCGAGTAACGGCGGAATATAAAACAAGGCGAGAAGCAGTTTATAAAATAAGATGATTATCGATGAAAAGCTTGCCTTTCGGCATAATATAAATAACTCAAGTTTTGCGATTCATCCCAGTGTACAATAGTACTACAGACCTCAGGAAGTAAACAACTATGGCGGGACGGGGCCGCCATACCTGTATGCAAAACTATCTACAATACGAGATCATACCCAAAAGTAGAGCCTCGGAGAAGATGGAGCTCGACACCAGCAAAGATCCTAGGATGTGGATCTAGCACTGCTTGCCCTTACTGCGGCATGAGCGCGGCCCAAGGAGAGTCGATACAGTACCAAGTATGTGAAACTATAAAGTACTTAAAATGAAATCAAAGTATTTAAAACCTTTTCACAAATACAATCAGTTCATTGCACATAGTGCCCATCCAAACAACAACGATAATAGGAAAAGCGCATGCGAGTCTATTCTAGGCGCGAATGATCGGCAAGGCGATCGCCCGTAGTATCATTCTGCGTGCCTAGTCACCGGACTTCGCGGCCGCGTAGGTCCCGCGGACGCGTGAGATATTTCGCGCGTCGGGGCATGACCCCGGCATCCGCCTAGGCTCCGCGGCGCGCATAGCCTCAAAAGCCGCGTAGTCTCAGCGGACCGCGTAGAGTCCGCGTCGGGCTAAGCGCCGGAATGATCAATCACGGAGCATACGTGCTCGCGTAGTCTCGCAGACCGCATGACCGTATAGACCGCATCGAGGCAAGCCGCGTATATAACGATCGAGGGTAGGTGATACAATAACGATACAATGGACTTACCAGGTTAGCAGCGTAAGCCTGGCAAGAATGACCACTTACAGCGTTACAAGACACTAACACGGTAGCATCATAACATGTCTACTTATCAAACAATCTTACTACACTTAATAGAAATCAATACGAGGCTTTTATAAACAAAACAAGTAAGCAGATTCCTTTTATCTTCTTAAGTTGTTATACCTAACTTCCCGTAAAGCGGTATAACTCTTACGCTTTGTTTTAAAAACCAAATATTTATCTTACATTAAAAATGATTGATATTCTTTTGAAATGTTTTGATTCTTTGTTATTGGGGCTTAGCAGTGAGGCATTCAGTAAGTATTATTGAGCTTAAGCGTGAGGCATTGCCATAAGTATTATTCGGGCTTAAGTCAAAGACATTGCCGTAGTTATTATTCGATTAACACGTATGCGTCTAGTACTATATATTGTAAAATATCATGCTTTAGGAAGAATCGCATACCTACCGTGAAAACCACGCCAAGTTGAATATGTCGTGTGAGAAGTGACCTATAATAGTCACAGATATCTATCAAAGACTACTCTGAGGTTATTCTAAGCAGGGGTTCGTAATTACGGAAAGTCGGACTGACCAACCGGTGAGCTATGTAAGTCACGTGAAAGCAGTCCTATGTGATCTGATTCAATTATTCTTCTTTTAAACCGCCTACTGTGATAACAATTCAATTCTATTACGTGATATTCTTCTAAGTATCTAATACTTATTCTAATACTACAACGATAAGTATTCAATTCAAAGAGGGTTAGGATTAGTTACCTCGGTAAGCCCAATAATATCCTAGATAAAGTCGCTGAGCAAGGTTTAGCTCTAAGTTATGCGCTCCGGTAGCTCCAAGAAACCTTAGAAGTTCTTCACAACTTCTACTAAGGACTAAGGGATTTGGGCTAGGAGTATTTTGGGCATTATAACGATACTAGAAGACAACTTTTCTACAGGGAGGGTAGATTTCGGCTAGGCTAGGGGGTAGGCTCGGCCACACTACCTGAGGAGGAAGAGGTGTTGAATGAAGCTTAAGGGAGAGGAGGATTTTTAGACTTGGAAGATAACTTTGTGGATGAATAACTCTTCGTCTCTAAGGGGTATTTATAGCTCAAGCCTTGGCCAGCGATGGCCAAGATGAAGACAAGTGCAAGGCAAGTGTAGGGTGAGGATTAACTAAACACAAATATCCTACCAACCGCGACTTGTGCACAAGGCACAAAAAGCGTGCCTTGGCTCTCCGATTTCGTCCATGGGCGATTGAGTCCACCAATAGGAGGGTGCGAGTGTTGCCCTCCCGTTGGTCCAAAATATTTCGTCTCTCGGAAAAATCCATAAAAATTAGTAATGGCATGGCGGAATTTTTCCTACGAAAGCGTGGGAAAGCGTTTAGTCGGAAGCGATTCTTTAGCGAGTTGTGTACAAAAGCGTCGAGCTAACTTTAAAGCCAAACTTTTATGCGTATTCCCTTACGTACATACTGCGGAAATCGAGGTATAACATTCTCCCCTTAGAAACATTCGTCGAATGTTCCTTCTCAAACGATTATCGAAGAAGCTTAAGCAGTTAGCAAATGCCACGCACGACCACAAAACAACACTTAGGCATAAATGATAATGAAATTTACAAGTAGGAAAGTGAATTACACGGAGGTGTAGGGAATAGGTGAGGATACTTACATCTCATGTCCTTCGGCTTCCCGTCATCTCCTCCCGAGCTCGTTCGCCAAGACTTTGTGGAAGCCCGTCCTTCGTCATGAGCGCCTAACACGACGATCGACTATCATTATGGGAATCTCATCACGATAACCCCCGATCACTGGACATCGTCAATCGGGTGTACCTAGATGGATCCAGATACATCTCCTCGGCATAGATCGTGAAACAGGATGCCTTTGCCTCCGGATCGGACGGCGGATCGGCTCGTAGCAACGCACCACCTGCGGATGTCGAAGCGGCCCGATGTACCTTGGTGAGTTTCCTCTTCCCGAATCTCATCGCACCGCCATGGGTGACGCGCTGGAAAACCCGATCATCTGCGAACTCGGATGCCGGCAGCGATGATCTGCATCGACTTACATCGACTACGGTGTCGATAGTCGCTCTCGGATAAGCTTCACCTTATCCAGCTGCTTGCACCAAATCTGGTCCCTTGCACCTCGCCCGTCGAACCAACCTGGCGATCTGCACTTCCTCCTACAAGGCCTGCATGGCGCCATCGAATCTTGGAGTGGTAGCTATTATTATCGCAAACTCAGCTAGAGGCAAATGATCCTCCCAACTACCAGAAGTCAATAACACGGGCTCGCGACATATCCTCGAGAGTCACGGATGGTGCGCTCTGCTGTCCGTGCGTGCGTGGATGAAATCACGATGCTCGAGCTCACTGCGTCCTAAACCCCTCTGGAAGGACCTCGGAAGTTAGCCGTGGCGGGCTCCTGCATGCGATATGATCGAGGTAGGGACTCCATGCGATCTGACGATCTCCGGATGTAAAGTGCAGCATAATCCTCGGCCGAAAAAGTCGTCTGCGGGAAGAAAGTGGGCTGATTTGTCGACTGTCGGCGATAACCAATATAGAATCATGTCTCCTCCGAGTGCGAGGTAATCACTGTGATGAAGTCCATGTTGATTACCTCCCACTTCCGGTCGGGATCTCGATAAATGCGTAACAAACCACGGGCCTGCGGTGCTCTGCCTTCGCTGCCGACAACACGGGCGAGCTACGAACTGCGCAGCGTCCTCTTCAAGCCATCCACCAATACACGGATCTAAGGTCGTGGTACATCTTGGTGACCGGATGGATGGAGTAACTTGTATTTGTGTGCTTCCCGAAGAACTGTAGAAGTCTGAAACATCTGGAACACCTGATGCGCCTCAAACCTTAGCACCCATCGGTGCTACCTCAAGGACCCTTGCCCTCACGAAGAGGCTGTATCGCGATATCGAATCAGCGGGATCCTCGAGCTGTTGCCTCTTCGCCTCCTCAGCGATGGAAGACTCGGCAACCTGCGAACTCTAACCCGCTCGCTATCGGGAATCAATCAAGCGGACACCAAGGCTCGCTAGCGATGTAAATCACGAACCATGTCCCTCCTCTCTGCACATCGATAGGCTCCCATCGACCTACGACTAAGGCATACGCACAACATTGGCCTTCCCGGGTGGTGCGGGATATCAACATCGTAATCCTTAAGCAACTCTAACCACCGTCTGCCGCAAGTTCAGCTCCCTGGTGAAGATATCTTGGAGGCTCTTGTGAGTGCGTATAAATATCCACGTGAACCCCATACAAATAGTGCCTCGGATCTTGGCGTGAATCACGGTGCGACTCCAAATCATGGGTGGGGTAGTTCCTCGTGTTTCTTCGGTATCGGGATGCATATGCTATAACCTGCCATCTGCGTCAACACATCCCAACCCGATGCGGCGCGTCACAATACCGACATAACCATCGGACCCTACGGAAGAGTAAGAGCGAAGGCGGTCGTCGATCTCTCTTCGACAGCTGGAAACCACGCTCACAAGCATCGATCCATCAAACTTGCGCCACGAGTCGGCCTAGTCAATGGTGCGAGAGATAGAAGCAAACTTCTCCACGAACGCCGATAATATCTGCAAGGCCCGAAAAGCTGCGAACCTCACAGCCGGAGTAGTAGGTCTAGGCAAGTCACATTGCCTCGATCTTGGCGTATCCACTCGAATGCCATCGGCCCAGCAATATGCCCAAGCGCCATGAAGTCAGCAAAACTCACATTTGGAAAACTTGGCGTATAAGCTGAGTCTGGAAGCTCGGCCTGACCCTCAAATGCTCGCGTGCTCACTCTGGCGAGAATAAACCAAGATATCATCAATGAACACTATCACAAGCGTGTCCAAAATGGTTTGAACACTCGGTTCATCAAATCCATGAATCTGCCGGGCGTTGGTCAACCAAAGACATGACCACGAACTCATAATGCGTCTGGGTCACGAATGCGATCTAGGGACATCCGCTCTCGACTCGCACTGATGATAGCCCGATCGCGGATCAATCTTGGAGAAACATCTCGCACCGCAACTGGTCGAACAAATCATCAATCACGGGAAGGGGTATCATTCTTAATGGTCACCTTGTTGGTGCACGTAATCAACACACATGCGCGGCGTCGCCCTTCTTCTTCACGAACAATACGGCGCTCCCGGGGAGAAACACTAGGCACGATGAAGCCGCTTCTCGGCAAATCTCTGGTGATCCTTCAACTCTCTCAACTCGGCGGTGCCATTACGTATGGCGGAATGGAAATAGGTAGTGTGCAGCGATATGTCAATACAAAACTCAATCTCCTCTCGGGAGGATACGGGAGGTCATCCGGAAACACGTGCGGGAACTGCGACTAGGCCCGAAAATCTGGTACGCGCCTTGATATCAAACACGACGAGATGGTAGATATACCCTTCGCACCATCTTCCTAGCCTTGAGGTAGGAAATAAACCTACCGCCGGCGTCTGGTGCTCCTCCACTCAACAATGGCTCGCTCGAAAGCCGGAACCGTACTACTCTCTCTGCGGTCTACATTGGCGTAGCAGAAGCTAGCCAATCCATCCCCATAATCACGTGAAGTCAATCATCTCCAACTCTATCAAGTCGGCTAGGAGTCCGGCGTAAATAGTCACAGGACAAGCTCTATATACGCCGAGCTATCAAGAATCACCTTTGGCGTAGGTACCTCGAAAGGGTCTATGGACTCGAGCTCATCCCTATCCTACTAGCAACAAGGGAGATATAGGGCGAGTAGAACCGGATCTAACAAAGCATACACATCAAACCCGAGCCCGATAAGGTACGTGGCGACATCGGTGAGGCCTCACGATCTGTCGGTGGACAAAGCATATATGCGGTTACGAGGACCGCTAAATCGGGACTGCGCCACGACCTCTGCGCGACCGTGATCCATGTACCTTGCCTCGGGCGAGTAAGCTGTCGGGGATGAAGCGGCACGCAGACGGCGAGCCTACCACCGCCCGCCGGTCGGACAAACTCGCAGTGACCTGCTGGCCACAAGTATAGCAAGCTCGATCTGGCTCAGAATGGTATTCGCCACAACGGGCACAAGCGAACCTCGAGCAGTTAGCACCCTGCTACACGGAAATCGAAGTCTGGGGCCACGACCGCCCCGGCCGCTCTGGTGTCTGAAAATGAGGTAGGGCGCTCTACGTTTGTGGTGCAAATGCGGACTTCTGGCGATCACGCCACGAGGACCACCAAAAGAACCGGCCGTCTTGGCCTTGCCTTCTGCTGATATCGCTCTACCGGCGGTCTCTACGCTCCTCACAACCCGGTCATGAGCTGCATACGGGTTATGTCCATTACCGGTGAAGGACACACCGCACAAGACTTCGGCCATGTAATCATCTAGCCAGTGACATAGCGATGCACCACTGTCCTCCATCTGCTACGGTGCGAGGACATATCGAGCCAAAGAATCAAACTCGACATTGTACTCCCTGCGCGTCCTCACTGCCTCGGCCAGCAAGAATCTATCGGCTCGTGCCCTCGCCATGCGGAGGCAAGAAGTGTGTGAAAAGCCTCTGAAAACTCATCCCATCTGCTGGAGGTGTATGCTCTCCCGAAAGCTCATGAATCAAACGATCATTGCGGTATCACGCGGCCCGATGCGAACCGAATGTCACGGCCTCGATCCTACGAAGCCACGATCACCGCGTAATCCTCTGCGGTGGCGGATGAACTCCTGCGGATCATCCTCGACCTCGACCCGTAAAACTCGGCGGGCTACAACTCAAGAAATCTCGTAGCCTCAAACTATACGCCTCGGGTGCACTTTACGGGTGCGGCGGCTGGGCTGAATCGCATCGGCCCTCTCGCCGTATCGGGCCTGACTTTAGCCAATAGCTTGTCACGACGTTCGGGGCCCGTGCCTTACAGGGCACCCAAGTAGTCATACATCGAGTAACGGGAATATAAGACAAGGCAGAAAGCAGTTTATAAAATAAGACACGGTTTATGCGAAGAAAAGCTTGCTTCGATAATATAAATAACTCAAGTTTTGCATTTACATCACAACTTTACAATAGTACTACAGGACCTCTAGGAAGTAAACAACTATGGCGGAGGGCCGCCATATACCTGACAGTACAAAACTATCTACTACGGGAGATCATACCAAAAGTAGAGCCTCAGGAGAAGATGGAGCTCACGACACCAACGCAAGATCCTAAGGATGTGGATCTAGCACTGCTTGCCCTTACCGGCATGAACGGCCCCAGAAGGAGTCGATAAGGGTACTAAGTATGCGAAGCGTAAAATACTTAAATGAAAACATATCATTTAAAAACAGTTTACAAATATGTGTGAAACAACCAGAAACCGCGTAGTGCATCACAAACAAGAGCAACAATAGGTAGCGTAATAGGTCTTGTCTAGGCGAATGATCGAAAGCAGGGCCACTCGCCCATCATCATTACGCAAGCCTAATCACGACTCGAGTCCGCATAGGCCACTCACGTGGGCGCATGAGGTATAACCCGCATCGAGGTGGCTACTCCCGCATCGTCACGGACTCGTTGTCCGCATGGCCGCACCGCATGAGGCATAACCCGCATACTAACACGGAACTCCGTAGCTCGCATAGGCCCCTGGACCCGCGTGAGGTATTCTCGAATCATGGTCCTGCACTGAGTCTACCGCGTCGGAGGCGGCTTTAACCGGTCATCTCAAGAGGTGAGTGATAGTATACTAACATAACAACTTATCTTTAAACAACATAAGCCTAACAAGGATACCTATACAAGCGTTACAAGATACTAACACACATAGCATCATATCATGTCTATTTATCAAACCATCTTTATTATTCTTTTCCTGATACAAGTACATATAAACACATAGGCAAACTTGGTTCTTTTATAAATCTTAAGTGGTTATACTTACTTCCCATAAAGCTAGTATAACTCTTAAGCTTCTGTTTTAAAAACCAATTAGTTCTCTTCTGATAAAATGACTCAGTAGTCTTTTGAAATGTTTTCAGTTCTTTATTATTGGGCTTAAGCAAGTGAGGCATTGCCGTAAGTATTATCGAGCTTAAGTCAAAGACATTGCCGTAGTTATTATTCGATTAACACGTATGCGTCTCACTATATATATATTGAAAAATATCATGCTTTAGGAAGTATCACATACCTTCTCGTGAAAACCACCTTGAGTTGAATATGTCGCTTGCAAGAGTCACTATAATAGTCACAGATATCTATCAAAGACTACTCTGAAGGTCATTCTAAGCGGGGTTCATAATTCTACGATAAGTCGGGCAGCACTTCCCTACCGTGAGCTATATAAGTCTCATTGTGAAAGCAATCCTATGTAAATACAGTTTGATTATTCTTCTTTAAACCCTTCAAGTGATTAATACTTCAATTCTATTCATGATATACTTCTAAGTATTTATACTTATTCTTATACTACAACATTATATATATTCTAATTCAAAGAGGGTTAGGATTAGTTACCTCGGTAAGCCCAATAATATCCTAGAAAAGTCGCTGAGCAAGGTTTTGCTCTAAGTTGTATGCTCCAGAACCACAGAAGTTCTTCACAACTTCTACTAAGTACTAAGGTATTTGGGCTAGGGTATTTTGGGCATTATAACGATACAAGAAGGTAACTTTTCTACCAAGGGAGGGTAGATTTCGGCTAGGCTAGGGGGTAGGCTCTCGGCCATACAACCTGAGGAGGGAAGAGGTGTTTGAATGAAAAGCTTAAGGGAGAGGAGAGGATTTTTAGACTTGGAAGATAACTTTGTGGATGAATAACTCTTCATCTCTAAGGGGTATTTATAGCTCAAGCCTTGGCCAACCAATGGCCAAGATGAAGACAAGTGCAAGGCAAGTGTAAGGCCAAGATCAAGCCAAGTGCACCCTAACTCCTACTCCACAAAACACTCCAAAACACTCCACAAACACTCCACAAAACAAGGCCTAAACAAGGACCCGATCGGCCAAGGCCAACACCCTCTTTGGGCCCAATCGTCCAAAGCCACCCCACTTGCTTCAATGTGAGGTGACACGTGTCACCCTCGTTGGTCCAAAATGTTTCGTCTCTCGGAAAAATCCGCCAAAAATAAGAAATGGCATAGCGGAATTTACTCTACGATGGAAACGTTTCGTCGGAAAACGATTCTTTTAGTGAGTTGTGTACAAAATAAAACGTCCAAGGCTTATCTTTAAGGCACGACTTTCGTGCGTAGTCCCTTACGACATACTACCGAAATACTGGTATAACATTCTCCCTCATAGAAACATTCGTCCGAATGTTCCTTCCAAGCAGTTAGCGAAGAAGCTTAAGCGAGAGTAAATGCCACACACGCCACGGAGCAACACATAGGCGTAAGCGATAACGAAAATTTACAAGTAGGAAAGTGAATTACGGAGGTGTGGGGAATAGGTGAGGATACTTCCGCCTCGTGTCTCCTCGGCTTCCCGTATGTCATCTCCTCCCGAGCTCGTTCCGCCACAAGACTTTGTGAAGCCACGCCCTTCGCCGCAGACGCCTAACTGACGATCGACTATCGCTATGGGAATCTCCTCATACGATAACCCCTGGTCACTGACATCGTCAATCGGTGTACCACTAGATGGATCCTCGATACATCTCGCCAAAGTAGATCGTGAAAAACCGGATGCATTGCCTCGGATCGGACGGCAGATCCAACTCATAGGCAACCTTGCCTACCTGCGGACAATCTGAAGCGGCCCGATGTACTGAAATTTGAGCCCTTCTTCCCGAATCTCATCACACCGCTTCATGGGTGACACCTAGAAAACCCAATCATGAACCTCGAACTCAAGATCCGGCGACGATGATCGCATCACGACTTATCGACTACGGTGTCAATAGCCGCTCTCGGATAAGCTTCACCTTATCCACTGCCTGCTGTACTAAATCTGGTCCTACTAGCTGCACCTCGCCCACATCGAACCAACCTATAGGCGATCTGCACTTCCTCCTACAAGGCCTCATAAAGGCGCCATCCCGAATCTTTGGAGTGGTAGCTATTATTATATGCGAACTCAACTAGAGGCAAATGATCCTCCCAACTACCACTAAAGTCAATAACACAGGCTCGCAGCATATCCTCAAGAGTCTGGATAGTGCGCTCTGCTGTCCGTGCATGCGTGGATGAAATGCGATTCTCGTGCTCACTGCGTCCTAAACCCCTCTGGAAGGACCTCGAGTTAGCGTGAACCTGGGCTCCTGCATGCGATATGATCAAGTAGGGACTCCATGCGATCGACGATCTCTCGGATGTAAAGTCAGCATAATCCTCGGTAGAAAAAGTCGTCTGACGGGAAGAAAGTGGGCTGATTTCGTCAGCCTGTCGACGATAACCCATATAGAATCATGTCTCCTCTGAGTGCGAGGTAATCCTGTGATGAAGTCCATGTTGATTACCTCCCACTTCCAGGTCGGGATCTCAATCGTCTGTAACAAACCACCAGGCCTCTGGTGCTCTACCTTTACCTGCTGACAACACGGGCGAGCTCACGAACTCGCAGCGTCCCTCTTCAAGCCATCCCACCAATACGGATCTAAGGTCGTGGTACATCTTGGTCGACCGGATGGATAAAGTAACCTTGCGCCATGTGCTTCCCTAGAACTGCTGCGAAGTCCTGAAACATCTGGAACACGATGCGCCCTCAAACCTTAGCACCCCATGGTGCTACCTCAAAATGACCCTTGCCCTCACGAAGAGTCAGATCACGATATCGAATCAAAGTGGATCCTCGGTGTTGCCTCTTCACCTCCTCGGCGATGGAAGACTCGGCAACCTCACGAACTCTAACCCCATTTGCTATCGGAATCAATCAAGCGGACACCAAGGCTCGCTAAGCGATGCAAATCACGAACCATGTCCTCCTCTCTAGCTGCACATCCGATAGGCTCCCATCGACCTCGACTAAGGCATACGCCTGAACATTGGCCTTCCCGGGTGGTATAGGATATCAACATCGTAATCCTTAAGCAACTCTAACCACCGTCTCATCGTAAGTTCGGCTCCTCTGTTGAAGATATCTTTGGAGGCTCTTGTGGTCCGTATAAATATCCACGTGAACCCCGTACAAATAGTGCCTCGGATCTTGGCGTGAATCACGGTGCGACTCGAATCATGGGTGGGGTAGTTCCTCTCGTGTTTCTTGATGCCGGGACGCATATGCTATAACCTGCCATGCTGCATCAATACACATCCCAACCCGATGTCGACGATCACAATACCGCGACATAACCATACGGACCCTGCGGAAGTAAGAGCGAGGCGTCGTCGGTCTCTTCAAAGAATCGAAACCACCGCCACAACATCGGTCCATCAAACTTGCATTCCGAGTCACCCTAGTCAATGGTGCGAGATAGAAGCAAACTTCTCCACGAACGCCATAATAACTGCAAGGCCCGAAATCGCGAACCTCTGCCGGGTAGTAGGTCGCCAAGTCTGACTTGCCTCGATCTTGGCGTATCAACTCGAATGCCATCAGCCAGACAATATGCCCAAGAAACGCCAAGTCAACCAAAACTCGCATTTGGAAAACTTGGCGTACAATCGCTAGTCTGGAGAAGCGCCGCCTGATCCTCAAATGCTCCGCATGCTCTCGCTCTGAGCGAGAATAAACCAAGATATCATCGATGAACACTATCACAAGCGTGTCAAAAATGGTTTGAACACTCGGTTCATCAAATCCATGAATACCGCGGAGCATTGGTCAACCCAAAAGACATGACCCCGAACTCATAATGCCGTCGGGTCGGAATGCGATCCTAGGACATCCACCTCTCGACTGCACTGATGATAGCGATCGCAGATCAATCTTGGAAAACATCTCGCACCCTGCGGGTCGAACAAATCATCAATCACGGGAGGTATACATTCTTAATGGTCACCTTGTTCACCGCTGTAATCAACACACATGCGCGGCCCCGCCCTTCTTCTTGCGAACAATAAGGCGCCAGGGAGAAACACCGGGCCTAATGAAACCCTTCTCTAGCAAATCCCTAGTGATCCTTGACTCTCTCAACTCAGCGGTGCCATTACGTATGGCGGAATGGAAATAGCCGAGTATCCGCAATATGTCAATACAAAACTCAATCTCCCTCTCGGGAGGATACGGGAGGTCATGCAGGAACACGTGCGGGAACTCGTGACTACGGAATCGATCAAAATCTGGTACCGCGACCTCGATATCAAACACCCGAACTAGATGGTAGATATACCCTCGCACCATCTTCCTAGCCTTGAGGTAGAAATAAACCTACCCTCGGCGATACCGTGCTCCCACTCAACAACGGCCCTCAGAAGCTGGAACCGTACTACTCTCTCTGCAGTCTACATTGGCATAGCAAGCTAGCCAATCCATCCCCATAATCACGTCGGTCAATCATCTCGACTCTATCAAGTCGGCTGGTCAAGCGGACGTAAATAGTCACAGGACAAGCTCTATATACCCACCGAGCTACCAGAATCACCATCGCGTAGCTACCTCGAAAGGGTCTATGGACTCGTGCTCTATCCCTATCCTACTAGCAACAAGGGAGATATATGGGAGTAGAACCGGATCTATCAAAGCATACATCAAACCCGAAACCGATAAGGTACGTGGCGACATCGGTGAGGCCTCACGATCTGCGCTGGACAAAGCATATATGCGGTTACGAGGATCGCTAGAATCGGACCCGAGCCACGACCTCGCCGCGACCTGGCCCACGAGCACCACGCCTCGGGCGAGTAATCAGGAGATGATGGCGGCCCGAACGTAACTCGGCGCCGGCCTACCACCGCGTTGCCGCCGGACAGTCCCGCAGTGACCTGCTGGCCACAATCGTAACAAGATCCATAAGTAGTACCACACTTCCCGTAATGGGATCTACCGCATCGCCACTGTGGGTGGTCGTCCTTGATACCTCGCTACTCGACGTCTGAAGCCACAGGGCCACGTCCGCCTCGAAAACTCGGGTATCTTGAGGGACGGTGCAGAGTGCTCTGACGTGGGCGTGGTGCGACCCAGATCTAGGCCATTCGAGGCCGCCCCACCACGATAACCACGAAAACCCTCCCGTCCCGGCCTTCTTCTGCGATGTCATCCCACTCGCCGACCTGCGCTCGCCGCATCAGGCGTGAGCTGCGTGCAGGTAATGTCCATACCCATTTGGAGAGAAACCCCGCACATGACTCGGCCATATAGTCGTCTCAGCGGTGACATAGCGGTGCACCCTATCCTCCATATCTGCTACCAATCCGGGACATATCGAGCCAAAGAATCAAACTCGACATTGTACTCCCGACAAGGCGTCCTCTCTCGCCGGTAAAAATCTATCACCGCCCTCTCATCCGTGGAGGCAAGAAGTGAGCGAGAAAGCCTCCGAGAACTCGTCCCATGTAGCCGGGGCGCGTGCTCTCCCGGATAACTCCCATGAATCAAATCCAATCGATCGCAGTATCACGCAACCTATGTGAACCAAAGATCACGGACTCGGTCTCCGCGCTCGATCACTCTCAAAATCCTCGGCGACGGATGAACTCCCGCGGATCATCCTCCGCCTCGACCCATAAAACTCCGTGGCTACAACTCAAGAAATCTCGTAGCCTCAAACTATTCGCCGGTGTACCATGCGCGAGCCGAGCCGGAGCCGCCTCACGATCCAATCTCTCTCGACGGGCCTGACTTTAGCCAAAAGTGGGCCGTCTCTCAGTACCTAACTCCTCCGCCAGTGTGGGACGGGAAGGTGTGGCATGCGTGGTCTCTTTGGGGCGGCGTCATAGAACTCGCTGTCTCTGTATAGGCCGGGCTCGAGCCCTCGTGACTCGGGTGTCTGCTAGCAGCTCCTAAGCCGCTTGCTCTAGGGCGGGTTGCCTTACGTGGAGGCATAATCATACAGGAAAGGAATACGTTAGAGGGTCCAACCTATAACACTCTAAAGCACGATCTCGTAATGAGAAGAATGGAAACCAATCCTAAATATCCTATAGCCTCGATTATTGGTGTGGTGCACAACACACCGATAATCGCACTACTAGATACGGCTCGTAGACACTTTCCGAGATTAACCGCTCGATACCACTTTTTGTCACGACTGCTCGGAAGGCCCGATCGTGCCTTACCGGCACCCAAGTAGTCATACATCGAGTAACCAATGAATATAAGACAAGACAGAAACAGTTTATAAAATAAGACACGATTTATGCGAAGAAAAGCTTGCCTTTGGCATAATATAAATAACTCAAGTTTTGCGATTACATCCCAACTGCATAATAGTACTCTGCACCTCTAAGGAAGTAAACAACTATGGCGCGATTGGGCCCCGCCATACCTCGATATACAAAACTATCTACAATCTGAGGGAGATCATACCCAAAAGTAGAGCCTCCGGAGAAGATGGAGCTCACGACACCAACGCAAAGATCCTAAGGATGTGGATCTAGCACTCGCTTGCCACTGCGGCATGAACGCAGCCCCGGCGAAGGTCGATAACAGTACTAAGTATGCGAAAGCGTAAAATACTTAAATGAAAACATATCATTTAAAAACCGATTTACAAATATGTGTGAAACAACCCGAAACGCGCGTAGTGCACATCACAAACAAGAGCAACAATAGGTAATCGTAATAGGTCTTGTCTAGATGCGAATGATCGAAACAGGCCACTCGCCTCATCATCATTCGCAAGCCTAATCTCGACTCGAGTCCGCATAGGCCACTCACATGGGCGCGTGAGGTATAACCCCGCATCGGTGGTACTCCTCGGCATCGCCCCGACTCGCTGTCCGCTGGCCACTGCATCGCATGAGGCATAACCCCGCATACTAACCTGAACTCCCGTAGCTCCGCATAGGCCCTCGACCCGCATGAGGTATTCTCGAATCACGGTCCTGCATCGCTGAGTCTACCCCGACGGAGGCGGCTTAACCCCGATCATCTCAAGAGGTGAGTGATAGTATACTAACATAACAACTTATCTTTAAACAACATAAGCACAACAAGGATACTCACCTATACAAACGTTACAAGATACTAACACACATAGCATCATATCATGTCTATTTATCAAACCATCTTTATTATTCTTTTCACAATACAAGTCTGTTATAAACACATAGGCAAACTTGGTTCTTTTATAAATCTTAAGTGGTTATACTTACTTCCCATAAAGCTAGTATAACTCTTAAGCTTCTGTTTTAAAAACCAATTAGTTCTCTTCTGATAAAATGACTCAGTAGTCTTTTGAAATGTTTTCAGTTCTTTATTATTCAGGCTTAAGCCGTGAGGCATTGCCGTAAGTATTATTCAGGCTTAAGTCAAAGACATTGCCGTAGTTATTATTCAGTTAACACATGTACGTCTCACCGACTATATATATATTGAAAAATATCAAGCTTATGAAGAAAAACATACCTTCTCAAATGAAAACCACCGCTAAGTTGAATATGTCGCCAGAGAGTCACCTATAATAGTCACAGATATCTATCAAAGACTACTCAAGGTCATTCTAAACAGGGGTTCATAATTCTCGGTAAGTCGGGCAGCACTTCCTACGGTGAGCTATATAAGTTCATCAGGAAAATGATCCCATGTAAGTCTGATTTGATTATTCTTCTTTAAACCCTTCTAAGTGATTAATACTTCAATTCTATTCGTGATATACTTCTAAGTATTTATACTTATTCTTATACTACAACAAAGATATATATTCTAATTCAAAAGAGTGGTTAGGATTAGTTACCTCTGTAAGCCCAATAATATCCTAGAAAAGTCGCTGAGCAAGGTTTTGCTCCTAAGTTGTATGCTCCAAGAACCCTAGAAGTTCTTCACAACTTCTACTAAGTACTAAGGTATTTGGGCTAGGGTATTTTGGGCATTATAACGATACAAGAAGGTAACTTTTCTACCAAGGGAGGGGGGGTAGATTTCGGCTAGGCTAGGGGGGTAGGCTCTCGGCCATACAACACAAGGGGAGGGAAGAGGTGTTTGGACGAAAAGCTTAAGGGAGAGGAGAGGATTTTAGACTTGGAAGATAACTTTGTGGATGAATAACTCTTCATCTCTAAGGGGTATTTATAGCTCAAGCCTTGGCCAACCAATGGCCAAGATGAAGACAAGTGCAAGGCAAGTGTAAGGCCAAGATCAAGCCAAGTGCACCCTAACTCCTACTCCACAAAACACTCCACAAAACACTCCACAAAACACTCCACAAAACAAGGCCTAAACAAGGACCCAATCGGCCAAGGCCAACACCCCTCTTTGGACGCCCAATCGTCCAAAGCCAACCACTTGCTTCCAATGTGAGGGTGACACATGTCACCCTCCCGTTGGTCCAAAATGTTTCGTCTCTCGGAAAAATCCGCAAAAATAAGAAATGGCATAGCCGGAATTTACTCTACGAAAGCTGTGGAAACGTTTCGTCGGAAAACGATTCTTTTAGTGAGTTGTGTACAAAATAAAACGCCCAAGGCTTATCTTTAAGGCAAGATTTTCGTGACGTATTCCCTTACGCATATACTCTGGAAATACGGTATAACATAGTGGGCCATCTCCTTGTACTAACTCCTCCGCCCCTGTGCCGCGGGATGAGGTGTGGGTACTTTGGTCTCGCTGGGCCGCGTCATAGAACTCGCCGTCTCTGGTATAGACTGGGCCTGAGCCCTCGTAACTCTGGGTGTCCTGCTAGCAGCTCCCTCGGCTGCCTTGCCCTTCTGGGCCCGGGTTGCCTTACGTGGAGGCATAACTGTTACAGGAAAGGAATACGTTAGAGGGGTCCAACCTATAACACAACTCTAAAGCACGATCTCAGAATGAGAAGAATGGAAACCAATCCTAAATATCCTATAGCCTCCTGATTATTGGTGTGGTGCACAACACACCGATAATCAAGACTCTACTAGATACGGTCTGTAGACACTTTCCGAGGATTAATCGCTCGATACCACTTTTGTCACGACTGCCCGGCCGTGGATCGTGCTCTACCGGGCACCCAAGTAGTCATACATCGAGTAACCGGAATATAAAACAAGACAGAAATGCTTTATAAAATAAGACACGCTTTATCGATGAAAAGCTTGCCTTTGGCATAATATAAATAACTCAAGTTTTGCGCTACATCCCAACTGCATAATAAGATTACGCACTCTGAAGTAAACAACTATGGCGACAGGGCCCCGCCATACCGATCAGACAAAACTATCTACAATACACGAGATCATACCTAAAAGTAGAGCCTGGGAGAAGATGGAGCTCACGACACCAACGCAAAGATCCTAAGGATGTGGATCTAGCACTGCTGCTCTTTACCGCAGATGAACGCAGCGGCGAAGAGTCGATAACAGTACCAAGTATGTGAAACTATAAAGTACTTAAAATGAAATCAAAGTATTTAAAACCTTTTCACAAATACAATCGGTTCAATTGCACATAGTGCCACATCACAAACAACAAAGGTAATAGGAAAATCAGATGTCTATTCTAGGCGCGAATGATCAAGCAAGGCCAATCGCCCATAGTATCATTCTGCGTGCCTAGTCCTCGACTTCCGCGGCCGCATAGGTCCCACGCACGCGTGAGATATTTCTCGCATCGGGGCAGCTAACCCCGATCCGCCTAGGCTCCCGCAGCCGCATAGCCTCAAAAAGACCGCATAGTCTCAACAGACCGCGTAGTGAGTCCCGCGTCAGGCTAAACGCCGGAATGATCAATCACGGAGCATACCGCGCTCGCAAGATAGTCTCACAGACCGCATAGGCCGTATAGACCGCATCAAGCGGGCAAGCCCTGTATAACGATCGAGGGTAGGTGATACAATAACGAGACAATGGACTTACCTGTTAGCAACGTAATACGCAAAGAATGACCCCTACACAAAGATTACAAGACACTAACACAAAGATCATAACATGTCTACTTATCAAACAATCTTACTACACTTAACAAATCAATACAAGGCTTTTATAAACAAAACAAGTAAACAGCCTTTTTATCTTCTTAAGTTGTTATACCTAACTTCCCATAAAGCGATAACTCTTACGCTTTTGTTTTAAAACCAAATATTTATCTTACGTTAAAAATGATTCAAGATATTCTTTTGAAATGTTTTCGTTCTTTGTTATTCAAGGCTTAAGCGTGAGGCATTCGTAAGTATTATTCAAAGCTTAAGCGTGAGGCATTGCCATAAGTATTATTCAGCTTAAGTCAAAGACATTGCGTAGTTATTATTCGCTTAACACGTACGCGTCACCGCACTATATTGTAAAATATCATGCTTTAGGAAGAATCACATACCTTCTCAGCGAAAACCACCTGCCAAGTTGAATATGTCGCGCGCAGAGAGTCAGCCTATAATAGTCACAGATATCTATCAAAGACTACTCTGAGGGTTATTCTAAACAGGGGGTTCATAATTCTACGGAAAGTCGGACAGCCCAACCCTACCCGGTGAGCTATGTAAGTCTACTGTGAAAACAGTCCTATGTGAGTACAGTTCAATTATTCTTCTTTTAAACCCTTCTACTGTGATAACAGTTCAATTCTATTCTGTGATATTCTTCTAAGTATCTAATACTTATTCTAATACTACAACAAAGAAGTATTCTCTAATTCAAAGAGGTTAGGATTAGTTACCTCGGTAAGCCCAATAATATCCTAGATAAAGTCGCGCCTGAGCAAGGTTTAGCTCCTAAGTTGTACGCTCCGGTAGCTCCAAGAAACCTTAGAAGTTCTTCACAACTTCTACTAAGGACTAAGGGATTTGGGCTAGGGTATTTTGGGCATTATAACGATACTAGAAGACAACTTTTCTACCAAGGGAGGGGGGTAGATTTCGGCTAGGCTAGGGGTAGGCTCTAGGCCACAGTACACATGGGGAGGGAAGAGGTGTTGGAAGAAAAGCTTATGGGAGAGTAGAGGATTTTTAGACTTTGAAGATAACTTTGTGGATGAATAACTCTTCATCTCTAAGGGGTATTTATAGCTCAAGCCTTGGCCAACCAATGGCCAAGATGAAGACAAGTGCAAGGCAAGTGTAGGGTGAGGATTAACTAAACACAAATATCCTACCAACCCTTGATTTGTGCACAAGGCACAAAAACGTGCCTTGGCTCTCCAATTTCGTCCATGGGCGATTGAAGTCCACCAATGGGAGGGTGCCAAGTGTTGCCCTCCGTTGGTCCAAAATGCTTCGTCTCTAAAAATCCGCAAAATTAGTAATGGCATAGCCGGAATTTTTCCTACGAAAGTCGTGGGAAACGCTTCGTCGGAAAAACGATTCTTTAAGCGAGTTGTGTACAAAAACGCCCAAGGCTAACTTTAAAGCCAAACTTTAGACGTATTCCCCACGTACATACTGAAATACGGGTATAACAATTGCCCGCATGCGTGCTTATGCACTTGGTGTGAGGAGCGGAGAGGTCGACGGAATGACCGAGATCGCAGAAGAGGGCGAACAGGTCCTTTGGTAACTTTCGAGGCGAACCGCCTCAAAGAAAAGTTATGTACCTCCGCCAAGATGCAGTGGTCCTCCACGCCTTCGAGATGTTCGGTATTCGAGCCGGTCGAGCTCCAGGCTTCCGTTCACGGTATACATGGGTTCTAGCCATCGGGTTCATGTTTTCTCGGTGTGCGCGACGCGGCAAATGTCATCCCGAAGTGTCATCTTCTTATCGGTGCTTGTTTCACTGCGGCCGTCGAGGCCATGTGACGAGGAACCGCCCTAGAAGGAGGATACAGTAGAATGACGCACTACCGGTCGATGGCGTTCATCGCCTTCTATAGCTATGCACGGCAGGCGTGATTATGATTAGAGCGACGAAGGAAAATGAAGCGGATGATATGGTATATTCTTACCCTCTGAGACTAGTATGCGTTGATGTTATGATGAAGTGCTAAGTATTATGTTCAGATAGCATTATGTTAACTTGTGATTAGAAATCATGGTTAGTAAAAAGGGTAAGATTGGGGACAGGGAAATTGTGAGCCTTAGAATATTATACGTAGAGACCTTAGATGCGAGGCCATCTTGAGTAAAAGATTTATTTTTATGTTGACCTTTATCGGAGTGCATAGTATACGTGGGATATATTTGCGTGATGAGTCACTGAGTGGTATGAAATGAAAAAGGGTAGTTGAGCTAAGGAGACCACTAGGTTTTCGTGACTTGATTAGTGAGATTGTTCCGGATCGGGGGAACAAGAGTTTGGCGCGATAGCGGGTCGGGTTGAGGACCATTCGCGGGTCGACCCGCAGCCCGGTTTAGGGTGGGGTCAGTTCGAGGTGGTCCCGCCCGGCGGTAGGGTCACGAGGGTGCTAGGCCCAAGTTTAGATGATCATCGTATGAGTTCGTGGATATGTTCGACCAGAATCGGATCGTGAAGGCCGGGAATGGCCTTAAAGGAATTTGAGGCTAGTAAGGTGACCAAGTTTGGAGGTAGTGACTCCAAAGTTTTGGAAACTGAAGCGATGACTGGAGTATGGAATGTGTACTAGGGAGAGAGTTCGGGTGTACGAGAAAGGTACGACGAGTAAGGAAAGAAGTGAACATGTGTTAGCAGAATAAAAAAGATCATTTTGTTGTGAAGTGAAGATGCGAAGGGAGTATCCTTTAGACCTGGGTGGAAGCTTTTGTGATGTAGGAGTGATTCCTCGTTGACTTGGGTTAAGTATTTGCGCGTGTGTTATTTTTGTGGCCAGGTGTGGCATTGGCAACTTGTTTAAGTTATGAGGAACTTTATCGTTATCTGTCTTGAGAAGGAACATTCGGGATGAATGTTTCTAAGGAGGGGAGAATGTTATACCCCGTATTTCCAGAGTATGTACGTGAGGGCGTACATACAAAAGTTTAAGCCTTAAGTAGGCAAAGGAACGAAATTTGTGCACAACTAGCGAAAAGGATCGTTTTCCGACGAAACGTTTTCCGGACTTTGCGAAGGGAAAATTACGGTTGCGACATTTATATTTTTTACGTATTTTTCCGAGAGATGAAATATTTTGGACCAACGAGAGGGCGAAACTTGTCACCCTCAAGTGGGCGGTCAAGTTGGACGAAACTTGGCACATTTTTTTTCCTTTCTTTTGGTCAAAGGTTAGGTAGGATATTTTGTGTAGTAGATGAGCAAGTGGGACCCACACAACACTTGTCCAAATCTTCACCCTCCACTTGCCCTCCACTTGCCTTAATCTTGGCCATTGATTGGCCTATAAATACCCCTCAAATGCAAGACTTATTCTTCATCCACAAATCATTTTCCAAGTCTAAAAACCCTCTCCCCCTTAGTGTAGTTTCGCCCAGGTTCCCTCCCTGAGAGGCCTTGCATAAACAAACCCCTACCTTGAGTTGTTCTCGTGAAATACACCCCTTGGTAGAAAAGTATGCTCCAAGTATTGTTACTATTCCAAAATACCTTGGCCCAAATACCTTGTAGTATTCCAAGGTTACCCCTATACTAAAAGCCCAGAAATACTACTATACTTCCCTTCAGTCACAAAACGAAACCCTAAGGAAAATCTTCATAATTGGTTGAAGTGTTAAGAAGAAGTTACGTAGAACTTCTAAGGGTTGTTTGGAGCGGGTTGGAGCACCCAGAGTAGGATCTAAACGTTGCTCAGGATAGACATTTAAACTTGGATAATTTTGGGCTTATCGAGGTAAATACTCTTGTCCTTCTATTGTAATTGGAAATTACATACTATAGTAGTATAGGAACGAGTATAAGATATATAGAAGGATGGTATAAGAGAAGAGAATTGAATTGAAATCACATCAGAAGAATATTAAAGAAGAAGATTGAACTGTACTTACATGGGAATTTGTATTCTGATGAGACTTGTGTGGTTTGTGGGTAGGAAGTCTTTGCCCAATTTTCCATAGAATAAGGAATCTATATCTAGAATTATTTTCTGAGTAGTCTAGACGTTGATAGACTTATCTGACCGTTATAGGTTGAAATCGCGAGTAGCGTATTCTACTCGAAGGGTGGAAAAGGCTAGCAGGATTCTGATGCTTTGGAGTGTTTTGCTAATTGTCGGTAATCGTCGCGAGGTATGTGATTCTTCCTATCCTCTTGAGCATGATATTTTAAAAGAATATATATATAGTACGGTAGACGTACGTGTGTTAACTGAACGTGGTTTTACTTCGATGTCTTTTGACTTGAGTTGTAATAATAAGAATCTTGAAGTATTTCAAAAGAATTAAGAATGGTTTTTGAAAGAAGAGTAATACTTGGTTTTGAAAGTTTAAGAGTTATACTAGCTTTATGGGAAGTTAGGTATAACGACTTAAGAGAGATAAAAAGAATGGTTTATTGATTTTAGAAGTTAAGAGACTTGATCTTAAAAGATAAGAGACTTGACTTAATTGAATTGATATGAATGTTGTTAAAAAGTGTGAAACCTCATTCGTGAGTAATGAGTACTTGGTTTTTAAAGAATAATGTTTTACTGATTTCGGAAATGAGAATAAGTATCGAACGAACCACTGCAGCGTTAATAAAGGAAAATGTATTGACAAATAAATAAATTTAAAACCAGTAGAAACCTCCATCTGCATAGAAGCTAAGATAAGACAAAATTGTATTACATTTCCTAGATCATGGCTGCTTTAATAAGATTGTTATAAACAAGAATAACCTACTCACACATAAGGCATATGTTACTCAAATTGTTTTAAAAGGGAATTACGTTAATAAGTGATTAAGACTATGAACTATGAAATCCTTCGAAACTAAAAGACTTGAGTATCTGAAATTAGGCAACTTGAACTTTTGGAAAAGAATGTTGTTACTTGACTTTAAAAAGGAAAGTGTTTTGGTTTAAAAAGGAGGGCATAATATTGCCTTAGTTGATTTAAAAGGAAAGCATGGTATTATCTTAATCTGTCTTAAAAGAGCATTTAAATGTTATGGTCAATTCTATATCGCGTTCATGGGATGAACCGGGAATGTATTTCACTCGACACCGCGTTCATGGGATGAACCGGGAATGTATTTCACGACACGCGCTCACGGGATGAACCGAATGTATTCCATACGATTCTTATCGAGTCCCGTGAGATGGGTCGAGACATGTATTCCATACGATTCTCATCGAGTCCCATGAGATGGGCGAGACATGTATTCCATAAGATTCCTATCGAGTCCCATGAGATGGGCGAGACATGTATTCCATACGATTCCTATCGAGTCCCGTGAGATGGGCGAGACATGTATTCCATACGATTCCTATCGAGTCCCATGAGATGGGCGAGACATGTATCCACGATTCCACCTCGAGTCCCATGGGATGGGCCGAGACTTTATACGTATCATACGATTTATACCTAGGCTAGCGGTGAGGAAGGAGTTCCACGCATGAGGATGACTTTGAGGCGTGAGTCACGACTTGACACGATTTTTATGTTGTGAATCGTAGTTTTGTTATCATACATGTCTCTGCTTTATTTTAGCAGATTATGATTTCGTTCTGATATTTTTCATTTCACATACTTGGTACTGTTATCGACCTCCTTGGGGCCGCGTTCATGCCGCAGTAGAGGTACACGGTTGTTGATCCTCGCCATAGGATCACGATTCACGTATTAGGAAGCTCCGTTTCTCGGAGGCTTATCTTTTGGTATGTTTCCGAGTTGTAGGTTCTTGTACATTCGAGGTATGGCGGGCCCTGTCCGTCATAGTTGTTACATTCTTAAGTGCATGTAATCTTGTTGTGGCGGGGTTGTAAAGGATGTAATCGCTCAATTTCTGTATATATGTAAGAAGGCAACCGTTTTGGTTGGCCTGTTTTATTATCATATCTCTTGTTCATATCTGTCTTGTTTTATATTCCGCTGGTTACTCTGATGTATGTCTACTTGGGTGCCCGGGTAAGGCACCAGTCACGGGCCCGGGTTCGGGTCATGACACCTACATCACTGTCGGTACGTCCAGGTAGACTCATAATAAGGCAATGGAAGCATACCCGTGGAATCCTCCATCACTGTCGGTACGTCCAAGTAAGTTCATAACTTCTTTAGACTTTCATTAACATACAAAATGGATCTCATTTTATGACCTCAAGGCACTTTCATATCACCCAACAAGTCCGGGGAAATTAACCCAAAGTACTATGTACTCCTATTCTTTCCAAAGATCCTTTTTCACATAAAACCCCAAGATACCAACACCCGTAGTATCAAGGCTTATCTACATTTCAACGAGTCACTACACTTTTAGAAAATATATCTTTTTGGCTTCTAAATCAAGTGACCCTTTCCTTAAGCTTTAAGCAATTGATGCCTTTACATCAAATTGCCCTTCTTAATTTCGATTCTTTCATCTTTGTTTACCTTACTCGAGAAAACCGTTCCTTTAACCTTCCATAAAGTTATTATAACCAACTTCCCATAAAGTCGTTATACTAACTTTATGCTTTAGAAACTAAGACATCCTTAAAACAAGTCAAGTATATCAAATGACTTTACTTCATTTAAATCACGTACGTCTACCGTACCATACAGTTATAACTATTCATGCTCAAGAGATAAGAAAGTTCCACATACCTCTTCGGTTCAATCCACTTGCCAAGTCCAATATACCGTACGTAGTATGTCAACCTATAATGACCATAATACGTCTATTAACTTCTAGTTTCAAACGTAGAATATTCCAAGTGCAAAGCTACTAAATTCTACGGAAAATCGGACAGCACTTCCTTTGTTTCTACATACTTTGCCACCTTTTTCAAGGCCGAATTCAATAACCACACACGCCACATTTAAGGCTCAACAAAGTAGTTAACAATAGGGGATTACACGCTTAACAAGACGTGTAAAATTCCGCCCCTCAATAAATATCCAAATAGTCCAACATTTCAATGGCAAATTGTCACGACCCGACCTCGAGCCCGCGACTGGTGCCTTACCCCGGGCACCCTAGTGATACAACATCAGAGAAAATCAGCGGAAATAAAAACTCATAAAGACAAACAGTGAAATAAGAAGACAGGCTAACCAAAACGGTTACCTTTCTGTATATATAATAAAAGCTTGAACAGTTACATCCCTTTTACAAACCCTGCCCAAAACAGTACTACATACCTCTAAGAATGTTATAACAACAACGACGGACGGGGCCGCCATACCACAGATGTAAGCACTACAACGACAGGACTATACCAAAGATAAGCCTCGGAGAAATGGAGCTTCCCAAACGCTGACTGTGATCCTATGGCGAGGATCAACAATCGGTGTACCTACTGCGGCATGAACGCGGCCCGAAGGAGGTCAAGATAACAGTACCAAGTATGTGAAGCGTAAAAATCAAATAAAATCATAACATTTTAAAACCAAGTACAAATACAACCAATTCAACCGCACATAGTGCCACAGCATAAACAAGAGCGAAATAGATATCATGTAACTGGTCTTTTCTAGGCCGCTAATGATCGAAGCAAGGCGATCGCCTATAGTATCATTATGCGAGCCTATTCCTAGAACTTCCGCAGTCCGCATAGACCACCTAGGTCCGCATGAGGTATTCCTCGCATCGGGGGTAGCTAACCCGCGGCATCATCCAGGACCCCCGAAGTCCGCATAGTCACAGACGCGTGAGGTATTCTCGCGACGGGATAAACACACCCGAGTGATCATCCCGGAACTCCGCGACTCTGCATAGGCCACACAGCCCGCGTGAGGTATTCCTCGCATCGAGGTGGCAAGTCCTCGGCATCATAACAAGTCGGTATGTGATATAATAGCAGTACAACGGGCTTAGCGTTTAACAACGTAAGCACAACAAGAATAACCCCCTTACACAAACATCACAAGACACTAACACACGTAGCATCGTAACATGTTTACTTATCAAACCATCTTACTACACTTTCCAGAAATCAATACAAGACTTTCATAAACAAATAAGTAAACCGTTCCTTCTATCTTCCTTAAGTCGTTATACCTAACTTCCCATAAAGCTAGTATAACACTTAAGCTTTTAAAACCAAGTATTTCTTTTCTTTCAAAAATGATTCATAACTCTTTTGAAATACTTCAAGATTCTTATTATTTAAAACTCAAGTCAAAAGACATCAAAGTAAAACCAAAACAATTTCCATACCTTCTTTTTAAACCAATCTTAAGACAAAAGCATGCCTTCTTTTTAAAACAAAGGCACTTTTTCCTTTTTAAAGTCAAGTAGCAATATACTTTTTAAACCAAGTGTCTTACTCTTTTAAAAACAAGTAACCTATACCTTTAAATCAAGTTACTTCTCCTTTCCCAAAATCAAGTTGTTTATGAGTCAAGTTATCCTTTTAAATCCAATGATAAAACCATTCTTATTTTCGAAATCAAGATAACTTTATTCTTTAAAAGACCACACACCCATTACTCATGAGTGAGGTTTTACAACTTTTTAACATAATTCAAGTCCTTAATAATTCATAACAAGTCACTTAACTTTGGAATCAAGTCAAGGACACAAAAGGAAAATCAAATTCCTTTAAACACACGTGCGTCTACCGCACTAAATATATTTCACAAATATCATGCTAGAAAGGATAGGAAGAGGTTCACATACCTCGCGACGATTATCGACAATTAGCAAAACGCTCCAAAGTACTCTAACCTTGCTCGCCTTTTCCACCCTTCAAGTAGAATACGCTACTCGTAGTATTTCAACCTATAATGGTCATAAAACGTCTATTAACTTCTAGATCCCTTCGTAGAATATTTCTAAGTACAAGGTTCCATATTCTACGGAAAAATCGGCACCCACCCCATGACCACATAAATCTCCTCGCCAACAAGGCTGCTACCAAGCCAACAACTCGAGGGGGTTACACGTCTAACGGCGTGTACAATTACTCCGATAATACTACAAGTCTCATCAAATACGGTCAATGTAAATCTGATTCAATTCTTTTTAATCATCCTTCCAATATATCTTATACTCAATTCTAAACTACTACAATATGTAATATCCAATTACAATAGAGGGACATAGATCATTACCTCGATAAGCCCAAAATTATCCAAGATTAAAAGTCGATCCTGAGCAACGTTTAGCTCCAATTCCTTACGCTCCAACCCTCTCCAAGCAACCCTTAGAAGTTTCTAAACAACTTCTCTTAACACTTCATCTAAGCTATGAAGATTTTTCTAGGGCTTCATTTTGCGACTATTGGAAAAAGTAGTATTTCCGGGCTCTTAGTATTGAAATAACTTTGAATAGTACTAGGAATACTAGGCTAAGGTATTTGGGATAATACAACAATACTTGAAGTATTTTCTACACAAAGTGGGGGGTGGGGGGAATTTCGGACGAGAGCTACAAGAGGGGATTTTTGTGACTTAGAAACATTTAAGTGGATGAAGAAGTTTTGAAACAAGGGGGGTATTTATAGAAATCAAGGGCTATTATTTAAGCAAGTGTAAGGTGAGGATGGGTATACATGTGTGTGGGTAGTTTGTCAACCATTTGTCCACCATAACAATGGGACAAGTGGCAAGCCACTTGTCCCTCAAACAAATCCAACACACACAATCGGCCACATGGCCTCGAGGGGTGACACGTGTCGCCCCACTGCGTCAAAATATTTCGCCTTAGAAAATATCCGTAATGCCAAAAATCCGAAAAAATAAAGTGGGCCCACAAAACAGTAAATTTCCTCCGTGGCCCCAGCGTGACCAATTCGGAAATAAAATTCCATAATTCTTAAATATTCCAAAAGTCAGAATACCAAATCGGGAATCGATGTTATACCGTATTTCGGAGTATATGCGTGGGACGACGTGAAAAGTTTGAACTTTAAAGTTGGCTTGGCCGATTTTTTTATTTGTGCACAACACCCGATTAGAGTCGTTTTTAGAACAAAACTTTCCACAGCTTTCGTAGGGAAAATTACGGCTATGTAAATTCTTATTTTGCGGATTTTTAGAGAGGCGAAACATTTTGGACCAACGGGAGGGTGACATGTCACCTCACATTGGAAGAGAGAGTGGCGGATTGGACGATTTGGGCTAGTGGGAGTTGGTAGGATATTTTGTGTTGGTTGGTGTGGTAGATGGATAAGGTGTACTTGGCATGATCTTGGCCCTACACTTGCATAGCACTTGGCTAGATCTTGGCCATTGGTTGGCCTTGGCTTGCTTATAAATACCCTCCCTTTGATGAACTTCTTCATCCTAAATTGTTCTAAGTGTTAGAAATCCTCCTCCCCTTGGCGAGAGTCCTCCCCTTGGCGAGAGTACCCCACTTGTGGGAGTAGGCGTACACACCCCCCCCTTGGTAGAAATACTCTCAAAAGTATTGTTACTATACCCAAAATACCTTGGCCCTAATACCTTGTAGTATTCCAAGGTTATACTTATACGAAAAGCCCAGAAATACTATTATACTTCCCTTCAGTCACAAAACCGAAACCCTAAGGAAAATCTCCATAGTTAGTTGGAGTATTAAGTAGAAGTTGGTTAGAACTTCTAAGGGTGGTTTGGAGCGGGTTGGAGCGCACGGAGGTGGAGCTAAACGTTGCCCAGGATCGACTTTATACTTGGATAATTATGGGCTTATCGAGGTAATTATCTTGTCCCCCTATTGTAATTGGAAATTACATGTTGTTAGAATATATAGTTGAAGTATACTATATATAGAACTGAACGTAGTTATCGGCAATGTCTTTTGACTTAAGCCTGAATAATAAGAAACCTTTTCGAAAGAAGAGTACTGAACTGTAATTACATAGGACTGTATTACAGTAGACTTGTGTAGCTTTTCTGTGAGGTAGAATTGTGCACGTCCGGATTAGACGTATAACCCCCCCTGGTTGGCTTGGTAGCCGGCCCCGATAGAGGAGGAGATTTACGCTGTTGCGGGGAAGGTCTTTGCCGAATTTTACGTAGAATGTTCTACGAAGAGACCTAAATGTTAATAAGCGCCTTGTGGCCTTATAGGTGGAAGTACTATGCGTGGCGCGATCTACTTGGCTTAAGGAGTAGCCGGCGGTTTGAAGTACTTGGAGCGTTTTGCTATTAGTCGATACTCGTCGCGAGGTATGTGAACCTCTTCCTATCTCTTCTAGCATGATATGTGTGTAACTATGTAGTACGGTAGACGTACATGTGTTAAATGTATTTGATTGGTCTAAAACATAAAGTGTTATAACGGCTTTATGGGAAGTTGGTTATAACAGCTTTATGTATGTAAGAAAATACTTGTGGTTTTTAAAAGGTAACTGATTTGAACTATAACTGGTTGGTTATGTGATAATAAAGAACTTGAAGTATTTCAAAAGATTTTTGAATCATTTTGAAAGAAGAGTAATACTTGGTTTTTGAAAACTTAAGAGTAATACTAGCTTTATGGGAAGTTAGGTATAACGGCTTAAGAATGTTTTACTGATTTCGGAAATCAGAATGTGTATCGACAAACCACTGCAGCGTTAATAAAAGGAAATGTTTTGACAGATTAAAACAAGTAGAAACTTCCATCTGCATAGAAGCTAAGATGAGACAAAATGATATTTCCTAGATCATGGCTGCTGTAATAAGATTGTTATAAACAAGAATATCCTACTCACATATAAGGCTTAGGTTTCTCAGATGGTTTAAAAGAGAATTATATTCTTAAATGAATAAGGCTATGAACTACGAAACCTTTCTAAAATAAGAAACGTGAACATTTGAAATTAGGCAAACTTGAGCGTTTGGAAAATAATGTTGTTACTTGATTTTACGAAGGTAAGTGTTTTGGTTTACTAAAAAGAACAGTCACTCTATTTTATACTACGGGTATTGTGTGACTTATGTGAAAGAAACAGATCTTTTAAAAGATGTAATGTATGAAGTACTTTGGGGATAGATACCCGAACTTGTTAGTAGAAAGTACCTTGTGTGTATAACTTGATTGTATTGGTTTGTGATAGCCTTGTAATACTTTCTTGTTGATTTGATAAGTAAACATGCTAGGATGCTACGTGTGTTAGTATCTTGTGATGTTTTGTGTAAAGGGATTTTCCCTCGTTTGCGCTCAAAGTTGTTTAACGATCAGCCGTTACGTTGGTATTATACCACTCACCTTGACTTATTCCGGAGGTTAGGCGCCTCCGTCTGGGGTAGACTTCGGTAGTCTGTGTGACCTATGATTCGAGGATACCTCATGCGGGTCCCAGGGGCCTATGCGGAGCTACGAGAGTTCCAGGTTAGTTTGCGTCCTTTATGGGCATGCGGTCTATGTGGCCATGCGGACTGCGAAGTCCAGGCGGATCGGGAGTAGCTACCCTCGATGCGGGAATACCTCATGCGGGCCATTGGGGTGGCCTATGCGAGTGCGGGAAGTTCGGGGCTAGACGCGCATTAGATCTGCGGCGAGTGGCGGCTTTGATCATGTGATGATGCAGACAGATTTCATGATCTGATTTATGACCTTGTTGGTACGGTGGGTTTTAGTAGTCGGCTATGCCTTCATACTTACCCCGTACGATTTTATTATGACACAGGTGGGACCTGGTGTTCATGTGTATCTCTTGGTGCTTTTATATATCATAGACTGCCGGCAGTGAGGAAGGTATTCCACGGGCATGATTGATGTTGTGGGCGTGAGACCCATATTTATATATTTGAGTGATGACTTCGAGGGCGTGAGTCCCTGGCTTGATATGACTGCTTATTTATTGTGAACTGTAGTTTGGTTATCATACATGTCTCCTGCTTTATATAGACTACTATGATTTCATTTACAGTATTTCGATTTCACATACTGCACATTTGTTATCGACCTCCTTCGGGCTGCGTTCATGCGCGAGTAAAGGTATACCGATCGTTGATCCTCGCTCTAGGGTCACGATTGGCGTTGGGAAAGCTCCGTTTCTCCGGAGGCTTATCGTGGTATAGTCCCCTGTTGTCGTAGGTGCTTACATTCAGGGGTATGACGGGGCCCTGTCCCGTCGTTGTTGTCATTCGTAGAGTGCATGTAATCTTTGTAGGCGGGGTTTGTAAAAAGGATTAAACTATTCATGTTGAAAGAGTTGTTGTTTATATATATGCCGAAGGCAAGTTTTTCTCAATTTGCTTTCATATTTCATAATATGTCTTGTATCGTTTATGTTCGTGATTACTCGATGTTGTATCACTAGGGTGCCCGCGGTAAGGCACGATCACGCCCGGATCGGGTCGTGGCGAAGTATCGAGCGATTAATCCTCGGAAAGTGTCTACGCACCGTATCCGATGAGAGTCTTGATTATCGGTGTGTTGTGCACCACACCAATAATCAGGAGGCTATAGGATATTTAGGATTGGTTTCTATTCTTCTCACTCTGAGATCGTGCCTTAGAGCTGTGTTGAAAGATTGGACCCTCTAACGTATTTCATTCCCTTACCGTTATGCCTCCGCGTAGGGCAACCCGGGCCCAAGAGGGCTAGGCAGCTGCGAGTAGAGTTCAGAGGGTTACGAGGGCACAGGCCCAATCATCACCTGGGGTAGTGCTTCATTTGGGGAGTTCTGCGACGTAACTAGCCCCAGCAGAGTTTAGCACGGCGGCGGCAGTTTCTACTGCGGCCATGACATTTGAACCTTGATTCGCGGCCAGGGGCAGGAATATGGATTGCAAAGAGCGACCACATTACTAGCTATGGATTTGGCTACGAGAGTATACCGATGTCTGAGTCTTGATGACTATCTAAGAGAGGTTGTGCAAGAGTAATTCTTGATTAGGCTTGAGCATGGCAGTGATGCGGGCTTGTGCAGCGAGCCAAGAAACGTAGAGATCGACGGGTTAACGAAGGGCGACGAGAAGAGGCGAGGCGGCAGGTCCTTTGGTAACTTTCGGCGAGTCTCCTCACCGTGATTAGATTATGCACCCACCGCGATGCAGAGGTCCTCCACGGATTTCGGGACGCTCGGGTACGCAGAGTTAGTCGTAACTCCGTGGCTTCCGGTTCACGATGTGGCGCACGCCATCGGGAATGTCGTCTTTTTAGTTTGGTACTTGTTGTACCTACGACCGTCAGGGTCTGATGTCGGAAGAGTGTCCTAGTAGGAGGACTTAGCCTTCAGGATCGGTGGGTAGTTGTCATCTTCCTTAGCTATGCGCCCTGCGGGGCAGGTTTGATTAGAACAATTAAGGGGAGTGAAGCAGTAGATACAGGTATATCTTTAACCCTCTAGAGTTTTGTATATGTGATGAGGTGAGTATACCTTAAGTGTTATGTTCAGATAACATGAGTAGAAATCTTGGTTAGTTAACCAAGTAAGATTTGGGGGATAGAAAAAGTGTGAGCCTTAGAGTTTTATACGTGGAGACCTTAGAGGTAAGGCCATCTCGAGTAAAGACGTATGTTTATGTTTGACCCTTATAGGAGTGCATAGTGCACGTGAGCTATGTTTGTGGGATAAGTCCCTGAGTAGTGTGGAATGAAAGAGGGTAGTTGAGCTAAGAAGACCGCTAGGTTTTCGTAACGTGATTAGTGAGAGTTTTCCTTCGGGGAGCTAGCGTTTTGCGCGTTGCCGGGTCGGGTTGAGGCCACGTTGCGGGTCAACCCGCGGCATGTATGGTGGTGGGGTCAGTTTGTGGTGGTCCCGCCGGGTGGTAGGGTCACGAGGGTGTTAGGCCCAAGTTTAGTTAACCAGCGTACGAATTCGTGGATGCATTCGACCAGTAGTCGGGCCGAGGAGGTCAGCCGTCTTGTTTTCTAGCAAAGACCGTTTACTCGGCAGTGTCGATTTATCAGAAAGGTTGTAAGGCTGCACGGGGTGCCTACCTTCACCTTATGACAGACAGTGGAGCCCAGGGTACGGCTGTTTTTGTTTCTGGAAGTTTTACCAAGCAGGGTTAAGAACTCAGGTGAGTCTCAGAATCGCGTCGCCACCGGGCGGTGTGTGGATTTCGGGGGTAGTTGTGGGGATTGTTGTCTCTGTGGAGAGTGTTTAAGCTACCATTTCGGTGTTCGGATGTCGCCTTATGAAGCCTTGTAGGGCGGATGTGTAAGTCGCCGTCGATTGGTTCGATGTTGGCAAGATTCGGATAGTTGGTTCAGCTTGTTCCACAGATCGTGGTTAGGGTAAAGCTTGTCTAGAAGAGGTTCGCGGCTCGGAGAAATCGTGCGGATAATCGGCGACGACGCTTAGAGTTCGAGTTGCCGATCGGTCTTCTTGAAAGTACCACCGGGTTGGGTGTGACGAGTTTTGGAAAACAGAGGAACTTAGCCCGAGTTACTTTGGGCCCTTTGAGTTCATGTGAGGATAGGCGGGTTGCCTATATGTTAGCATTCTTGTCCGACTTAGGAGGCGGTCGTCGATCTTCGTGTTATGTTCGAGAAGGAAATCGGAGATCCATCCAGAGTGTTCCCAGTTAATGATGACCACGTTAGAGATAGTAACCCCGAGTTTTGGAAACTGAAGCAGTATCAGAAATGTGGTAAGAGTTCGAGTGTACGACAGCCTCAGGGATCGCATGCGGCCCGGTACCATTTGTTGGGTCGCCGGAGTGACACTAGAACCTCGCGGCAAAGTGACAAAAGTGGTAACACGACGAGTAAAGGGAGAAGCGAGCATGTATTGCGAGCAGAGATGTGACCATTTCTTTTGTATGGAGAAAGTGCGAAGGAATTATATTTTAGACCCTTGGATGGGAGCGTTTGTGATGTTAGAGGTGTTTCCTCGTGGACTTGGATGTAAGTATTTTGCGCAAGTTGGTTCCGTGGCCATGTGTAGCAGGTTTGTTCTCGTAAGTATAGTGGTGAAGACTATACTGGCGCGCGTTTGTTTTGAGACTTAGAAGGAACATTCGGGACGAATGTTTCTAAGGAGGGGAGAATGTTATACCGTATTTCCGCAGTATGCGTGGGGACGACGTGAAAAGTTTGAACTTTAAAGTTGGCTTGGCCGATTTTTTTATTTGTGCACAACACCCGATTAGAGTCGTTTTTCGACGAAACGTTTCCACACCTTTCGTAGGGAAAATTCCGGCTATGTCATTTCTTATTTTTGCGGATTTTTCCGAGAGACGAAACATTTTGGACCAACGGGAGGGTGACATGTGTCACCCTCACATTGGAAGAGAGAGTGGCGGATTGGACGATTTGGGCTAGTGGGAGTTGGTAGGATATTTGTGTTGGTTGGTGTGGTAGATGGATAAGGTGTACTTGGCATGATCTTGGCCCTACACTTGCATAGCACTTGGCTAGATCTTGGCCATTGGTTGGCCTTGGCTTGTGCTATAAATACCCTCCTTTGATGAACTTCTTCATCCTAAATTGTTCTAAGTGTTAGAAATCCTCCTCCCCTCGGGAGCCTTCTCGCCTAGCCTCCCCTCCTTGAAAGGCCCCTGGCCGAGAGTCCTCCCCTTGGCGAGAGTACCCCCTTGTGGGTAGGCCGAGGGGTACACACCCCCCCTTGTGGTGTTGTCTCGTATATATACCCTCCCTTGGTAGAAATACTCTCAAAAGTATTGTTACTATACCCAAAATACCTTGGCCCTAATACCTTGTAGTATTCCAAGGTTATACTTATACGAAAAGCCCAGAAATACTATTATACTTCCCTTCAGTCACAAAACCGAAACCCTAAGGAAAATCTCCATAGTTAGTTGGAGTATTAAGTAGAAGTTGGTTAGAACTTCTAAGGGTGGTTTGGAGCGGGTTGGAGCGCACGGAGTTGGAGCTAAACGTTGCCCAGGATCGACTTTATACTTGGATAATTATGGGCTTATCAAGGTAATTATCTTGTCCCCCTATTGTAATTGGAAATTACATGTTGTTAGAATATATAGTTGAAGTATACTATATATAGAACTGAACGTCGTTATCGTCAATGTCTTTTGACTTAAGCCGGGATCTTAAGAAACCTTTTCGAAAGAAGAGTCTTGTTGTAATTACATGGGATCAGATGAGACTTGTGTAGCTTTTCTGTGAGGTAGAATTGTGCACGTCCGGATTAGACGTATAATCCTCCCCCCTGGTTGGCTTGGTAGCCGGCCCCGATAGAGGAGAAGATTTACGCCTATGGGGAAGGTCTCGAATTTTCTGTAGAATGTTCTACGAAGAGACCTAAATGTTAATAAGCGCCTTGTGGCCTTATAGGTGGAAGTACTATGCGTGGCGCGATCTACTTGGCTTAAGGAGTAGCCGGCGGTTTGAAGTACTTGGAGCGTTTTGCTATTAGTCGATACTCGTCGCGAGGTATGTGAACCTCTTCCTATCTCTTCTAGCATGATATGTGTGTAACTATGTAGTACGGTAGACGTACATGTGTTAAATGTATTTGATTGGTCTAAAACATAAAGTGTTATAACGGCTTTATGGGAAGTTGGTTATAACCGCTTTATGTATGTAAGAAAATACTTGTGGTTTTTAAAAGGTAACTGATTTGAACTATAACTGGTTGGTTATGTGATAATAAAGAACTTGAAGTATTTCAAAAGATTTTTGAATCATTTTGAAAGAAGAGTAATACTTGGTTTTTGAAAACTTAAGAGTAATACTAGCTTTATGGGAAGTTAGGTATAACGGCTTAAGAATGTTTCTTGATTTGAATCAGAATGTGTATCGACAAACCACTGCAGCGTTAATAAAAGGAAATGTTTTGACAGATTAAAACAAGTAGAAACTTCCATCTGCATAGAAGCTAAGATGAGACAAAATGATATTTCCTAGATCATGGCTGCTGTAATAAGATTGTTATAAACAAGAATATCCTACTCACATATAAGGCTTAGGTTTCTCAGATGGTTTAAAAGAGAATTATATTCTTAAATGAATAAGGCTATGAACTACGAAACCTTTCTAAAATAAGAAACGTGAACATTTGAAATTAGGCAAACTTGAGCGTTTGGAAAATAATGTTGTTACTTGATTTTACGAAGGTAAGTGTTTTGGTTTACTAAAAAGAACAGTCACTCTATTTTATACTACGGGTATTGTGTGACTTATGTGAAAGAAACAGATCTTTTAAAAGATGTAATGTATGAAGTACTTTGGGGATAGATACCCGAACTTGTTAGTAGAAAGTACCTTGTGTGTATAACTTGATTGTATTGGTTTGTGATAGCCTTGTAATACTTTCTTGTTGATTTGATAAGTAAACATGCTAGGATGCTACGTGTGTTAGTATCTTGTGATGTTTTGTGTAAAGGGATTTTCCCTCGTTTGCGCTTAAAGTTGTTTAACGATCAGCCGTTACGTTGGTATTATACCACTCACCTTGACTTATTCCGGAGGTTAAGCTGCCCTCCGATGCGGGGTAGACTCAGGCGGGTCTGTGTGACCTATGATTCGAGGATACCTCATGCGGGTCCCAGGGGCCTATGCGGAGCTACGAGAGTTCCAGGTTAGTTTGCGTCCTTTATGGGCATGCGGTCTATGTGGCCATGCGGACTGCGAAGTCCAGGCGGATGCCGGGGAGTAGCTACCCTCGATGCGGGGAATACCTCATGCGGGCCATTGGGGTGGCCTATGCGGAGCTGCGGGAAGTTCCAGGGCTAGACGCGCACATTAGATACTGCGGGCGAGTGGCCAGCTTTGATCATGTGACGGTCCGGACAGATTTCATGATACAGTTTATGACCTTGTTGGTACGGTGGGTTTTAGTAGTCGGCTATGCCTTCATACTTACCCCGTACGATTTTATTATGACACAGGTGGGACCTGGTGTTCATGTGTATCTCTTGGTGCTTTTATATATCATAGACTGCCGGCAGTGAGGAAGGTATTCCACGGGCATGAATGATGTTGTGGGCGTGAGACCCATATTTATATATTTGAGTGATGACTTCGATGGCGTGAGTCCCTGGCTTGATATGACTGCTTATTTATTGTGAACTGTAGTTTGGTTATCATACATGTCTCCTGCTTTATATAGACTACTATGATTTCATTTACAGTATTTTCAGTTTCACATACTCGCACTGTTGTCTCGACCTCCTTCGGGGGGCTGCGTTCATGCCGCAGGTAAAGGTATACCAGTCGTTGATCCTCGCTCTTAGGGTCACAGTTCAGCGTTGGGAAAGCTCCGTTTCTCCGGAGGCTTATCGTGGTATAGTCCCCTATTGTTGTAGGTGCTTACATTCAGGGGTATGACGGGGCCCTGTCCCGTCGTTGTTGTCATTCGTAGAGGTCTGTAGTACTGTTGTGGGCAGGGTTTGTAAAAAGGATTAAAATGTTCATGTTGAAAGAGTTGTTGTTTATATATATGCCGAAAGGCAAGTTTTTCTCAGATTTCTGTTTCATATTTCATAATATGTCTTGTATCGTTTTATGTTCCGCTGATTACTCTGATGTTGTATCACTAGGGTGCCCGGGGTAAGGCACCAGTCACGGGCCCGGGATCGGGTCGTGACATCCAATTCCCACTAACGAACCTTTTTCCTTCACAAAATTCGGAAACTTTTCCGTCGAAAAATCACATCTTTCTTCCTTTCCAATTTCTTTATCGTGATTCTCGCACGCGTCGCCCTCATATACATACTCTGGATACGGGGTGTAACATTCTTCCCCCCTTAGAAACATTCGTCCCGAATGTTCTTTCTAAGTCTCCAAACATGCTTGCGCCGGTATAGTCTTCCCTATTATACTTACGAAACCAATTATGCCACACATGGCCATAATACAACTTACTCGCAAAAACGCACATCCAAGCCAACGAAGAATCATCTCTAAAGCGTATAACAATACCATTAGCTCCACCATGGTCCAAAGGATACTTTCTTCACATCTTTACTTATAAAAAAGGACACTTCCATCTTCTTAACACATCTACGCCTCTTTTCTTACTCGGCGTACCCTCCTCGCACACTTAAACTCTTCCTACTATACGTACCACATTTCTGTCATTGCTTTAGTTTCCAAAATCTCGGGGTTACTATCTCCAACTTGGTCATCATTAACTGGGAACACTCTGGATGGATCTCCGATACTCTTCCGAAACATATCAACATGGAATACCGGACGTACTGCCTCCTAAGTCGGACGACAGTGCTAACTTATAGGCAACCTGGCCTATTCTACAATGATCTGAAAAGGCTCAAAGTACCTCGGGCTAGGTTTCCCCTGCTTTCCAAATCTCGTCACACCCTTCCGGGGTGGTACCTTCAAGAAGACCCACCGTCAACCTGAACTCCAAGTGTCGACGCCGATTATCCACACGACTTCTGTTGACTCTGAGCTGCTAATAGCTTCTTCTGGATAAGCTTCACCTTATCCACATCCTGCTGAAACAAGTAGGGACCAACTATCTGAACCTTGCCAACATCGAACCAATCGACCGGCAACCTACACTTCCGTCCATACTAGGCTTCATAAGGCACCATCCGAATACTGAAATGGTAGCTAGTAAAATACTCACTCAACAAGAGGCAAATAATCCTCACAACTACCCCTGAAATCAAAACACCGGCCCGTAAACTATCCTCAAATGTCTGGATAAAACGCGCTGTTCGTCCGTCGGCCCGAGGGTGAATGCAATACTGAGACTCACCTGAGTTCCTAACCCCGCCTGGTAAAACCTCGCGAAAAAGAAATAGCTATAAACTGGGCTCCACTGCCTGCCATAAAATAAAAGTAGGAACCCCGTGCAGCCTTACAACCTTCCTGATATACAACATCTCGCATAACCCTCCGCCGAGTAAACAGTCCTGACTAAAAGACAAGAATGGCTGACCTCATCGGCCCGACTATTGGTCGAACGCATCCACGAACTCGTACGATGGTTACCTAAACTTGGGCCTAACACCCTCGTGACCCTATCATCTAGCGGGACCACCTCAAACTGACCCCACCATATTCCGGCCGCGGTTGACTCGCGATATGGCCTCAACCCGACCCACTTCAGACTAAACTCGCCCCCGTCCGAACCATCTTACTAATTCACGTCATGAAAGCTACCACTTCTATCTCACATTACCCATGGAATTATCACACAAATACACCACGTATACTATGCACCCTGACAACGATCAAACGTACAATCATTTACTCAAGATGGCCTTGCATCTAAGGTCTCCATGGTTATCTGTATTCTATGGCTCAAAGATTTTTCTCGTCCCCAGACTTACCATTTTCAACTAACCATGTTTTCTAATCACAACTTACAAAATGCTAACCGAACATAGCACTTCACATGTATCTACCATAACGACCTAAACAAGTCTCTTAAGGCTGAAGATATCTCTGTAACTCATCGCTCACTTTCCTTTGTCGCCTAATCAAATCGCTCACTGGCGATAACTACTGACGGTGATGAACCACCATCGATCCCGGCTCGAGTCGTAACATCCGCGCCACCTGCTCGGACAATTTCTCGCAAAATGGCCCTGCTGGCCGCAAGCATAACAAGCTGTCGAAGTAGTACGACACTCCCCACAATGACACCTACCACAACGGCCACACCGAGGTGGGGTGGCCTCTCGCTAACACCCTTCCTCTCCAACCACCGACCAAGAATCGACCGGGTAGGCGAGTCCTCCTACTTGCATCCTCCTACTAGGACATCCTCTCTCACATGGCCTCGACGGCCGCAGTAAAACAAGCGCCAAAGAAAAGACGACATTCCCGGATGACGCTCACACATCGTGAACACCGAGGAAAATCAACCGTGGCTAGAACCTATGTAAATCACAACCGAAGCCACGAGCTTTGACCAACTCTCGCATACTCAACGCCCCGAAGTGCGCGGAGGACCACTCAGTATTGGCGGAGGCGCATAACCCGCCCGCCGGTAAGGTCCGCTTCAAAGTTACCAAAGGACCTGCCGTTTCTAGCCCTCTTCGTTGATTCGTTAACTGCCGATCTCTACGTTCTCGATCACGCGCATAAGCTCAGACGCGGCAATGTCCATGTTCGATCAAGATCTACTTGTACAACCTTCGTAAAATAATCGTCAAGTCTGTGACATATCGGTGCACACTATCCTCCATGTTCGCCACTAAACGGGACATAACGAGCCAATGAGTCAAACTTATATCAGATTCGAACCGTCCGCCTGCTTCGCCAAAGATCATAAATCTATCTGCCCGAGCTCTCCTCATCTGCGAGGGCAAGGAGCGTGTAGAAAATGCCTCTAAGGTCTTGATCACTTCCATGATCCGCTGCAACTGTCGAATAAACTCCTGAGGATCTTCTCGCTTCAATCCATAGAACTCGGGTGGACTGCAACTCAAGAAGTCCCGAAATCTCAACTATCGGATCTAGGGTGAACTACTGATACTACCGGAACCTCTGACTCTCGTCTGTCCTCCTGCCTCGCTACAAGCCTAGCTAGTAACTGGGCCATCTCCTAGTACAACAGTGTCACGACCCGAACCGGGGCCCGTGACTGGTGCCTTACCCCGGGCACCCTAGTGATACAACATCAGAGAAAATCAGCGGAAATGAAAACATGAACATGAAACAAGATACATCATAAGAAAATAGGCCAACCAAAACGGTCGCCTTCATGTGTATATATAAAACCGAACAGTTACAATCCTTTACAACACTGCCCACAACAGTACTACAGACCTCTAAGAATGTAACAACAACTATGACGGGACAGGGCCCCGCCATACCCCTGAATGTACAAGAACCTACAACTCAGGGAAACATACCAAAAGATAAGCCTCCGGAGAAACGGAGCTTCCCAATACGCTGAACTGAGATCCTATGAGCGAGGATCCACAACCGATGTACCTACTGCGGATGAACGCAGCCCAAGGAGGTCGATAACAGGTACCAAGTATGTGAAACTGAAAAATACTGTAATGAAAATCACATTTCATCATTTTATAAAACCTTTTGCGATAAGTAAACAGTTATGCCAAGTAAGGGGACGCACATCCCCAGAATAATCACTCACACATAACTATGGGTCTCACGCCCATAATATCACTCATGCCCGTGGAACTCATTCCTCACTGCCGGCAGTACATGATGTAAAACAACACCCATATGTGAACCTGAACACTAGATCCTGCCTGCGTCATCAAACCGATCGGGCCAAGTAGAATCGCTCTATACCAGATCCAAAAGCTAGTCATAAAACTTCACGGGCAAGGTACAGAAGCTAATTACCAGATCCAAAAGCTAGCCATGCAACTGGCCGAGGCAAGTACCAAAGCTAACGTACCCTAGCCAACCGTCTCACGAGATATGACCGAGGCAAGTATCTCAAGCTATCTACCAGAGGCTACCGATACACGAGAAATGACCAGAACAAGTATCTAAAGTGTTCCTGAACCACACGTAAAAATCAAGCCCGTGATCGATCGTCACTGCGGCAAGCTTCATGGATTAGCGGTCCATGGACTAACAATCTGAACCTCACAATGACCGCATGCCCCGACATCTCACCTCGGAAGTCATGGCCATGAAACCATCCCATCGACGACGCCCGTGGAACATCCATCACGCCGATGTCCAAAGGAATAACAAGATGATACTCAAAGTGGACGATACTGTGGAAAATCCAACGCGTCAAGATGTCCAACAATCAATCGATAACCGCCTCCTGCAGGGTCACTAAGAAGACATCAACAAAACACTTGCACATCAAAGACTATCACGACAAGCATAGGCAAGTTAAACATACATACATTTTTATCAACAATCCGGGTTTCAAACCCAAAATACTACATACTTTCATTCTTTCAAAAAGACCTCTTTTACGTAAAGCCACATGATACTAATACTGTAGTATTAAAACACGTTTCCTTTTAAACCAAATTACTACACCTTCGGAAAATCTTTATAAGATTTTTAAAATCAAGTACTCTATACTTTTTAAAACCAAGTGCTTTTCTTTTAAAACAACAACAAGTGTTCTTTTAAAACCCAAATAACTTTACTCTTTTCAAAGCAAGTAACCTATACTTAAATCAAGTTACTTCTCTTTTTCCAAAAAAAACAGGTCGTTATAAGTCAAGTCTCTTGTCTTTCAAGATCAAGTCTCTTAACTTTCAAAATCAAGTCGTTTTACAGTCAAAACCAAATCTTTCTTTTATTTTCATAAAGTCGTTATAACTAACTTCCCATAAAGCCATTATAACACTTTATGTTTTAAACAAACAAAATCCATTTCACACACGTACGTCTACCGTACTATATAGTTTACAACAATCATGCTCAAGAGTATAGGAAGAATCACATACCTTTTAGCTTAAGCCACAAGCCAAGTCAAGTATGTCGCGCGTAGAAGATCCACCTATAAAGGCCACAATATCTATTAATCTCTAGTTCTCTTCGTAGAATATTTAAGTAAACAGTTCCTGATTCTACGTAAAATTCGCAAAGACCTCCCCTATATCACATAAATCTCCTCCCCTATCCAGGCCCGCTACCAGGCCAACAACTCCCAGGGGAATACACGTCTAACCGGACGTGTTCAATTCTGCTTCACAATAATACTACACAAGTATAACTACTACAACATGTAATATCCAATTACAATAGGGGGACATAGATCATTACCTCGATAAGCCCAAAATTATCCAAGATAAATGTCGATCCTGAGCAACGTTTAGCTCCAAATCCTTACGCTCCAACCCGCTCCAAGCAACCCTTAGAAGTTTCTAAACAACTTCTCTAAATACTTCCACCAAGCTAGGAAGATTTTTCTAGGGTTTCGTTTTGCGACTATTGGAATAAAGTAGTATTTTCGGGCTCCTAGTATTAAAACAACTTTGGAATACTACTAGGGATACTAGGCCAATGTATTTGGGATAATACAATAAAACTCCAAGTATTTCTACAAGAGGGGGAGAGAGGGACGAAAACACCTCAAAAGTGGGATGAATTTTACTCTTCAACTAAGGGCCTATTTATAGAGAATTCAAGGGTTAGGATCAAGGTAAGTGTATGGTCACGATTGGGCCATGTGTGTGTGGGTCCCACCACACCACATGGCCAACACAAAACAAGACAAGTGGCTTGCCACTTGTAAGGCCAAGTGTAGGGGCCAATTCGGCCAACAAGGGACAAGTGGCCTAGCCACTTGTCCACCAATTTCGGCCCACATGGCCACACAAGGGGGTGACACGTGTCGCCCCCCGATTCGTCCAAAATATTTCGTCTCCCGAAAATATCCAAAATACCAAAAAATCTCAAAAACAAAGCGGGCCCCACAAAACCAGAATTTCTCCGTGGGCCCCACGTTACCATTTCCGGAAATAAAATCTCAAAATTCTAATATAATCCAAGAAGCCCAAATACCAAATCTGGGAATCCAATTACCATTAACGAACCTTGTTCTTCACAAAATCGAAACTTTTCCGTAAAAATCACATCTTCCTTTCTTTCCAAAATTTCACAGATTCTCGCACGCACGCCCTCACATACATACCCCGAACTACGGGTATAACATTCTTCCTCTTAGAAACATTCGACCCGAATGTTCCTTCGAAGTCTCCAAACACACAAGCGCCGGTATAGTCTTCACTACTATACTTACGAAACCAATCATGCCATCAATGGTCATAGTATAACATACAATCTCAAGCCAACGAGGAATCACCTCTTAACATCACAAAAAGCTCACACCCAAGGTCTAAAGTATACTCCCTTCGCATCTTCACTTCACAAAAGAAATGATCACTTCCGTTCTCATAACACATTGTTCGCTCCTCTTCTTACTCGTCGTACCTTGCTTGTATACCTGAACTCTTTCTGTTACACGTACCACACTTCAGTCATTGCTTCAGTTTCCACAACCCTGGAGTTACTACCTCCACACTCGGTCATCTTACTAGTTCCAATTTTTCTTCTAAGGCCATTCCCGGCCTTCACGATTCGATTCAGGTCGAACACATCCACGAGCTCATACGATGGTTACCTAAACTTGGGCCTAACACCCTCGTGACCCTATCACATAGCGGGACCACCACAAATTGACCCCACCCTAATCCGGGCTGCGGGTTGACCCGACATCTGGCCTCAACCCGACCCATTTCGCGCCAATCCTTGTTCCCCGATCCGGAACAATCTCACTAATCAAGTCGATAAAACCTAGTGGTCTTCTTAGCTCAACTACCCTCTTATAATTCACACCCCTCAGGGACTTATCACGCAATTATACCCCACGTATACTAAGCACTCCAACAAAGGTCAAATCGCAAACAAAATCTTTTACCCAAGACGGCCTCGCCTCTAAGGTCTCCACGTATAATATTCTAGGGCTCACAATCTCTATGTACCCAACTCCCCCTTTACTAACCGGGCCTCTAAATCACAATTAACATAATAGTTAGCACATCATCACATCATCAATGCATACTAGTCTCTAGAGTGTAAAGGATATACCTGAAATCAAAAAGGCGGTTCCAAGGACCGCTAGAACTGGGAGTTTCCACCACGACCCCTGCCCTGGCCTGCCGGTGCATGAACACCCTGCCTAGCTATCGAAGGTGAAGAACCCGCAACAGATCCCGAAGGCCGAGTCTCAACATCCGCACCACCCTTGGTCGGACAATTCCTCGCAAAATGGCCCTGCTGGCCGCAAGCATAACAAGCTGTCGAAGTAGTACGACACTCCCCCGAATGACACCTACCACAGCGGCTACAACGAGGTGGGGGTGGCCTCCTCTGGCTAACACCCCTTCCTCTCCGCACTACTGAATCCGCAACAGATCTGGTAGGCTGAGTCCTCCTTCTTGCACATTCTTTCGTCACATGGCCCTGACGGCCGCAAGTAAAACAAGCACCAATAAAAAGACGACATTCCCGACGACGCCGCCACATCGCGGAACACCGAGGAAAATCGAACTTCGGCTAGAACCTACGTATAGCCGTGAACCGTAAGCCCGAGTCCTCGACTAACTCGCATACCGAACGCCCCGAACTCGCGGAGGACCACTCTGACCGCGGAGGTGCATATCTAATCTGCCGAGGCGTTCGCCTCGAATGTTACCAAAGGACTCACGACCGCCCTTCTCGCCGCTTGATTAACCCGCCGATCTCTACGTTTCTCAACTCGTTGCACATAAGCTCAACGCAGCCATGCTCATTCTCGATCAAGAGCTACCTCTTCACAACCCCTCTTAGATAATCATCAAGACTCGTGATAAATCGGTACATAATATGTTCTCTGGTTGCTATATCCATAGCTCGTAACAGAGTCGTCTCTTTGCAATCCATACTCCCTGTTCCCTGTCGTGGAACTGAAGGCTCATACATCATGGCCGCAGAGGGAACCGCCGCTGTGTTAAACTTCTGGCCGCGACGCCGCAGAACTCCCCGAATGAAGCACCACCTCGGTGATGATTGGGCTGTGCCCTCAGAACCTCTCAGATCCTACTAGCAGCCTCCTCGCTGCCTTGCCCTTCGGGCCCGGTTGCCTTACGTGAGGCATAATCGCGTAAAAGAATACGTCGAAGGAGTCCAACTTACAACACAACTCTATGGCACGATCTCGTGAGTGAGAAGAATGGAAACCAATCCTAAATGTCTCGCTGACCTCACGATTATAGATGTGGTGCACAACACACCGATAATCAAGACTCTACTAGACACGGTCTGTAGACACTTTCCGAGGACTAACTGCTCTGATACCACTTTTGTCACGACCCGAACCGGGGCCCGTGACTGGTGCCTTACCCCGGGCACCCTAGTGATACAACATCAGAGAAAATCAGCGGAAATAAAAACATGAACATGAAACAAGATACATCATAAGAAAATAGGCCAACCAAAACGGTCGCCTTCATGTATATATAAACCGAACGCCATAATCCTTTACAACATCGCCTACAACAAGATTCTGCACCTCTAAGAATGTAACAACAACTATGACGGACAGGCCGCCATACCCCTGAATGTACAAGAACCTACAACTCAGGGAAACATACCAAAAGATAAGCCTCCGGAGAAACGGAGCTTCCCAATACGCTGAACTGAGATCCTATGAGCGAGGATCCACAACCGATGTACCTCTACCTGCGGCATGAACGCAGCTTCGGGCGGAGGTCAAGACAATGATACCAAGTATGTGAAATCAAAAATACCAGAATGAAAATCACATTTCATCATTTTATAAAACCTTTTGCGATAAGTAAACAGTTATGCCAAGTAAGGGGACGCACATCCCCAGAATAATCACTCACACATAACTATGGGTCTCACGCCCATAATATCACTCATGCCCGTGGAACTCATTCCTCACTGCCAGTACATGATGTAAAACAACATCCATATGTGAACCTGAACACTAGATCACTGCTCGCTATCAAACCGTCGCCAAGTAGAATCGCCTATACTGCATCCAAAAGCTAGTCATAAAACTTCACTGCAAGGTAAAGCTAATTACCAGATCCAAAAGCTAGCCACGCAACTGGCCGAGGCAAGTACCAAAGCTAACGTACCCTAGCCAACCGTCTCACGAGATATGACCGAGGCAAGTATCTCAAGCTATCTACCAGAGGCTACCGATACACGAGAAATGACCATAACAAGTATCTAAAGTGTGCCTGAACCACACGTACAAATCAAGCCCGTGATCGCTCGTCACTGCGGCAAGCTTCATGGATTAGCGGTCCATGGACTAACAATCTGAACCTCACAATGACCGCATGCCCCGGCATCTCACCTCGGAAGTCATGGCCATGAAACCATCCTACTGGACGCATGCCCGTGGAACATCCATCACGTCAGCATGTCCAAAGGAATAACAAGATGATACTCAAAGTGGACGCATACTCGTGGAAAATCCAACGCGTCAGTATGTCCAACAATCAATCAGATAACCGGCCCTCCCAGAGGGTCACGGCAGCACATCAACAAAACACTTGCACATCAAAGACTATCACGACAAGCATAGGCAAGTTCAACATATATACATTTTTATCAACAATCCGGGTTTCAAACCCAAAATACTACATACTTTCATTCTTTCAAAAAGACCGCTTTTTACGTAAAAGCCACATGATACTAATACTCGTAGTATTAAAACACGTTTCCCTTTTTAAACCAAATTACTACACCTTCAGAAAATCTTTATAAGATTTTTAAAATCAAGTACTCTATACTTTTTAAAACCAAGTGCTTTTCTTTTAAAACAACAACAAGTGTTCTTTTAAAACCCAAATAACTTTACTCTTTTCAAAGCAAGTAACCTATACTTAAATCAAGTTACTTCTCTTTTTCCAGAAAAAAAACAAGTCGTTATAAGTCAAGTCTCTTGTCTTTCAAGATCAAGTCTCTTAACTTTCAAAATCAAGTCGCTTTCTGACCAAAACCAAATCTTTCTTTTATTTTCGTAAAGTCGTTATAACTAACTTCCCATAAAGCCATTATAACACTTTATGTTTTAAACAAACAAAATCCATTTCACACACGTACGTCTACCGTACTATATAGTTTACAACAATCATGCTCAAGAGTATAGGAAGAATCACATACCTTTTAGCTTAAGCCACAAGCCAAGTCAAGTATGTCGCGCGTAGAAGATCCACCTATAAAGGCCACAATATCTATCAATCTCTAGTTCTCTTCGTAGAATATTTAAGTAAACAGCCTCGATTCTACGTAAAATTCGCAAAGACCTCCCCCGCTATCACATAAATCTCCTCCCCTATCCAGGCCCGCTACCAGGCCAACAACTCCCAGGGGAATACACGTCTAACCGGACGTGTTCAATTCTGCTTCACAATAATACTACACAAGTATAACTACTACAACATGTAATATCCAATTACAATAGGGGGACATAGATCATTACCTCGATAAGCCCAAAATTATCCAAGATAAATGTCGATCCTGAGCAACGTTTAGCTCCAAATCCTTACGCTCCAACCCGCTCCAAGCAACCCTTAGAAGTTTCTAAACAACTTCTCTAAATACTTCCACCAAGCTAGGAAGATTTTTCTAGGGTTTCGTTTTGCGACTATTGGAATAAAGTAGTATTTCCGGGATTCTAGTATTAAAACAACTTTGGAATACTACTAGGGATACTAGGCCAATGTATTTGGGATAATACAATAAAACTCCAAGTATTTCTACAAGAGGGGGAGAGAGGGACGAAAACACCTCAAAAGTGGGATGAATTTTACTCTTCAACTAAGGGCCTATTTATAGAGAATTCAAGGGTTAGGATCAAGGTAAGTGTATGGTCAAGATTGGGCCATGTGTGTGTGGGTCCCACCACACCACATGGCCAACACAAAACAAGACAAGTGGCTTGCCACTTGTAAGGCCAAGTGTAGGGGCCAATTCGGCCAACAAGGGACAAGTGGCCTAGCCACTTGTCCACCAATTTCGGCCCACATGGCCACACAAGGGGGTGACACGTGTCGCCCCCCGATTCGTCCAAAATATTTCGTCTCCCGAAAATATCCAAAATACCGAAAATCTCAAAAACAAAGCGGGCCCCACAAAACCGTAAATTTCTCCCGTGGGCCCCACGTGACCATTTCCGGAAATAAAATCTCAAAATTCTAATATAATCCAAGAAGCCCAAATACCAAATCTGGGAATCCAATTCCCATTAACGAACCTTTTTCTTCACAAAAACCGGAAACTTTTCCGTCGAAAAATCACATCTTCCTTTCTTTCCAAAATTTCAGTCGTATTCTCGTACGTACGTCCTCACATACATACCCTGGAACTACGGGGTATAACAAACAGGTACCAAGTATGTGAAACTGTAAAGTACAGAAATAAAATCATAACATTTTAAAACCAAGTACAAATACAACCAATTCAACCGCACATAGTGTCACAGCATAAACAAGAGCGAAATAGATATAATGTAACTGGTCTTTTCTAGGCCGCTAATGATCGAAGCAAGGCCAATCGCCCATAGTATCATTATGCGAGCCTATTCCTGGAACTTCCGCAGTCCGCATAGACCACCTAGGTGTTATACCCCGTAGTTCCAGGGTATGTATGCGAGGACGTACGTACGAGAGCACGACAGAAAAATTGGAAAGGAGGAAAGAGGTGATTTTTCCACGGAAAAAGTTTCCGGTTTTTGTATAGAAAAATGTTCGTTGATGGGAATTGGATTCCCAGATTTGGAATATGGGCTTCTTAAATTATATTAGAATTTTGAGATTTTATTTGGGGGTAGGCCCAAATACTTAGAGAAGACTGGGCCCGCTTTGATTTTGAGATTTTGGCCATTATGGATATTTTCGGAAGATGAATTATTTATTGATTTTAGAAGTTAAGAGACTTGATCTTAAAAGATAAGAGACTTGACTTATTTATTAATATGAATTTTGTGTGAAACCTCATTCGTGAGTAATGAGTACTTGGTTTTTAAAGAGAATAATGTTTCTTGATTTGAAATCAGAATGGGTATCGACAAACCACTGCAGCGCTAATAAAAGGAAATGTACTGAATAATGAAGTATTATTAAAACTAGTAGAAACCTCCATCCGCATAGAAGCTAAGATGAGACAAAATGATATTACATTTCCTAGATCATTGCTGCTTAATAAGATTGATTATAAACAAGAATAACCTACTCACATATAAGACATATGTTTCTCAGATTGTTTAAAAGAGAATTATATTCTTAAATGAATGAAACTATGAACTACGAAACCTTTCGAAAATGAGAAACTTGAGTAATTGAAATTAGGCAAACTTGAAACGTTTGGAAAAGAATGTTGTTACTTGATTTTACAAAGAGAAGTGTTTTGATTTACTTCAAAAGATAACCACTCTATTTTCATATACTACGGGTATTGTGTGACTTTTGTGAAAGTAACGTATCTTTTAAAAAGAGTTAATGAATGAAGTACTTTGGGGATAAAAACCCGATCTTGTTAATCATATAGTAGAAAGTGCCTTGTGTGTATAACTTGATTGTGTTGGGTTGTGATAGCCTTGTAATACTTTCTTGTTGATTGTTAAGTAAACATGCTAGGATGCTACGTGTGTTAGTATCTTGTGATGTTTGTGTAAAGGGGTTTCCCCTCGATTGCGCTTAAATTGTTTCACTATCAGCCGATATGTTGGTATTGTACCACTCACCTTGACTTGTTTAGGAGGTTAAGCCGCCTCCGATGCGGGGTAGACTCAGGCGGGTCTGTGTGACCTATGATTCGAGAATACCTCATGCGGGTCCCGGGCCTATGCGGAGCTACGAGAGTTCCAGGTTAGTCTGCGGCCTTTATGGTCATGCGGTCTATGTGGCCATGCGGACTGCGAGTCCAGGCGGATGCCGGGAAGTAGCTACCCTCGATGCGGGGTTATACCTCATGCGGGCCTATGAGGTTGGCCTATGCGGAGCTGCGGAGTTCGAAGGCTAGACGCACATTAGATACTGCGAGTGGCGGCTTTGATCATGTGGCGGTCTAGACAGATCTCGTGATACGATTTATGACCTTGTTGATGCTGTAGGTTTTAGTAGTCGGCTATGCCTTCGCATTTACCTGCATGCGGTTTTATTATGACACAGTGGGACTGGTGTTCATGTGTATTCCTTGGTGCTTTTATATCATAGATCGCAGCGAGGAAGGTATTCCACGCATGATTGATGTAGTGGCGTGAGACCCATAGTTATATTTGAGTGATGACTTTGAGGCGTGAGTCACGACATATTTGCTTATTTATTGTGAGCGTAGTTTGGTTATCATACATGTCTCTGCTTTATATAGACTACTATGATTTCATTTACGATTTATTTTGATTTCACATACTCGGTACTGTTGCGACCTCTTGCCAGTGCGTTCATGCCGCGAGTAAAGGTACACGATCGGTGATCCTCGCTCTTAGGGTCACAGTCATTGGGAAAGCTCCGTTTCTCGAGGCTTATCTTGGTATAGTCTCGTTGTTGTAGGTGCTTACATTCGGGTATGACGGCCTCGCCGTCGTTGTTGTCATATCATTCGTGAAGTGCGTAATCTGTTGTGGGCAGGGTTTGTAAAAAGGATTAAACTGTTCATTTTGAAAGAGTTGTTATTTATATATATGCCGAAAGGCAAGTTTTCTAAAGATAACTGTTGTACACTTCTTGTTATTTTATGTTGTTGTGTTATGTTCCGCTGATTACTCTGATGTTGTATCACTAGGGTGCCCGGGGTAAGGCACCAGTCACGGGCCCGGGTTCGGGTGTCCGCATGAGGTATTCCTCGCATCGGGGGTAGCTAACCCGCGGCATCATCCTGGACCCCCGAAGTGTCACGACCCGATCCCGGGCCCGTGACTGGTGCCTTACCCCGGGCACCCTAGTGATACAACATCATAGAAAATCAGCGGAAATAAAAACTTAAACATGAAACAAGAGATATTATAAATAAAACAGTCTAACCAAACGGTTACCTTCTTGTATATATAACTACAAACTTTGAGCACATATCCTTTACAACCGCCCACAACAAAGGCTACGCACTCTAAGATTTTATACAACAACTATGACGGACAGTGGCCGCCATACCCCGAATGTAAAAGAACCTACAACTCGGGAGAACATACCAAAAGATAAGCCTCCAAGAAACGGGCTTCCTAATACGCTGAATCCGATCCTATGGCGAGGATCCACAACCGATGTACCTCTACTGCGGCATGAACGCACCCCGGGCGAGGTCGATAACAGTACCAAGTATGTGAAATCGTAAAATCAGTAAATGAAATCATAATAGTCTATATAAAGCAGAGACATGTATGATAACCAAACTACGATTCACAACATAAAAGCCATGTCGGTCAGACTCACGCTCAAGTCATCCTTCATGCGTGGAACTCCTTCCTCACCGCTGGCGATCCAGGTACAAATCGTGTGGAATCGTGTCGGCCCATCCATGGGACTCGATAAAGAATCATGTAGAATATGTGTCGGCCCATCCCACGGGACTCGAAGAATCATGTGGAATCGTGTCGCCCATCCTTGGGACTCGGTAAAGAATCGGATGAAATCGTGTCCCGCCCATCTCATGGGACTCGGTGAAGAATCGATGGAATACGTATCGGCCCCATCTCATGGGACTCGGTGAAGAATCGGTGGAATCGTGTCGGCCCATCTCGTGGACTCGGTGAAGAATCAGGTGGAATACGTGTCCCGGCCCATCTCATGGGACTCGATAGCATAGAAATACAACATTTGCACAACAAAGGCTATCACCACAAGCATAGGCAAGTTACACACAACTCAAGGTTATTTTATGCCAAAGTCCAGGTTCTGACCCCAAAGTATTACGTACGTTAAATTCTTTTTAAAAGATCCATTTCTTTTATAAAGGTCACCCGATACCCGTAGTATTAAAATAGAGTGACTCATATTTTTAGGTAAACCAAAACACTTTCCTTTTCAACAACATTCATTTCCATAAGTTCAAGTTTGCCTAATTTCAAGTACTTAAGTCTCTTATTTTAGAAAGGTTTCATAGTTCATAGTCTTAATCACTTAAGAATGTAATTCTCTTTTAAACAATTTGAGAAACATATGCCTTATATGTGAGTAGGTTATTCTTGTTCATAATCAATCTTATTAAAGCAGCCATGATCTAGGAAATGTAATATCATTTTGTCTCATCTTAGCTTCTATGCAGATGGAGGTTTCTTGGTTTTAATAATACTTAATTAGTCAATACATTTCCACTTTATTAACGCTGTAGTGGTTCGTTCGATACTTATTACGATTTAGAAATCGAGAAACATGATTCCTTTTAAAAACCAAGTACTCATTACTCACGAATGAGGTTTCATACTTTTTAACAAAATTCATGTTAATTCAAAATAAGTCAAGTCTCTTATCTTTTAAGATCAAGTCTCTTAACTTCTAAAATCAATAAACCATTCTTTTTATCTCTCTTAAGTCGTTATACCTAACTTCCCATAAAGCTAGTATAACTCTTAAGCTTTAAAAACCAAGCATTACTCTTCTTTCAAAAAGGTTTCTCAAATTCTTTTGAAATACTTGATTCTTATTATTAGGGCTTAAGTCAAAGACATTGCCGTACAACTACGTTCGATTAACACACGACGTCACCGTACTATATATATATTCTTTTAAAATATCATGCTCAAGAGGATAGGAAGAATCACATACCTCGCGGCGATTATCGACTATTAGCAAAACGCTCGGCTATAACCCTAGCCTTGTCCACCTTCAAGTAGCACGTGCTACCGAACATTCAACCTATAAAGGTTATACGGTCTATCAAAGTCTAGACTACTCTGTAGAATATTCTAAGCGGTAGGTTCTCATTCTACGGAAAATCCATAAAAATAATAAATGACATAGCGAATTTTCCTTCGCAAGTCTTGTAAACGTTCGTCGAAAAGCGATTCTTTTTAGCTAGTTGTGCACAAATTTTCGATCCTTTGCCTAACTTAAGGCTTAAACTTTTATACGCCCTCACGCACGTACTGAAATACGGTATAACACGAAGTCGCATAGTCACACCGCATGAGGTATTCTCGTCGGGATAAACACACGGAGTGATCATCACGGAACTCCCGACTCGCATAGGCCACAGGCCGCGTGAGGTATTCCTCGCAGGGTGGCAAGTCCTCGGCATCATAACAAGTCAGGGGGGTATGTGGTATAATAGCAGTACAACGGGCTTAGCGTTTAACAACGTAAGCACAACAAGAATAACCCCCTTACACAAACATCACAAGACACTAACACACGTAGCATCGTAACATGTTTACTTATCAAACCATCTTACTACACTTTCCAGAAATCAATACAAGACTTTCATAAACAAATAAGTAAACCGTTCCTTCTATCTTCCTTAAGTCGTTAAACCTAACTTCCCATAAAGCTAGTATAACACTTAAGCTTTTAAAACCAAGTATTTCTTTTCTTTCAAAAATGATTCATAACTCTTTTGAAATACTTCAAGATTCTTATTATTTAAAACTCAAGTCAAAAGACATCAAAGTAAAACCAAAACAATTTCCATACCTTCTTTTTAAACCAATCTTGTTATACCCCGTATTTCCGGAGTATGTACGTGAGGGCGTACGTACGAAAGTTTAGCCTTAAAGTTAGGCCAAGTTCGAAAATTGTGCACAACTCGCTAAAAGAATCGTTTTCCGACGAAACGTTTCCACAGCTTCCGTAGGGAAAATTCCGGCTATGCCATTTCTAATATTTGCGGATTTTTCCGAGAGACGAAACATTTTGGACCAACGGGAGGGCGACACTTGTCACCCTCCAATTGATGGCTCAGATCGTCCATTGGACGAATTGGACTTTGGATGGCGTTTTTGTGCCTTTGCACAAGTCAAGGAGTTGGTAGGATATTTGTGTGTAGTAGATAGAATGGACACTTGCCTAAATCTTCACCCTACACTTGCCTTGCACTTGGCATCATCTTGGCCCTTGGTTGGCCATGGCTTGACCTATAAATACCCCCTTAAGATGAAGAGTTCTTCATCCACAAATTCCTTTCCAAGTCTTGAAAATCCTCCCCTCTCCCTTGAGCTTGTTTCGTCCAACACCTCCCCCTTTTGAGAGAAGCCAGGCTACCCACAGCCTAGCCGAAATCTACCCTCCCTTGGTAGAAAAGTTGCCTTCTAGTATTGTTATAATGCCCAAAATACCCTAGCCCAAATCTCTTAGTACTTAGTAGAAGTTGTGAAGAACTTCTAAGGTTTCCTTGAGCTATCGGGCGCACGACTTAGGAGCTAAGCCTTGCTCAGGATCGACTTATATCTAGGATATTATTGGGCTACAGGGTAAATAATCCTAACCCTCTTTTGTATTAGAGAATGCATATTGTAGAAGTATAAGAATAAGTATTAAATACTTAGAAGAATATTCTGAGAATAGAATTGGTATTATCACAGTGAGGGTTTAAAGAAGAATAATTGAACTATACTTATATAGGATTTGTTTTCACGATGAACTTATATAGCTCACAGGGTAGGGAAGTGCTGCCCGACTTTCCGTAGAATTGTGAACCCTCTGTTTAGAAAGACCTTGAGTAGTCTAGACTTTGATAGATGTCGTGACTATTATAATTTGATTCTCTGTAGCGACATATTCAACTTGGCGGGAGGTTTTCGTAGAAGGTATGTGATTCTTCCTAAAGCATGATATTTTAAAATATATATATAGATGCGGTAGGCGTACATGTGTTAACTGAATAATAACTACGGCAATGTCTTTTGACTTAAGCCTGAATAATACTTACGGCAATGTCTTGCGACTTAAGCCTGAATGATAAAGATCTTTAAAAGTCTTTCAAAAGAATTATAACACAGTTCGAAAGAAGAAGAATAGTTGTTTTTAAAACAAGAAGCTTAAGGGTTATACTAGCTTTATGGGAAGTTAAGTATAACGGCTTAAGTTTTATAAAAGGAACGATTTACTTATGTGTTTATAAAAGACTTGTATTGATTTACGAAAGGCATAATAAGATGGTTTTGATGAGTAGACTTATTGTGATGCTATGTGTTAGTATCTTGTAACGTTTGTGTAAAGAGGTCAGTCTTACTTATGCTTATGTTGTTTAAACTATAAGCTGTTATGTTAGTACTATATCACTCACCTCTTGAGATGATATCGGGGGTTAAGCTGCCCTCCGATGCGGGGTAGACTTCGAGTGATGCAGGACCATGATTCGAGAATACCTCATGCGGGTCGAGGGGCCTATGCGGGCTACGAGTTCGAGTTAGTATGCGGGGTTATGCCTCATGCGGTCTATGTGGCCATGCGGACGGCGAGTCGGGGCGATGCGAGAGTAGCTACCCTCGATGCGGGGTATACCTCATGCGGGCCCGTGTGAGTGGCCTATGCGGACTACTGAGTCGAGTTAGGCTTGCGAGAATGATAATATGGTAGTGGCCTGCCCGATCATTCGCGGCCTAGAAAAGACATATTCTGATTTACCTATTGTTGCTCTTGTTTATGATGTGGCACTATGTGCGGTTACATTGGTTGTTTCGTGCATATTTGTAAAATTGGTTTTAAAGTTATATGATTTCATTTAAGTACTTTCTGATTTCACATACTTGGTACTGTTATCGACCTCCTTGGAGTTGCGTTCATGCCGCGGTAAGGCGGCAGTGCTAGATCCATCCTTAGGATCTCTTGCGTTGGTGTCGGGAGCTCCATCTTCTAGGAGGCTCTACTTTTGGGTATGATCTCCTGTTGTAGATAGTTTTATACGATCGAGGGTATGGCGGGGCCACTGTCCGCCATAGTTGTTTATTTCCTTAGAGTGCTGTAGTCATGTTATGCAGTTGAGATGTAGCGCAAACCTTGGTTTATGTATATATGCGAAAAGCAACCCTTTTCTCGAAGCGTATCATTTACAATTATTTCATGTCTTGTTTTATATTCGCTGATTTTCTCGATGTATGACTACTTGGGTGCGGGTAAGGCACGATCCACGAGCCGTGCAGTCGTGACAAAAGTGGTATCGAGCGATTAATCCTCGGAAAGTGTCTGAGACCGTATCTAGTAGAGTCTTGATTATCGGTGTGTTGTGCACGCGATAATCGAGGAGGCTATAGGATATTTTAGGATTGGTTTCCATTTTTCTCACTCTGAGATCGTGCTATAGAGCGTGTTATAGGTTGGACCCTCTAACGTATTCCTTTTACATGCTGATTATGCCTCGCGTAAAACGGCCGGGCCGAAGGGCAAGCGGCCGAGGAGGCTGCTAGTATAACGCAGAGTCACGAGGCTCGAGCCCGATCTATGCAGAGGCAGCGAGTTCCACGCGCCGCCGATCCCAGCGAGACTACGATGCCGCGCCTCTGTCCCACGGCAGGGCGGAGAGAGATAAGTGAGAGATGGCCCGGCTATTGGCTAGGATTGTGGCGAACACGAGGATAAGTGAATCTGGCGATTCGATTCGGCCCGTAGCACGATGGTTCACCCGAGCGAGCGATTTGAGGCTACGGGATTTCTGAGTTGTAGCCCGCGAGTTTTACGGGTGGCGGAGGATGATCCGCGAGAGTTCATCCGTCGGCTCTGAAGGATCATGCGGGTGATCGAGGCCTCGAGGCAGTCTGTGACGCCGGTTCGCATCGGTGCGTGATACGCGATCGATTGGTTTGATATGGGAGCTTTCGGGAGAGCATGCACCTCCGTGGTATGGGATGAGTTTTGGAGGCCTTTCTCACTCACTTCTTGCCTCGCGGATGAGGAGGCGCGGGCGATAGATTCTTGTTCTTTGGCGAGAGGGCGCCGTTAGGGAGTACAACGTTGAGTTTAATTCGTTGGCTCGATATGTCCCTGCATTGGTAGCGAATATGGAGGGCGGTGCATCGTTACGCGGGCTAGATGATTATATGGCGAGTCTTGTGCGGTGTGGCTCTTGACCGGCATGGATATTACCGTATGCGAGCTCGCGCCCTTGGATGCGAGGCGCGAGGCCGGCGAGTTGTGACAGCGAAGAGAGGCGGGGCGGGAGGTCTTGGTGGCTATCGTGGTGGCGGCCTCGGCGGCGATCTAGATTTGCACCACGGCGGCTCGAGCACTCTGCACCGTCCTCGGCCACGGCGAGTATTCGAGGCGGACGGGGCGGGGCTTGAGCGTCGAGTAGCGAGTGCGGCGATCGGGACCACCCCGGTGTGGCGTCGGTAGATCCCATTCGGGAAGTGTGATGCGCTTTGGGAGCTTATTCTGATTGTAGCCAGCGGTCACTTTGCGGTATCCAGGCCGGCGTGGTGGTAGGGCTCACCGATTCTGTTGCGCCATCATCTCCTACGATTACTCGCCCGGGCGAGGGTACTCGTGGGTCGGTCGCGGAGGTCGTGGCTCGGGTCCCGATTCTAGTCCTCGAGCCGCATTTATGCCTTGTCGGGCCCGGATCGGGAGGCCTCACGATGTAAATCCGCAGTACCTTATCAGTCTCCGATTATGATGTGTATGCCTTGATAGATCCGGGTTCTACTCTGTCCTATATATCTCCCCTTGTTGCTAGTAGGATAGGGATAGAGCCTGAGTCCATAGACCCTTTCGAGGTAGCTACGCCAGTGGGTGATTCGGTGGTAGCTCGGCGGGTATATAGGGCTTGTCCAGTGACCATTCTGATCGTCGGACCACTGGCGACTTGATAGAGTTGGATATGATTGATTTCGGCGTGATCATGGGTATGGATTGGCTAGCCTCTTGCTACGCCAATGTAGGCTGAGAGAGAGAGAGTAATGCAGTTCGGTTTCACGAGGCCGGTTGTTGAGTGGGAGGAACCTTTGTATCGCCAGGGGTAAGTTTATTTCTTACCTCAAGGCTAGGAAGATGGTGCAGAAGGGGTATATCTACCATCTCGTTCGGGTGTTTGATCACGAGGCTGCGGTGCAGTTTTGATCGATTCGAGTCGAGAGAGTTCCCAGGCGTGTTTCGGGCGACCTCGGGCATCCCTCACGAGAGGAGATCGAGTTTGTATAGATGTGTTGCCAGACACTCGGCCTATTTCCATTCCGCCATACAGAATGGCACCTGCCGAGTTGAGAAAGTTGAAGGATCAGCTTAGGGATTTGCTGGAGAAGGGCTTCATCGGGCCTAGTGTTTCTCCAGAGGAGCGCGGTATTGTTCGTGAAGAAGAAGGGCGGGGCGCTGCGCATGTGTGTTGATCTGACGGCTTAACAAGGTGACCATTAAACGAATACCCCCTTCGGGATTGATGATTTGTTCGACCCGATTGCGAGCGCGAGATGTTTCTCAAGATTGATCTGCGATCGGGCTATCATCGAGTTCGAGTCGAGAGGTGGATGTCCCTAGGGCGCATTCGGACGATGCGGGCATTATGAGTTGGTCATGTCTTTTGGGTTGACGATGCTCGGCGGTATTCATGGATTTGATGAACGAGTGTTCAAACCATTTTGGACACGTTTGTTATAGTGTTCATTGATGATATCTTGGTTTATTCTCGCTCAGAGCATGAGCATGCGGAGCATTTGAGGCTGTCTTGTGATTCTCGGGACCAGCGATTATCGCCAAGTTTTCCAAATGTGAGTTTTGGTTAGCCGGTGGCTTTTCTTGGGCATATTGCCGGGGCTGATGGCATTCAGTGGATATGGCCAAGATCGAAGCGATCGAGGACTTGGCCTAGACCAGCTACTCCGAGAGGTTCGCGACTTTACGGGCCTCGCGAGTTATTATCGGTTCGTAGAAGTTTGCTTATCTACGCCCATTGACTAAGTGACTCGGAAAGCGGCTAAGTTTCGATGGTGATGCTTGTGGCGGGGTTTCGATTCTTTGAAAGAGGCGGCGACCGCCCGTTCTTACTCTTCGGAGGTCGGATGGTTATGTCGTGTCTTGTGATCGTCGAGCATCGGGTGGGATGTGTGTTGATGCAGCGGTAGAGTTATAGCGTCGCATCGGCGGCAAGAAACACGAGAGGAACTACCCGCTGTGATTTGGAGTTGGCGGTAGTGATTCACGCTTTGAAGATGCGGAGCACTATTTGTATGGGGTTCACGTGGATATTTATCAGACCACAGAGCCTCGGTATATCTTCGGCGGAGGAGTGAACTTACGGCGAGGCGGTGGTTAGAGTTGCTTAAGGATTACGATGTTGATATCTGTACCACGGGGAAGGCGATGTTGTGGCGGATGCTCTTAGTCGTAGGTCGATGGGAGCCTATCGGATGTGCGGCTAGAGAGGAGGGGCATGGTTCGTGATTTGCATCGATTAGCGAGCCTTGGTGTCCGTTTGATTGATTACGATAGCGATGGGGTTAGAGTTCGTGAGGTTGCGAGTCTTCCATCGTCGAGGAGGTGAAGAGGCCTTGATTTGAGATCGATTCGACACGTTATCGTGATACGACTCTTACGTGAGGAAGGGTCATTTTGAGTAGCACTTTGATGGGGTGCTAAGGTTTGAAGCGAGTTGTGTGTTCGGATGTTTGAGGACTTGGCGGCGGGTTCTTGGGGAAGCACACGCAGTAGCGTTACTCTATCCATCGGGTCGACCAAGATGTACCCGCGACCTTAGATCGTGTATTGGTGGGATGGCTTGAAGAGGGGCGTTGCGAGTTCGTAGCTCGATGCCGTGTTGTCGGCGGTGAAGGTAGAGCACGAGGCACGGTGGTTTGTTCTGACGATAGAGATCCCGACACGGAAGTGGGAGGTGATCAACATGGACTTCATCACGGGATTGCCTCGCACTCGGAGAGACATGATTCTATATGGGTTATCGTCGGCGGTGTGAAATCAGCCCACTTTCTTCCGTCGGGGCGACTTTTGGTGAGGATTATGCAAGACTTTACATCGAAGAGATCGTCAGACTGCATGGAGTCCCTATTTCGATCATATCGACGAGAGCCCGGTTCTGGCTAACTCGGAGTCCTTCGAGAAGGGTTTGGGGGCGGTGAGCACGTCTGCATTCCATCCGCAGAGCAGACGGGCGGTGGCGCACTATCGGACTCTTGAGGATATCTTTGCGAGCTGTGTTATCGACCGAGTAGTGGGAGGATCATTTGCCTCTAGTTGAGTTTGCATATAATAATAGCTACCACTCGAGTATTCGGATGGCGCCTTATGAGGCCTTGTATGGGAGAAGTGCGGATGGCCTATAGGCTGGTTCGATGTGGCGAGTACGATTAGTAGGACGGACTTGGTGCGGCGGCGATGGATAAGGTGAAGCTTATCCGAGGCGGCTATTAATGGCTGAGTCGGCAATCGTATCACAGATCATCGTCGTCGGCATCAGGTTCGCGATTGATGATTAGGTTTTCTGAAGGTGTCACCCATGAAGGGTGTGATGAGATTCGGGAAGAAAGGAAACTTCGGCCAGTACATTGGGCCTATCGGATCGTCGCGGGGTAGGCAAGGTTGCCTCGAGTTGAATCTGCCGTCCGTCTGGAGGCGGTGCATCCGGTGTTTCACGTTTCTATCTTTGAGAGATGTATCGGGGATCCATCTAGGGTACATCCGATTGGCGGCGTCCGGTGACGAGGGGTTATCGTATGAGGAGATTCCATAGCGATAGTCGATCGTCGAGTTAGGCGTCTGCGGACGAGGCGTGGCTTCGTCAAAGTCTTGTGGCGGAGCGAGCTTAGGGAGGAGATGACGTGGGAAGCTGAGGAGGACATGAGGCGGAGGTATCCTCACTTATTCCCCACACCTCCAGGTAACTTACTTTCCTATTTGCTGGTTTAATTTTCGTAAATTGTTAAGTGTTATATTGTGGCCGTGTGTGGCCCTTGCAAACTGTTTAAGCTTTATCTATAACTGTCTTGGGAAGGAACATTCGGGACGAATGTTTCTAAGGAGGGGAGAATGTTATACCCCGTATTTCGGAGTATGCGTGAGGCGTGCGTCACGAAAGTTTAGCCTTAAAGTTAGGCCAAGTTCGAAAATTGTGCCTGACTCGCTAAAAGAATCGTTTTTCGGCGAAGCGTTTCCACGACTTCCGTAGGAAAATTCGGCTATGCCATTTCTAATTTTGCGGATTTTTCCGAGAGGCGAAACATTTTGGACCAACGGGAGGCGACACTTGTCACCTCCAATTGATGGACGAATCGTCCATTGGGCGAATTGGACTTTGGATGGCACGTTTTTGTGCCTTTGCAAATCAAGGAGTTGGTAGGATATTTGTGTGTAGTAGATAGAATGGACACTTGCCTAAATCTTCACCTACACTTGCCTTGCACTTGGCATCATCTTGGCCCTTGGTTGGCCATGGCTTGACCTATAAATACCCCCTTAAGATGAAGAGTTCTTCATCCACAAATTCCTTTCAAGTCTTGAAAATCCTCCCCTCTCCCGAGCTTGTTTCGTCCAACACCTCCCCCACCTTTTGAGAAGCTTAGCGAGGCTACCCCTACTGGCGAAATCTACCCCCTCCTTGGTAGAAAAGTTGCCTTCTAGTATTGTTATAATGCCCAAAATACCCTATCCCAAATCCCTTAGTACTTAGTAGAAGTTGTGAAGAACTTCAGGTTTCCTTGGAGCTATCGGGCGTCGACTCAGAGCTAAGCCTTGCTCGGATGGACTTATATCTAGGATATTATTGGGCTTCGAGTAAATAATCCTAACCCTCTTTTGTATTAGAGAATGCATCTGTAGAAGTATAAGAATAAGTATTAAATACTTAGAAGAATATTCTGAGAATAAATTGAGTATTATCACAGTAGAGGGTTTAAAGAAGAATAATTGAACTATACTTATATAGGACTATTTTCACTGATGAACTTATATAGCTCATGGGTAGGGAAGTCTTTTGACTTTCCGTAATTGTGAACCCTCTGTTTAGAAAGACCTTCAGAGTAGTCTAGACTTTGATAGATGTCTGTGACTATTATAGGCTGATTCTCTGCGCGCGACATATTCAACTTGGCAGGAGGTTTTCGCCGAGAAGGTATGTGATTCTTCCTAAAGCATGATATTTTAAAATATATACATAATGCGGTGAGCGTACATGTGTTAGCGAATAATAACTACGGCAATGTCTTTTGACTTAAGCTGAATAATACTTACGGCAATGTCTTGCGACTTAAGCCTGAATGATAAAGATCTTAAAAAGTCTTTCAAAAGAATTATAACACAGTTCGAAAGAAGAAGAATAGTTGTTTTTAAAACAAGAAGCTTAAGGGTTATACTAGCTTTATGGGAAGTTAAATATAACGGCTTAAGTTTTATAAAAAAGAACAGTTTACTTATGTGTTTATAAAAGACTTGTATTGATTTCTGAAAGGCATAATAAGATGGTTTTGATGAGTAGACTTATTGTGATGCTATGTGTTAGTATCTTGTAACGTTTGTGTAAAGAGGTCAGTCTTACTTATGCTTATGTTGTTTAAACTATAAGTTGTTATGTTAGTACTATATCACTCACCTCTTGAGATGATACCGGGGTTAGGCGCCTCCGATCGGGGTAGACTTCGGTGATGCAGGACCATGATTGAGAATACCTCATGCGGGTCGGGGGCCTATGCGAACTACGAGTTCCAGGTTAGTATGCGGGGTTATGCCTCATGCGGTCTATGTGGCCATGCGGACAGCGAGTCCAGGACGATGCCGAGGAGTAGCTACCCTCGATGCGGGGTATACCTCATGCGGGCCCATGTGAGTGGCCTATGCGGACTACGGGAGTCCAGGATTAGGCTTGCAGAATGATAATATGGGCGAGTGGCCTGCTTGATCATTCGCGACCTAGAAAAGACATGTTCTGATTTACCTATTGTTGCTCTTGTTTATGATGTGTATATGCGGTTACATTAGTTGTTTAGTGCATATTTGTAAAATTGGTTTTAAAGTGATATGATTTCATTTAAGTATTTCTGATTTCACATACTTGGTACTGTTATCTTGACCTCCTTGGGGGCTGCGTTCATCTGCGCGAGTAAGGGCAGCGGTGCTAGATCCACATCCTTAGGATCTCTTGCGTTGGTGTCGGGAGCTCCATCTTCTAGGAGGCTCTACTTTTGGGTATGATCTCCATGTTGTAGATAGTTTTGTAAAGTCAGGGTATGGAGGGGCACTGTCCCGCCAAAGTTGTTTATTTCCTTAGAGTACTGTAGTCATGATGTACAGTTGGGATGTAGCGCAAACCTTGGTTTATGTATATATCTTAGAAAGCAACCACTTTTCTCGAAGCGTGTATCATTTACAATTATTTCATGTCTTGTTTTATATTCCGCTGATTTTCTCTGATGTATGACTACTTGGGTGCCCGGGTAAGGCACCAGTCACGGGCCCCGGAACGGGTCGTGACAAATCTTAAGACAAAAGCATGCCTTCTTTTTAAAACAAAGGCACTTTTTCCTTTTTAAAGTCAAGTAGCAATATACTTTTTAAACCAAGTGTCTTACTCTTTTAAAAACAAGTAACCTATACCTTTAAATCAAGTTACTTCTCCTTTCCCAAAATCAAGTTGTTTATGAGTCAAGTTATCCTTTTAAATCCAATGATAAAACCATTCTTATTTTCGAAATCAAGATAACTTTATTCTTTAAAAGAACACACACCCATTACTCATGAGTGAGGTTTTACAACTTTTTAACATAATTCAAGTCCTTAATAATTCATAACAAGTCACTTAACTTTGGAATCAAGTCAAGGACACAAAAGGAAAATCAAATTCCTTTAAACACACGTGTGTCTACCGCACTAAATATATTTCAAAAATATCATGCTAGAAAGGATAGGAAGAGGTTCACATACCTCGCGACGATTATCGACAATTAGCAAAACGCTCCAAAGTACTCTAACCTTGCTCGCTTTTTCCACCCTTCAAGTAGAATACGCTACTCGTAGTATTTCAACCTATAATGGTCATAAAACGTCTATTAACTTCTAGATCCCTTCGTAGAATATTTCTAAGTACAAGGTTCCATATTCTACGGAAAATTCGGCAGCACCTCCCCCCCCCGCAACCACATAAATCTCCTCCTCTAACAAGGCTGCTGCAAGACAACAACTCCAAGGAGGGGGTTACACGTCTAACCGGACGTGTACAATTCTACTCCACAATAATACTACAAGTCTACTGTAAATACAGTCCAATGTAAATACAGTTCAATTCTTTTTAATCATCCTTCCAATATATCTTATACTCAATTCTAAACTACTACAATATGTAATATCCAATTACAATAGAGGGACATAGATCATTACCTCGATAAGCCCAAAATTATCCAAGATTAAAAGTCGATCCTGAGCAACGTTTAGCTCCAATTCCTTACGCTCCAACCCGCTCCAAGCAACCCTTAGAAGTTTCTAAACAACTTCTCTTAACACTTCATCTAAGCTATGAATATTTTTCTAGGGCTTCATTTGCGACTATTGGAAAAAGTAGTATTTCTGGGCTCTTAGTATTGAAATAACTTGGAATACTACTAGGAATACTAGGCTAAGGTATTTGAGATAATACAACAATACTTGAAGTATTTTCTACACAAAGTGGGGGGGGGAATTTCGTACGAGAGCTACAAGAGGGGGGGGATTTTTTTGTGACTTAGAAACATTTAAGTGGATGAAGAAGTCTTGAAACAAGGGGGTATTTATAGAGAAATCAAGGGCTATGATTTAAGCAAGTGTAAGGTGAGGATGGGGTACATGTGTGTGGGTAGTTTGCCAACCATTTGTCCACCATAACAATGGGACAAGTGGCAAGCCACTTGTCCCACTCAAAACCGTCCAACACACACACACAACAATCGGCCCACATGGCCTCAAGGGGGGGTGACACGTGTCGCCCCCCTACTCGTCCAAAATATTTCGCCTTCCGAAAATATCTGTAATGCCAAAAATCCGAAAAAAATAAAGTGGGCCCCACAAAACCGTAAATTTCCTCCCGTGGCCCCCACGTGACCAATTCCGGAAATAAAATTCCATAATTCTTAAATATTCCAAAAAGTCCGAATACCAAATCTGGGAATCCAATTCCCACTAACGAACATTTTTCCTTCACAAAATTCGGAAACATTTCCGTCGAAAAATCACATCTTTCTTCCTTTCCAATTTTACTGTCGTATTCTCGTACGTACGTCCTCATATACATACTCTGGAACTACGGGGTGTAACACAAATGGCTACAATGCAACAACAATATAAAGTCTTTTCCAATTCCTTTTTCCATCCAAGTTATTTAGTCTAACATGTTATATAGCCACAATTGATTATAACAACTACAATCTTCAATTAGATAACATGTGACGATTCTAACTATCGACCAACTTGTATTTCAACTTCAAATGGCTAACATGGTCATTTCGGTTTTTAGGCTTCTAATATCCATAACACTTATTAATCACCAATACATATATCTCATTCTTGATAAAATGTATAACTACAACAATAAGAAATCTTCAATCACTTAAGAGGAAAAAGTGGTTACCTTGCTAAGCCCAAAATAGTCCAACAATCTTGCCCACTTTAGCCCTCTTTCCGAAATTCTTCTTCCCGCAAATATCATCTCTACGAACCCCCTACAAGCTTGTCAACGTATTTCCTTCTTGTTGCCTTTCTAAAAATCTCATATAGGCTTAGGGTTTCATAAACTTTTAGAGAAAGAGAAGAAAAATTTCTATGGAGGAATTCTTGAAAATGACCAAGTCTTGCAAGACTTGGTCATAATATAGCCTCTATCTTGATCCACAAGTTGGGGGGACACTTGTCACCCACCCAGGGGTCCTCTATAACAAATATCTTCTATTTTACCCTATTTCCGCAAAAATCCGCAGCGCCGCTGCTGCAGCGGCGCGCGCGGCACCGCATTCTGGACAATTTCAGCCTTTCCGCCACGCCGCGCTGGCCGCGGCCCGACTGTCGCTCTGTCAGCCGATCTTGTAACGTCCATAACTTTCTACTCCGATGTCCTATAGACGAGCGGTTTGTTGCGTTGGAAACTAGACTCAATGAAATTCATATTAGGATTTTGAAACACCTAAAAACCCCAATTATACTATGAGATATACTGATCCCAAGTTGACTGAAAAACTGTCCAAAATTATTCTGCCAACTTTTTTTTTCTTTTTCCAACTTCGAATCTTATTTCCTTTCGTACGATCTCATCTCATCCTCTTGGAATTACGGGGTGTAACATTCTTCCCCCCTTAGAAACATTCGTCCTCGAATGTTCTTTTGGAGTCAATCTAATAATTAGCGACACAGTTTCCTTTTACAACCCCTTCATACCATTTTTTTCCACAATACAATACTTCTCCCACGGTTATCTAAAACTGTAACCTTTGGCACAACGACACTGAAGATCTTACCAGTCTCACATCCATCGCTTAATAACATGGGTACACACAACCCCATAATAGGCAAAACCATCTTTTTATGTGGGGGAGAGAGCTTATCTCTCTTTCATAATCTTGATCATCTAGTGCCACCTTATAATCGTATAGATATATAAGACCTACCAGCGATGTCCTCTGTTTTCCATAGGCAGCACTCATACTTATCTTATTTTTGCCTTGCGCATTTTTCCTAAAATTATTCGGAATGTCGTGGCCGTGACCGCCACATTAAACCAATTCCAAGTACCTCCAAGGGCACTTAACATAAAATCCTTCAATAATTTTAATAAGTCAAGTCACATAGACTCCAAAATTTCATGTCAACGAAGGAAGTAGTAACTTACAGTTTACTAGCACTTCCATTCCCTTCCCATCGATAACGCTCACCAACACCGAATCGAACCAACTTCTCTCTATAGTCAACCTTGGCATACGAAGCCCATTAGTCCATACCCATAATGACCTCAAACTCACATAACAGTCCGCTAGATCCGACGCATCAGACGCCACCGGCAATTATTATGTATCCGCTCAGCTACCACCCATCACTCACGGGTGTAGTCACCTCGAAAGGTTCTCAAGGATTTAGGCTCTATTCCTTTACACTTGGTTTCTCTGCATCGGGTCGCATTTTTCCGTATTTCCCAACTTATTCTAACATACGTACATAACTTCCGTACTAATTCTGGCCTCCAATCTTTGGAGCTACCTACATGAACAAATTAAGGCCACTTCCGGCCCTCACGACCTGGTTCCGATGGAACACATCCACGAACCCGTAAAATGATTTACTAGACTTAGGCTTTGCACCCTCGTGACCCTGTCACGTAGCGGGACTACTACCACTGATCCCACCCCATAAACGGGTACACTAACTTCTCATAATATCCTAACCGTGTTGTCTTGATCACAACAACCATTACTTATCCCACACGGATCTCCTCCGTACTATCATCTTAAGCATACCACGTAGCTTAATTTACAATCATAGTCTTCCATTAAGTCTCTTAACATGATTTCTTAAAGGTTCAATACCTTCTCAGACAGCTCATCACTTTCTAGTTATCTCAAATTAGTACGTAAAACCTTGATGAGAATCCGTTAAACTGTTTCATACCTTCTCGGTACCTATTTAGTCCTTACCAATCCTTGGTATTCCAATATCATTTTAGACAACACGCGTCTGACCCTCATACATAACTCCGTATAGCTGTGTGTCACAATGCCAACTATACTACCATCATTACTAACCTGGATACGCAATCCACATAGTTCTTCCTGGGTCATTGCTGCCTTCCTCGTAGCTGCAATCAACATAACTCGTTAGGGAGGGACGACCCTAACAACACAGCTCTATCGCACGATCCCAGAGTGAGAAGAATGGAAACCAATCCTAAATGTCCTGCAGTATCCTGATTATAGATGTGGTGCACAACACATCGATAATCAAGACTCTACTAGACACGTTCTGTAGACACTTTCCGAGGACTAACTGCTCTGATACCACTTTTGTCACGACCAACCCGCTCGCGATCGTGCCCTACTGGGCACCCTTTCGTATACATCAGAGAATAGCAGCGGAACATACACAACTCACATAATACTTAGACATTAAATAACAACAGGCTAGACGATGAGGCCACCTTCCGTAAAAATATACAAAATCCATAAATAAAATGGTACAACTCTTTCTTTTCTTTACAACCCAAAACCACAAGATATGACTACAAACCTCTAAGAATAACAACTGTGACGGGACAGGGCCCCACCATACCCTTGAATGTATAAAAGTCTACAACCTCAGGGAACCGTACCAAAAGACAAAGCCTCCGGAGAAATGGAGCTTTCCAAGAACTGAACAGTGATCCTAAAGGTGCGGATCAGCAAGCTATGTACCTCAATCTGCAGATTTAACGCAGCCTTCAAGGGGGTCAGTACAAAAATATGTACCAAGTATGTAAAACTGAAAGTACTGTAATTTAAATCATAATAGTCAAAAATACAGCTGAAGACAGATATGATAACCAATTAACAGTACACTGTGCCTTACCGAAGTGAAAGTAATGAAAGTCGGTTTTTTTATTTACCTTGTACAGACTATTTCATCACATGAACAATAGTCAGACCGGGCTACTAACACAAGCCCTCCAATATCCTCACATAGTCCAGTAAGGGTCTTAAGCCCTCAAACATCAAGGCGTGCCCGTGGAATCCCCCGTCACTGCCGACAGCTGTAAGCGTAAACTATAACCATGTGACGCGCCCGTGGCATCCTACCTCACTGTCGGCGTACACATACACAATACATACATATATATATATATATCTCATGCCCGTGGAATCCCTCATCTCGGGTACATGACTTCATGGGGAGCTAACCCATGGGGTAATAGTCGTATCCGGGAATTTAACCCGCATCCTGGTCGCATGCCTCGGAATCCCTCATCGTAAGCATGTCCAAGGTGCATGCCTCGGAATCTCTCATCGTAAGCATGTCCAAGGATCAACCACAATGGAAGCATACCCGTGGAATCCTACATCACTGTCGGTCCGTCCAGGTAAACTCATACTGCATGCCTCGGAATCCCTCATCGTAAGCATGTCCAAGGTGCATGCCTCGGAATCCCTCATCGTAAGCATGTCCAAGGATCAATCATAATGGAAGCATACCCGTGGAATCCTACATCACTGTCGGTACGTCCAGGTAGACTCATAATAAGGCAATGGAAGCATACCCGTGGAATCCCCCATCACCGCTTCGACGCCCAAGTAAACTCATACTAAGACAATGGAAGCATACCCGTGGAATCCTACATCACTGTCGGTACGTCCAGGTAGACTCATAATAAGGCAATGGAAGCATACCCGTGGAATCCCCCATCACTGTCGGTACGTCCAAGTAAACTCATACTAAGACAATGGAAGTATACCCGTGGAATCCTACATCACCGCTTGCACGCCCGTAGACTCATAATAAGGCAATGGAAGCATACCCGTGGAATCCTCCATCACTGTCGGTACATCCAAATAAGTTCATAACTTCTTTAGACTTTCATTAACATACAAAATGGATCTCATTTTATGACCTCAAGGCACTTTCATATCACCCAACAAGTCCGGGGAAATTAACCCAAAGTACTATGTACTCCTATTCTTTCCAAAGATCCTTTTTCACATAAAACCCCAAGATACCAACACCCGTAGTATCAAGGCTTATCTACATTTCAACGAGTCACTACACTTTTAGAAAATATATCTTTTTGGCTTCTAAATCAAGTGACCCTTTCCTTAAGCTTTAAGCAATTGATGCCTTTACATCAAATTGCCCTTCTTAATTTCGATTCTTTCATCTTTGTTTAACTTACTCGAGAAAACCGTTCCTTTAACCTTCCATAAAGTTATTATAACCAACTTCCCATAAAGCCGTTATACTAACTTTATGCTTTAGAAACTAAGACATCCTTAAAACAAGTCAAGTATATCAAATGACTTTACTTCATTTAAATCACGTACGTCTACCGTACCATACAGTTATAACTACTCATGCTCAAGAGATAAGAAAGTTCCACATACCTCTTCGGTTAAATCCACTTGCCAAGTCCAATATACCGTACGTAGTATGTCAACCTATAATGACCATAATACGTCTATTAACTTCTAGTTTCAAACGTAGAATATTCCAAGTGCAAAGCTACTAAATTCTACGGAAAATCGGACAGCACTTCCTTTGTTTCTACATACTTTGCCACCTTTTTCAAGGCCGAATTCAATAACCAAACACGCCACATTTAAGGCTCAACAAAGTAGTTAACAATAGGGGATTACACGCTTAACAAGACGTGTAAAATTCCGCCCCTCAATAAATATCCAAATAGTCCAACATTTCAATGCCAAATGGCTACAATGCAACAACAATGTAAAGTCTTTTCCAATTCTTTTTTCCATCCAAGTTGTTTAGTCTAACATGTTATATAGCCACAATTGATTATAACAACTACAATCTTCAATTAGATAACATGTGACGATTCTAACTATCGACCAACTTGTATTTCAACTTCGAATGGCTAACAAGGTCATTTCGGTTTTTAGGCTTCTAATATCCATAACACTTATTAATCACCAATACATATATCTCATGCTTGATAAAATGTATAACTACAACAATAAGAAATCTTCAATCACTTAAGAGGAAAAAGTGGTTACCTTGCTAAGCCCAAAATAGTCCAACAATCTTGCCCACTTTAGCCCTCTTTACGAAATTCTTCTTCCCGCAAATATCATCTCTACGAACCCCCTACAAGCTTGTCAACGTATTTCCTTCTTGTTGCCTTTCTAAAAATCTCATATAGGCTTAGGGTTTCATAAACTTTTAGAGAAAGAGAAGGAAAATTTCTATGGAGGAATTCTTGAAAATGACCAAGTCTTGCAAGACTTGGTCATAATATAGCCTCTATCTTGATCCACAAGTTGGGGGGACACTTGTCACCCACCCAGGGGTCCTCTACAACAAATATCTTCTATTTTTACCCTATTTCCGCACAAAATCCCGCCAGCTGCAAGGCTGCAATTTCAGACAATTTCAGCCTTCGGCGCCCCGACTGGCGCAGAGCCGCGGCGCTCGACTCACTGCTGTCACCGATCTTGTAACGTCCATAACTTTCTACTCCGATGTCCTATCGACGAGCGGTTTGTTGCGCTTGAAACTAGACTCAATGAAATTCATATTAGGCTTTTGAAACACCTAAAAACCCCAATTATACTAGAGATATACTGATCCCAAGTTGATCAAAACTGTCCAAAAATATTCTCGCTAACTTTTTTTTCTTTTTCCAACTTCAATCTTATTTCCTTCAGACGCTCTCATCTCATCCTCTTGGAATTACGGGGTGTAACACTACTGCTGACTTGCCCTTCTGGGCCGTTGTTGCCTTCTGTGGAGGCATAACTGATACACCAGATTACGTCAGAGAGAGATCAACCTAATAACACAGCTTTACTGCACGATCTCAGAATGAGAAGAATGGAAACCAATCCTAAACGTCATGTAGCCTCCTGATTATAGATGTGGTGCACAACACACCGATAATCAAGACTCTAGTAGACACGGTCTGTAGACACTTTCCGAGGACTAACTACTCTGATACCACTTTGTCACACCCAACCTCGCCCGCGATCGTACTTACCTAGGCACCCTTACAGGTAAATATCAGAGAATACCAGCGGAATATAAATAAAGCTCATATACATGCGTCAATGTGAAACAAGAAACGGGTTAGTCGATAAGGCCACCTTTCTGTATATATGTATATATATATAAACAAAAGAGCTACATCTATTACAAGTCTAACCCACATACATGACTACAGACCTCTAAGAGTTTGGACCCTATCTATGACGGACCAGGGCCCCGCTGCACTCGAATGTGCATAAATCTACAACAATAGGGATCCGTACCAAAAGATAAGCCTCCGGAGTAATGGAGCTTCCCAAAAGCTGAACAGTGATCATAAGAGTGAGGATCAACAACCTGTTTACCTCTACCTACGGCATGAACGCAGCCCCCCGAGGAAAAGGGGTCAGTACAAAATATGTACCAAGTGTGAAACTGAAAGTACTGTAATGAAATCATATAGTCTAAAATAAAGTTGGAGACATGTATGATAACCACATTAACAGTACATTGTGCCTTATTAATAATGAGAGTAAATAAGAGTAAACTTTACCGTTTAAAAATAGGAAGCTTATGATCAAATTAAGGTCACCCGCCCGTAGCATCATTATGCAATCCTACTCCTGGGACTATTTCACCCGCATAGGTCTTGTGGACCCGCATAGGGCAATTTGTCCCGCATGGGACTATTTCACCCGCATAGGACTATTTCACCCACATGGACCCTGTGGGCCCGCAATGAGTATATACGCCATACTCGCATCGTGGGGAGCAAATACACAGAAATGCAAAATGCAAAATGACCCGGGGATTGACCCCGTAATAAATAATATAACACTAGCACTAACGGCCATCATGAACAACATATACAAGTTAGCAATCTTTAACTCTCATTAATTAAACTTAAGGCACTATCATGTAAAAACCGGGAATTTAACCCCAAAGTACTACGTACTTCTATTCTTTTTAAAAATAACCCTTTTCATATAAAAACCACAAGATACTAACACCCGTAGTATCAATACATTTCTACTTTTTAAATCAAGTTAACCACTCTTTTAACTTCCCATAAAGTCATTATAACTAACTTCCCATAAAGCCATTATAACAACTTTATGCTTTAGAAAACTAAGGCATCTATCCTTTTAAACCAAGTGAGTTTATGTCACGACCCGTTCCGGGGCCCGTGACTGGCGCCTTACCCGGGCACCCAAGTAGTCATACATCAGAGAAATCAGCGGAATATAAAACATACAGATATGAAACAAGAGATAAGATAAAAAAACAGGCCAACCAAAACGGTTGCCTCCTTGCATATATACAGAAATTTTGAACAGTTACATCCTTTTTACAAACCCCGCCCACAACAAGATTACATGCACTCTAAGAATGTAATAACACCTATGATGGGACAGTGGTCCCGCCATACCCCGAATGTACGTAACCTACAACTCGTGAAACATACTAAAAGATAAGCCTCCGAGAAACGGAGCTTCCCAATACGTGAATCGTGGTCCTATGAGCGAGATCAACAACCGGTGTACTTACCTGCGGCATTTAACGCACCCGGAGGCCAAGACAACAGTACCAAGTATGTGAAATCAAGAATCAGAAATGAAATCATAGTAGTCTATATAAAGCAGAGACATGTATGATAACAAAACTACGATCATAATATAAAAGCCATGTCAAGTCGTGGACTCACGCCTCAAAGTCATCCTCATGCCCGTAACTCCTTCCTCACCGGCAGCCTAGGTATTAGTTATGTGATACGTGTAACATGTCTCGCCCATCTCATGGACTCGAGGTGAAATCGTATGGAATACATTCCCGATCCATCTCATGGACTCGGTATCAAATCACGTATACATTCCTGCTCATCCCATGAACGCGTATCGCATGAAATACATTCCCGGCCCATCTCACGGACTCGGTATCGTAGTGAATACATTCCCGCTCATCCCATGAACGCGTAGTCGAGTGAATACATTCCTGCTCATCTCATGAACGCGGTAGTCGAGTGAAATACATTCCCGCTCATCCTACGAACACGGTAGTCGAGTGAAATACATTCTGCTCATCCTATGAATGCGAGTCGAGTGAAATACATTCCCTGCTCATCCTGCTTAACGCTGTAGTCGAGTGAATACATTCCCTGCTCATCCCATGAACACGGAATGAGTGAAATACATTCCTGCTCATCCTACGAATGCGGTAGTCGAGTGAAATACATTCCTGCTCATCCCATGAACGCGTAGTCGAGTGGCCATAACATTTAAACGCCATTTAAGCATGATTAAGGTAATACCATATTTTCCCTTTAAAACAACTAAGGTAATATTATGCCCTTCTTGTTAAACCAAAACACTTTCCTCCTTAAAGTCAAGTAACAACATTCTTTTTCAAAAGTTCAAGTTTGCCTAACTTCAATTATTCACATCTCTTATTTCCGAAAGATTTCATAGTTCATAGTCTTAATCATTTAATAACATAATTCTCTTTTAAAAACAGTTGAGTAATATATTCCTTATATGTAAGTAGGTTATTCTTGTTCATAACAATCTTATTAAAGCAGCCATGATCTAGGAATGTAATATCATTTTGTCTCATCTTAGCTTCTATGCAGATGGAGGTTTCTACTGGTTTTAATAATACTTTATTAGTCAATACATTCCCCTTTATTAACGCTGCTGTGGTTTGTTCGATACTTATTCTCATTTCCGAAATCAGTAAAACATTATTCCTTTTACAAACCAAGTACTCATTACTCACGAATGAGGTTTCACGCTTTTTAACAAAATTCATATTAAGTCAAGTCTCTTATCTTTTGAGATCAAGTCTCTTAACTTTAAAAAAATCAATAAACCATTCCTTTTATTACTCTTAAGTCGTTATACCCAACTTCCCATAAAGCTAGTATAACTCTTAACTTTCAAAACCAAGTGTTACTCTTCTTTCAAAAAGGTTTCTTAATTCTTTTGAAATACTTTAAGATTCTTATTATTCAGGCTTAAGTCAAAAGACATTGCCGTAAAACTACATTCGCTTAACGACGACGCTCATCGCATTATATATATATATATATATACTTTTAAAATATCATGCTCAAGGGTATAGGAAGAATCACATACCTCGTGACGATTTATCGACTAATAGCAAATAGCTCCAAAGTACTGTAATCCGGCTAGCCCTTTCCACCCTTCGAGTAGAATACGCTACTTGCAGTACTTCAACCTATAATGGTCATACAAGTCTATCAACGTCTAGACACTCTGTAGAATAATTCTAGATACAGATTCCTTATCCCACGGAAAATTGGGCAGCACTTCCCTACCCGTCAAACTACACAATTCTACTGTAATTACAGTCCTATGTAAGTACAGTTCAGTCTTCTTCTTTAATATTCTTCTGATGTGATTTCAGTTCAATTCCTTTTCTCAGAATATCCTCTATTACGCCAATTCTCTTCTGTAATATCCTTCTATTTCTTATATTCATTTCTATACTACTACAGTATGTAATTTCCAATTACACTAGAAGGATAGGATTATTTACCTCGATAAGCCCAAAATTATCCAAGTTAAATGTCGATCCTGAGCAACGTTTAGCTCCTACTCCGTGCGCCCAACCTGCATAAAACAACCCTTAGAAGTTCTACGCAACTTCTTCTTAATACATCAACCGCTATGAAGATTTTCCTTAGGGTTTCGTTTTTGTGGATCAAGGAAGTATAATAGTATTTACGGGCTTTTAGTATAGGTGTAACCTTGGAATACTACAAGGTATTTGGGCCAAGGTATTTGGGAATAGTAACAATACTTGGAGAATACTTTTCTACCGGGGGGTGTATTATACTAAACAACTAGGCAAGGGGGTTACTCGGCCAAGGCTCACAAGTGGGAGGGGGGAGGATTTGGACGAAAGCTACAAAGAGGGAGGGAGGAATTTTGCCTTGGATTTTTACAAGTGTGGATGAAGAAATGTCTTCAACTAAGGGGGTATTTATAGGACTTTCAATGGCCAAGATCAAGCCAAGTGGTAGGCACGTGTAGGGTGGGGATTTGGACATGTGTTTGTGGGTCCCACTTGCTCATCAACTACACAAAATATCCTACCAACTACTTGACAAAATAACCAAGGCAAACCGCCCAAGTTTCCCCAACTTTCGTCCACTGAGGTGACACTTGTCACCCTCTCGTTGGTCCAAAATATTTCATCTCTAAAAATCCGCAAAAATTATAAATGACATAGCCGATTTTTCCCTTCGCAAAGTCCGGAAAACGCTTCGCCTGAAAACGACTCTTTTCGCTAGTTGTGCACAAATTTCGCCACTTTGCCTACTTAAGGCTTAAACTTTTGTACGTACGCCCTCACGTACATACTCTGGAAATACGGGGTATAACATTCTCCCCTCCTTAGAAACATTCATCCCGAATGTTCCTTCTCAAGACGGATAACGATAAAGTTCCTCTAACAAGTTGCCAACGCCACACCTGGCCACAAAACAACATACGCGAAAATACTTAACCCAAATCCACGAGAAATCATTCATACATCACAAAAGCTTCCACCTGGCCTAAAGGATACTCCATTCGCATCTTCACTTCACAACAAAATGATCGTTTCTATTTTCTTAGCACATGTTCACTTCTTTCCTTACTCGTCGTACTGTTCTTGAACACTTGAACTCTTTCTAGTATACGTACCATACTTCAGTCATCACTTCAGTTTCTACAATCTCTGGAGTCACTACCTCCAAACTTGGTCATCTTACTAGCCTCAATCTCCTTTAAGGCCATTCCCGGCCTTCACGATCCGATTCTGGTCGAACATATCCACGAACTCATACGATGGTCATCTAAACTTGGGCCTAGCACCCTCGTGACCCTACCACCTGGCGGGACCACCCAGAACTGACCCCACCTTAAACAGGGCTACGGGTTGACCCGCACACGCCCTCAACCCGACTCCGCTATCGCACAAACACTTGTTCTCCTGATCCGGAACAATCTTACCTATTCAAGTCCTGAAGGCTACCACTTCCATCTTACACAACCCATGGAATTATCCCACATATACTATGCACTCCGATAAAGGTCAACACAAACATAAATCTTTTACTCAAGATGGCCTCGCATCTAAGGTCTCTACGTGTAATATTCTAAGGTTCACAATTTCCCTGTCCCCAATCTTACCCTTCTAATTAACCATGTTTTCTGAACATAATTCTAACATAATGCTATATGAACATAATACTTAGCACTTCATCATAACATCTACGCATACAAGCCTCTAGAGGGGTAAGAATATACCTGTACCATCTGCTCCGCTCTAATCATAGGCACGCCGCAGGCGCATAATCGTAGGCGCGATGATCATGCCATCGACCTGCAGTCGCGCCACTCGCCGCACCCTTCCTATAAGCACAGTCTCTCGTCACATGGCCCTGACGGCCGCAGGTGAAACAAGCACCAGTAAGAAGACGACATTCCCCGGGATGATGCTTGCCACATCGCGCATAATCGAGGGATATGAATCTCGCGGCTAGAACCCGATATATCTCAGAATCTAAGCCCCGGAGCTCACCAGCCCCAATACCCCGAACGCCCCGAAGATTGTGGAGGACCACTGCATCGGTGGAGGTACATAACTAGCTCGCCGCCGAGGCGGTCCACCTCGAAAGTTACCAAAGGACCCCGCTGTCCCGCCCTTTCTCGCCGATCTCGGCCATTCCGTCGACCTCTCCGCCTCACATCCCAAAGGCATAAGCTCAGATGCTGGTAATGTCCATGCCCGGTGAAGAGCTACACCAACAAGCCTCGCTAAGTAGTCATCAAGCCCGTGACGTAGCGGTGCACTCTGCCTTCCATGTCGGCTACCAATGCGGGACGCATCGAGCTAATGAGTCAAACTCACATTGTACTCAATCGTACACCCGGCCCGCCTCAACGTCAAAAATCTGTCGCCCGAGCCCTTCTCATCTGTGGAGGCAAGAAATGTGCAAGAAATGCCTCGAGAACTCGCTTCCATACTACTGAAGTGCATACTCTCCCGACAGCTCCCACGAATCACACCACGATCGCAGATCACGCACCGATGCGAACCTAAGACCACCGACTCGGTCTCCAAGCCTTGATAACACTCATGATCCGTCAGAATCGCCGAATGAACTCCTGCGATCATCCTCGTGCCTCACCGTAGAACTCGGGCGGCTACAACTCGTAAAGTCCCGTAGCCTCAAACTATCCGATCTCGGTGAACCACGGGTGCATCGAATCCTGTCAGACCTATCCTCATGTCCGCCACGATCCCGCCAATAATCGCCATCTCTTTGTAACCCATCTCCTCTGCTCCAGGCTGTGGGACTGGAGTGTTACACCCCGTATTTCCAGAGTATGTATGTAAGGACGTACGTAGAAAAGTTTGGGCTTTTAAAGTGGCTTGGCCGATTTTATTTGTGCACAACACCCGATTAGAGTCGTTTTTCGACGAAACGTTTTACATAACTTGCGAAGGGAAAATTCCGGCTATGTCATTTTTAAATTTTGCGTTTTTTTCCGAGAGACGAAACGTGTTGGACCAACGAGAGGGCGCCACTTGGCACCCTCCCATTGGCGGACGTGAGGGGCGGACATGGGACGAATTGGAGAGTGTAGTTGGTAGGATATTTTGTGTGTTGATTGATAAAGTGGGACCCACACACACTTGTCCCAATCTTGGCCTTACACTTGCTATGCACTTGGCATGATCTTGGCCATTTGTTGGCCTTGGCTTGTCCTATAAATACCCCCCTAAGTTTGAAGACTTCTTCATCCATTCCTATATTTCCTAAGTCTAAAATTCCTCCCTCCCCTTGTGTGGTGTTTCGTCCAACACCCCTCTCCCCTTTGAGGCCTTGTGGCCGAGAGCACCCCTCGTCGAGAGTACCCCCTTATGGTAGGCCGAGGGGTATACACCCCCCCTTGTGGTGTTGTCTCGTATAAATACCCCCCTCTTGGTAGAAATACTCTCAAAAGTATTGTTACTATACCCAAATTACCTTAGCCGTATACCTTGTAGTATTCTAAGGTTATACCTATACGAAAAGCCCCGTAACACTATTATACGTCCCGTCAGTCACAAAACCGAACCCTAAGGAAAATCTCCATAGTTAGTTGGAGTATTATGTAGAAGTTGGTTAAACTTCTAAGGGTGGTTTGGAGCGGGTTGGAGCGCACGGAGTTGGAGCTAAACGTTGCCCAGGATCGACATCTATACTTGGATAATTATGGGCTTATCGAGGTAATTATCTTGTCCCCCTATTGTAATTGGAGATTACATGTTGTAGGAATATATAGTTGAAGTATACTATATATATAAGAACTGAACATAGTTTTGTGGCAATGTCCTCGACCTAAGCCCGAATTTAAAGAAGAGAACTGAACTATAATTACGTAGGATCAGACATGCAGACTTGTGTAGTTTGACGTAGGGAAGTGGCGCCCAATTTCCCGTAGGATCTTGTATCTAGATTTATTCTACCGAGTAGTCTAGACTTTGATAGACTTGTATAACCCGTATAGGTTGAATGTTCTCGCGAGTAGCATGTGCTACTTGAGAAGGTGGACCGTGCTAGCCGTTATAGCCGTGGAAGCGCTTTTGCTAATAGTCGATAATCGTCGCGAGGTATGTGAACCTCTTCCTATCTCTTCTAGCATGATATGTGTATAACTATGTAGTACGGTAGACGACGTGTGTTAATTGAACGTAGTTATACCAAATGTCTTTTGACTTAAGCCCGAATAATAATAATCTTGAAGTAGTTCAAGAGAATTAAGAACTGTTTTTAAAAAGAAGAGTAATACTTGGTTTTAAAATCTTAAGAGTTATACTAGCTTTATGGGAAGTTAGGTATAATGGCTTAAGAGGAATAAAACGAATGATTTATTTATTAAGAGGCTTGATCTTGTAAGATAAGAGACTTAACTTAAAAGAATTATATGAATTTTGTGTGAAACCTCATTCGTGAGTAATGAGTACTTGGTTTTTAAAAGGGACAATGTTTTACTGATTTCGGAAATCAGAGATGAGTATCGACAAACCACTGCAGCGTTAATAAAGGGAAATGTTTTGAATAATGAAGTATTATTAAAACCAAGAGAAACCTCCATCCGCATGGCTAAGATGAGACAAAATGATATTGCATTTCCTAGATCATGGCTGCTTAATAAGATTGTTATGAACAAGAATAACCTACTCACACGTAAGGTATATGTTTCTCAAATTGTTTTAAAGGATTAAAACTATGAACTCTAAACCTTTCAAAAATGAGAAACTTGAGTAATTGAAATTAGGCAAACTTGAAACGCTTGGAAAAGAATGTTGTTACTTGATTTTACAAAGAGAAGTGTTTGATTTACTTCAAAAGGTAATCACTCTATTTTCATATACTACGTATTGTGACTTATGTGAAAGAGACGGATCTTTTAAAAGAGTTAATGTATGAAGTACTGGGATAGAAACCCGATCTTGTTAATCATATAGTAGAAAGTGCCTTGTGTGTATAACTTGATTGTGTTGGGTTGTGATAGCCTTGTAATACTTTCTTGTTTATTTGATAAGTAAACATGCTAGGATGCTACGTGTGTTAGTATCTTGTGATGTTTGTGTAAAGGGGTTTCTCATTGCGCTTTAAATTGTTTCACTATCACCGATATGTTGGTATTGTACCACTCACCTTGACTTGTTTCCGAGGTTGCCGCCTCCGACGCGGGTAGACTCAAAGCGTCTAGTGACCTATGATTCGAGGATACCTCACGCGGGTCCTGTGGGCCTATGCGCGAGCTACGAGAGTTCCGTGTTAGTACGGCCCTTATGGGTACGCGGTCATGTGGCTACGCGATCGCGAGTCCAGCGGACGCCGGGAGTAGCTACCGACGCGGGTTATACCTCACGCGCCTATGAGATTGGCCTATGCGCGAGTCTGGAAGTTCTGTGGCTAGACGCGCACATTAGATATCGCGGCGAGTGGCGGCTTTGATCATGTGACGGCCCAGACAGATCTCATGATACAATTTATGACCTTGTTGGTACTGTGGGTTTTAGTAGTCGCTATGCCTTCGCATTTACCTCAGACGGTTTTATTAGGACACGTGGGACTCGTGTTCATGTGTATTCCTTGATGCTTTTATATCATAGATCACGGCAGTGGGAAGGTATTCCACGCATGAATGACGTGGTGGGCGAGACCCATAGTTATATTTGAGTGATGACTTTGAGGCACGAGTCCCCGACTTGACATGACCGCTATTTATCAGGAACTATAGTTTGGTTATCATACATGTCTCCCGCTTTATATAGACTACTATGATTTCATTTATGATTTATTTTCGCCACATACTGCCAGTAATCGACTCTCCTTCTGGCCGAGCGTATAAAGAGGCCAGAGCCTCTATCACGGAATGCACTCCAAACCGTGGCTCCAGATGGCACATCCCGAGAAGGGCCTTAGGGCATGTCTCGTGGATCGCAAGCAGCCCGCACTATTTGTTGGGTCGCTCGAGAAGGTTAATGCCTCGTGCAAAGTGATAAAAGTGGTATCGAGCGCTTAATCCTGAAAGTGTCTACAGCATCGTATCCGCAGTCTTGATTATCTGTGTGCACCACACCAATAATCGTGAGGCTATAGGATATTTAGGATTGGTTTCTATTCTTCTCACTCGAGATCGTGCCTTAGAGCCGTGTTGTAAGTTAGACCTCTAACGATTTCTTTCCTTACCGCTATGCTCCGCGCAGGCAACCGGACCAGTGAGGCGCAAGGCCGAGGAGCCGCGAGTTGAGTACAGAGGGTACGTGGGCACAGCCCAATCTTTACCTAGGGTAGTGCTTCATTTGGAGAGTTCACACGCCACTAGCCCCAGCAGAGTTTAGCACGGCGCAGCTCCATCGCGCCATGATATTTGAACCTTCGCCCACGATCGAACTGAACTTAGATTGCAAAAAGGCGACCCTGTTACTAGCTATGGATTTGGCTACCCGAGAGTATACCGATGTACCGCGAGTCTTGATGACTACCTCAGAGAGGGTTGTGTAAGAGTAGCTCTTCAATTAGGGCGAGCACGGCTCGCTTATGCACAGCAGGCCGAGAAACGTAGAGATCGACGGGTTAACCAAGGACAGAAGAAGAGGGCCAGAGCAGCAAGGTCCTTTGGTAACTTTCGAGGCGAGTCACCTCACCAGCGGATTATATTGCGCACATCCACCAGTGCAGAGAGGTCCTCCACGGGGTCCAGGACGTTCGTACGCAGGAGTTGGTCGTAACTCCGTGGCTTCCTTCATTACATGATGCACGCCATCCCGGGAATGTCGTCTTTTAGTTGGTACTTGTTATACCTATGACCGTCAGGGTCTGATGTCGAAAGAGTGTCCTAGTAGGAGGACTTAGCCTTCAGGATCGGTGGGTAGTTCGTCATCTTCCCTAGCTATGCGCCCTACGGGGCAGGTTTGATTAGAACGACAAAGGGGAGTGAAGCAGTAGATTCAGGCATATCCTTAACCCTCTAGAGATCAGTGTGTGATAAGATGAGTATATCATAAGTGCTATGTTCTGATAGCAGTGTGTTAGTTGTGTTTAGATCATGGTTAGTAACCGGGAAAGATTGGGGGATAGAGAAAGTGTGAGCCTTAGAGCTTTATAATGCAGAGACCTTGCAGGTAAGGCCATCTCGAGTAAAAGACGTATGTTTATGTTTGACCCTTATAGGAGTGCATAGTGCACGTGAGCTATGTTTGTGGGATAAGTCCCTGAGTAGTGTGGAATGAAAGAGGGTAGTTGAGCTAAGAAGACCGCTAGGTTTTCGTAACATGATTAGTGAGAGTTTTCCTTCGGGGAGCTAGTATTTTGCGCGTTGCCGGGTCGGGTTGAGGCCACGTGGCGGGTCAACCCGCGGCCTGTATGGTGGTGGGGTCAGTTTGTGGTGATCCCGCCTTATGATAGGATCACGAGGGTGTTAGGCCCAAGTTTAGTTAACCAGCGTACGAGTTCGTGGATGCGTTCGACCGCAGAGTCCGCCGGTGAGGTCACCGCCTCGCCTTCTAGCAAAGACTGTTCACTCAGCAGAGGGTTATGCGAGACGTTATATCAGAAAAGGTTGTAAGGCTGCACGGGGTGCCTACCTTCACCTTATGTTAGACAGTGGAGCCCAGGTTACGGCTGTTTCTTTTTCTGGAAGTTTTACTAGGCAGGGTTAGGAACTCGCAGTCTCGACCGCATTCGCTCTGCCGCTGTTTGGATTTCAGGGGTAGTTGTGGGGTTTGTTGTCTCCTGTGGTGGGAGTGTTTAAGCTACCATTTCAGTGTTCGGTTGCCGCCTTATGAAGCCTTGTAGGGGCGGAAGTGTAAGTTGCCGGTCGATTGGTTCGATGTTGGCAAGGTTCAGATAGTTGGTTCAGGCTTGTTCCAACGGACTGTGGATAAAGCGGCTTATCTAGAGGAGGTTTTTGGCACTCGCAGAAATCGTGGCGGATTATCGACGACGCCAGAGTTCAGCCGACGGTCGGTCTTCTTGAAAGTACCACCCCAGATAGGGTGTGACGAGTTTTGGAAAACAGAGGAAACTTAGCCCGAGTTACTTTGGGCCTTTTTGAGTTCATGTGAAGAATAGGCCAGGTTGCCTACATGTTAGCATTGTCGTCCGACTTAGGAGGCGGTACGTCCGGTCTTTTGTATTGTTATGTTCGGGAAAGTATCGGAGATCCATCCAGAGTGTTCCCAGTTAATGTTGACCACGTTAGAGATAGTAACCCCGAGTTTTGGGAACTGAAGCAGTATCAGAAATGTGGTAGGTTATGAGAAAAAGATCGAGTGTACAAGAAGTGTACGACATCCTCAGGGATCGCATGCAATCCGCATCATTTGTTGGTCGCCGAGTGACACTAGAACCTCGCGCAAAGTGACAAAAGTGGGAAGAAGCGAACATGTATGACGAGCATTGATGTGATCATTTCTTTGTAAAAAGAATGCGGGGAAGATATTCTGCACTTAGAGAGGTGTTTTATGGTGATGTTAGAAGTGTTTCTCGTGGACGTGGATGTAAGTATTTTGCGCTGGTGTTTCGTGGCCGTGTGGCAGATCGCTCGTAAGTATAGTAGTGGAGACTATATCGCGCACGCTTGTTTTGAGACTTAGAAGCGAACATTCGACGAATGTTTCGGAGGGAGAATGTTACACCGTATTTGCAGTAGATGCGTAAGGACGTACGTAGAAAAGTTTGGGCTTTTAAAGTGGCTTGGCCGATTTTATTTGTGCAGAACACCCGATTAGAGTCGTTTTTAGACGAAACTTTTTAAATAACTTGCGAAGCGGAAAATTCGGCTATGTCATTTTTAAATTTTGCGGATTTTTCCGAGAGACGAACGCGTGTTGGACCAACGAGAGGCGCCACTTGGCACCCTCCCATTGGCGACGTGAGGCGGATACGGGACGAATTGGAGAGTGTAGTTGGTAGGATATTTTGTGTTGATTGATAAAGTGGGACCCACACACACTTGTCCCAATCTTGGCCTTACACTTGCTATGCACTTGGCATGATCTTGGCCATCGTTGGCCTTGGCTTGTCCTATAAATACCCCCTAAGTTTGAAGACTTCTTCATCCATTCCTATATTTCCTAAGTCTAAAATTCCTCCTCCCTTGTGTGGTGTTTCGTCCAACACCCCTCTCCCCTATGCGAGGCCTTGTGAGAGCTCCCCCATCGTCGAGAGTATCCCCTTAGTGGTAGGCCGAGGGGTATACACCCCCCCCCCTTGTGGTGTTGTCTCGTATAAATACCCCCCTCTTGGTAGAAATACTCTCAAAAGTATTGTTACTATACCCAAATTACCTTAGCCGTATACCTTGTAGTATTCTAAGGTTATACCTATACGAAAAGCCCCGTAACACTATTATACTTCCCGTCAGTCACAAAACCGAACCTTAAGGAAAATCTCCATAGTTAGTTGGAGTATTATGTAGAAGTTGGTTAGAACTTCTAAGGGTGGTTTGGAGCGGGTTGGAGCGCACGAGTCGAGCTAAACGTTGCCCAGATCGACATCTATACTTGGATAATTACGGGCTTATCGAGGTAATTATCTTGTCCCCTATCAGAATTGGAGATTACATGTTGTAGGAATATATAGTTGAAGTATACTATATATATAAGAACTGAACATAGTTTTGTGGCAATGTCCTCGGACTTAAGCCCGAATTTAAAGAAGAGAATCGAATCAGAATTACGTAGATGACATTACGAGACTTGTGTAGTTTGACTGCAGGGAAGGGCGCCCAATTTCCCGTAGGATCTTGTATCTAGATTTATTCTACCGAGTAGTCTAGACTTTGATAGACTTGTATAACTGTATAGGTTGAATGTTCTCGCGAGTAGCATGTGCTACTGAGAAGGTGGACCAGCAAGGGTTATAGCCGTGAGCGTTTTGCTAATAGTCGATAATCGTCGCGAGGTATGTGAACCTCTTCCTATCTCTTCTAGCATGATATGTATATAACTATGTAGTACGGTAGACGTACGTGTGTTAATGGAACGTAGTTATACGGCAATGTCTTTTGACTTAAGCCCGAATAATAATAATCTTGAAGTAGTTCAAGAGAATTAAGAACTGTTTTTAAAAAGAAGAGTAATACTTGGTTTTAAAATCTTAAGAGTTATACTAGCTTTATGGGAAGTTAGGTATAATGGCTTAAGAGGGATAAAACGAATGATTTATTTATTAAGAGGCTTGATCTTGTAAGATAAGAGACTTAACTTAAATGAATTATATGAATTTTGTGTGAAACCTCATTCGTGAGTAATGAGTACTTGGTTTTTAAAAGGGACAATGTTTTACTGATTTGAAATCGAGATGAGTATCGACAAACCATCGCGTTAATAAAGGGAAATGTTTTGATTAATGAAGTATTATTAAAACCAAGAGAAACCTCCATCCGCATGAAGCTAAGATGAGACAAAATGATATTACATTTCTAGATCATGGTCTTAATAAGATTGTTATGAACAAGAATAACCTACTCACACGTAAGGTATATGTTTCTCAAATTGTTTTAAAGGATTAAAACTATGAACTACGAAACCTTTCGAAAAATGAGAAACTTGAGTAATTGAAATTAGGCAAACTTGAAACGTTTGGAAAAGAATGTTGTTACTTGATTTTACAAAGAGAAGTGTTTGATTTACTTCAAAAGGTAATCACTCTATTTTCATATACTACGTATCAGGTGACTTATGTGAAAGAGACGGATCTTTTAAAAGAGTTAATGTATGAAGTACTGGGGATAGAAACCCGATCTTGTTAATCATATAGTAGAAAGTGCCTTGTGTGTATAACTTGATTGTGTTGGGTTGTGATAGCCTTGTAATACTTTCTTGTTTATTTGATAAGCAAACATGCTAGGATGCTACGTGTGTTAATATCTTGCGATGTTTGTGTAAAGGGGTTTCGATTGCGCTTTAAATTGTTTCACTATCACCGATATGTTGGTATTGTACCACTCACCTTGACTTGTTTCCGGAGGTTGTCGCCTCCGACGCGGGTAGACTCAAAGCGTCTAGTGACCTATGATTCGAGGATACCTCACGCTGGTCCCGGGCCTATGCGAGCTACGAGTTCCGTGTTAGTACGCGCCTTTACGGGCACGCGGTCTATGTGCTACGCGATCGCGAGTCCAGCGGACGCCGGGAGTAGCTACCGACGCGGGTTATACCTCATGCGCCTACGAGATTGGCCTACGCGAGTCGCGGAAGTTCTGTGGCTAGACGCGCACATTAGATATCGCGGCGAGTGGCGCTTTGATCATGTGACGGCAGACAGATCTCATGATACAATTTATGACCTTGTTGGCATCGTGGGTTTTAGTAGTCGGCTATGCCTTCGCATTTACCTCAGACGGTTTTATTAGGACACGTGGGACCCGTGTTCATGTATTCCTTGATGCTTTTATATCATAGATCGCACAGCTGGAGGAAGGTATTCCACGCACGAATGATGTGGTGGGCGTGAGACCCATAGTTATATTTGAGTGATGACTTTGAGCGTGAGTCCTCGACTTGACACATCGCTATTTATTGTGAACTGTAGTTTGGTTATTGTTATACCCCGTATTTTCAGAGTATGTACGTAAGGACGTACGTAGAAAATTTGAAACTTGTGATTTAGGCTTGGCCGAATTCTTTTTGTTCACAACACCCGATTAGAGTCGTTTTTCGATGAAACGTTTCCACAGCTTTCGTATGGGAATTTACGGCTAAGTCATTTTTAATTTTTTAGGATTTTTCCGAGAGATCTAAACATTTTAGACCAACAAGAGGGCGACACTTGTCACCCTCTCATTGGTACACCTTGGGCGGTAATAGTGGTGGCCGAAAGTGGGCTCTTTTGTCTTGGAGTTGGTAGGATATTTTGTGTGCAAGTTGGCTAGGTACACATGGGAGATTCGTGGCCCTACACGTGCTTAGCACTTGGCTCAATCTTGGCCATTGGGTTGGCCTTCACTTGACCTATAAATACCCACCCTTTGAAGACTAATTCATCCATAAATTTGCCTAAGTCTTGAAAGCTCTCCTTCTCCCTCCTCATGTTGAGTTCGGCCGAGGCCTCCTTGTGGTCGAGAGCACCTCTCTGTGGGTGCTAGCGAGTGTACCCCCAGCCTAGTTGCTTTCGTATAATACCCCCCTTTGTGGTGTAGAAATAATCTCAAAAGTATTGTTATAATGCCCAAATTACCTTAGCCGTATACCTTGTTGTATTCTAAGGTTATACCTATACGAAAAGCCCAGAAATACTATTATACTTCCTGGTCACCACAAAACCAAACCCTAAGGAAAATCTCCATAGTCCGTTGGAGTATTGTGTGGTTGGTTAGAACTTCTAAGGTGGTTTAGAGCGGTTGGAGCGCCTGAGTCGAGCTAAACGTTGCCCAGGATCGACATTTTAACTTGGATAATTATGGGCTTATCGAGGTAATTATCTTGTCCCTCTATTGTAATTGGAAATTACATGATGTTAGAATATATAGTTGAAGTATACTATATATAGTATACTTAATGTTGTGGCAATGTCCTCGACTTAAGCCCGAATTTAAAGTTAAGAATCGAATCAGAATTACGCAGGATCAGACATGAGACTTGTGTAGTCGACTGTAGGAAGCGGCCGCCAATTTCCCGTAGGATCTTGCATCTAGATTTATTCTACCGAGTAGTCTAGACTTTGATAGACTCATATAACCCGTATAGGTTGAATGTTCGCGAGCAGCATGTTCTACTGAGAAGGTGGACCGTGCTAGTCGTTATAGCCGTGGAGCGATTTGCTAATAGTCGATAATCGTCGCGAGGTATGTGAACCTCTTCCTATCTCTTCTAGCATGATGTGTGTATAACTATGTAGTACGGTAGACGTACGTGTGTTAATTGAACGTAGTTGTACGGCAATGTCTTTTGACTTAAGCCCGAATAATAATAATCTTGAAGTAGTTCAAGAGAATTAAGAACTGTTTTTAAAAGAAGAGTGTACTTGGTTTTAAAAGCTTAAGAGTTATACTAGCTTTATGGGAAGTTAGGTATAACGGCTTAAGAAAGATAAAACGAATGATTTTAATTATTTTAGAAGTTAAGGGACTTGATCTTGTAAGATAAGAGACTTAACTTAAATGAATTATGTGAATTTTGTGTGAAACCTCATTCGTGAGTAATGAGTATTTGGTTTTTAAAAGAGAATGTTTTACTGATTTTGGAAATCGAACGTATCGACAAACCAACAGAAATACATAATAAAAGGAAATGTTTTGAATAAATAAGTATTATTAAAACCAGTAGAAACTTCCATCTGCATAGAAGCTAAGATGAGACAAAATGATATTTCCTAGATCATGGCTGCGGTAATAAGATTGTTATAAACAAGAATATCCGACTCACATATAAGGCATATGTTTCTCAGGTTGTTTTAAAAGAGGAATATATTATTATGTGGTTAATAATATGAACGACGAAACCTTTCTAAAATAAGAAACGTGAACATTTGAAATTAGGCAAACTTGAACGTTTGGAAAATAATGCTGTTACTTGATTTTTCAAAGGTAAGTGTTTTGGTTTACTTAAAAAGACAGTCACTCTATTTTATACTACGGGTATTGCGTGACTTATGTGGAAGAAACGGATCTTTTAAAGATTTAATGTGTGAAGTACTTTGGGGATAGACACCCGAACTTGTTAGTAGAAAGTACCTTGTGTGAATAACTTGATTGTATTGGTTTGTGATAGCCTTGTAATACTTTCTTGTTGATTTGATAAGTAAACATGTTAGGATGCTACGTGTGTTAGTATCTTGTGATGTTGTGTAAGAGGGTCATTCTTGTTGTGCTTACGTTGTTAAACGTTAAGCCCGTTGTACTATTATTGTATCACATACCCCTTTGACTTATTATACCGAGGGCTTGCCACCCTTGATGCGGGTCTATACGGCCTACGCAAATTGTGACTACGCGAGCGCGAGCTCCGTGATTTATCATTCCGGTGTTTAGCCTGACGCGGGGATTCTCACGCGGTCCGCTGAGACTATGCGGTCTTTTGAGACTATGCGGCCGCGGAGCCTAGGCGGATACCGGGTTAAGCCGCCCCGACGCGGTATACCTCGGCGCCGGGGCTATGATTCGAGGAATACCTCGCGCGGTTCTGGGTGACCTACGCGAGTCGCAGAGTTCCAGTGGATAGACGCACATTGATATCGCGCGAGTGGCCAGCTTCGATCATGTGGTGCGGTCTAGAAAGACCTCGTGATACAGTTTATGACATTTTTTGGTACTGTGGGTCTTAGTAGTCGGCTATGCCTTCGTACTTACCCCGTACGGTTCTATTGTGATGACTTTGAGGGCGTGAGTCCCTGACTTGACATGATCGCTATTTATTGGAATCGTAGTTTGGTTATCATACATGTCTCCTGCTTTATATAGACCACTATGATTTCATTTACAGTATTTATTTTCAGTTTCACATACTTGCACCAGTTATCGACCTCCTTCGGGCCGTTTCATGCCGCAGTAAAGGTACACCGCCGTTGATCCTCGCCTTAGGGTCATTTAAGCGTTTGGGAAAGCTCCGTTTCTTCAGAGGCTTATCTTGGTATAGTCCCCTGTTGTTGTAGGTGCTTACATTCAGGGGTATGACGGGGCCCTGTCCCGTCGTTGTTGTCATATCATTCGTAGAGGTCTGTAGTACTGTTGTGGGCAGGGTTGTAAAAAGGATTAAACTGTTCATGTTGAAAAAGTTGTTGTTATATATTTATGCCGAAAGGCAAGTTTTTCTCAGATTATTGTTTCATATTTCATAATATGTCTTGTATCGTTTTATGTTCCGCTGATTACTCTGATGTTGTATCACTAGGGTGCCCGGGGTAAGGCACCACCACGTCCGAATCGGGTCGTGACAAAAGTGGTATCGAGCGCTTAATACTGAAAGTGTCTACGCATCAGATCTAGTAGAGTTCGATTATCGCTTGTCGCACCACACCAATAATCGTGAGGCTATAGGATATTTAGGATTGGTTTCTATTCTTCTCACTCGAGATCGTGCCTTAGAGTCGTGTTGTAAGTTAGACCTCCGACGATTTCTTTCCCTCACCGCTATGCCTCCGCGTAGGCAAACCCGCCTGTGAGGCGCAAGGCGGCGGAGCCGCGAGTAGAGTTCAGAGGGTCATGCGAGGCACAGCCCAATCATTACCTAGGTAGTGCTTCATTCGGGATTTCGCGACGCCACTAGCCCCAAGCAGAGTTTAAGCACGGCGACGCAGCTCCATCGCGCCATGATATTGAACCTTCGCCCCACGCATCGAACAGAGAATATAGATCGCAAAGAGGCAACCTCATTAGCTATGGATTTGGCTACCAGAGAGTATACCGATGTATCGCGAGTCTTGATGACTACCTAAGAAGGTTGTGCAAGAGTAATTCTTCGCTAGGCTCGAGCATGGCTCGTATGCGCCTATGCACGCAAAGCCGAGAAACGTAGAGATCGACGCGTTAACGGCGACAACGTAAGGCCGTGAGCAAAGAAGGTCCTTTGGTAACTTTCGAGGCGAGTCACCTCACCACAGATTAGATTATGCACCTCCGCCAGCAGCAGTGGTCTTCCACGGAGTTCGTGACATTCGGGTACGCAGGAGTTGGTTAGAACTCTGTGGCTTCCATTCACGCGATGCACGCCATCCCGGGAATGTCATCTTTTAGGTTGGTACTTGTTGTACTCATGACCGTCGTGGTCCGGTGTCGAAGAGTGTCCTTGTAGGAGGACTTAGCCTTCGTGATCGGTGGGTAGTTTGTCATCTCCTCAACATGCCTACGGCAAGGTGTTTGATTAGAACGACTAAGGGAGTGAAGAAGAGATATAGATATATCTTTAACCTCTAGAGTTTTGTTTATGTGATAAGGTGAGTATACCTTAAGTGCTATGTTCGATAGCAAGGTGTTAGTTATGATTAGAAATCTCGTTAGTTAACCAAGTAAGATTTGGGGGATAGAGAAGGTGTGAACCTTAGAGTTTTGTTACGTAGAGACCTTAGAGGTAAGGTCATCTAGAGTAAAAGACGATGGTTATGTTGATCCTTATCGGGTGCCAGCGCACGTGAGCTATGTTTGGGATAGGTCCCTAGTAGTGTGGAATGAAAGAGGGTAGTCGAGCTAAGAAGACCGCTAGGTTTTCAAACGTGATTAGTAAGATTGTTCCGGATCGGGAGCTAGTATCACGGCTACGGGTCGGGTTGAGGCCGCCGGGTCAACCCGCGTAGTTTTGGTGGTGGGGTCAGGTTGTGGTGGTCCCGCCTGTGTTAGGGTTGCAGGGTGTTAGGCTCAAGTTTAGTTAACCAACAGACGAGTTAGTTCGTGGATGCTCGACTGTGGTCGGGCCGACGGGGCAGCCCATCGTGTTCTTCGGCCGACCATTCACTCGGCAGTGTTGATACATCGTAAAGGTTGTAAGGCTCGCACGGTGCCTACCTTCACCTTATGGCGCATGTCCGAGCCTGTGGTACGGTTGTTTTTGTTCGAAGTTTTACCAGCAGGTTAAGAACTCGCGAGTCTCAGACCGCATTCGCCTCGCCAGCAGTGGATTTCGGGTAGTCGGGATTGTTGTCTCGTAGGGAGCGCTTAAGCTACCATTTCGGTGTTCGGATGTCGCCTTAATGAAACCTTGTAAGGGCGGAAGTGTAAGTCACGGCCGATTGGTTCGATGTTGGCAAGCGTTCGCATACTGTTCGTGCTCGCTCCAGACCGGATGGATAGTGAAGCTTGTTCAGAAGAGGTTCCGCACCGAGATATCGCGGATAATCGCGACGACGCCAGAGTTCAGCCGACGGTCGGTCTTCTTGAAGGTACCACCCGGTTAGGGTGTGACGAGTTTTGGAAAACAGAGGAAACTTAGCCCGAAGTTATTTGGGCCTTTTGAGTTCATGTGAGGAATAGGCCAGTTGCCTATATGTTAGCAATTGTCGTCCGATTTAGGCAAGACGTCCGCCTTTTCGTATTGTTATGTTCGGGATCGAGCGTATAAAGAGGCCGTGAGCTCTACCACGGAATGCACCGTGGCTCTCCGTGGCACATCCCGAAGCGGCCGGCGGCATGCCTCGTGATCGCAGCATCCGGCACTATTTGTTGGGTCGTCGAGCAAGGCTCGCGACATAGTGACAAAAGTGGTATCGCTAATGATGATCACGTTAGAGATAGTAACCCCGAGTTTTGGAAATCGGTAATGTGAAATGGTGTTATGAGAAGGAGTTTGAGTTTACGAGCAGGTACGACACGTAAGGAAGAAGCGAGCATGTATGGCGATCGAGATGTGATCATTTCTTTGTGAAGAAAAGGTGCTAATGAAGTATATTTTAGACCCCGGGGAGAGGTATTTGTGGTGATGTTAGAGGTGTTTCCTCGTGGACTTGGATGTAAGCATTTTGCGCAAGTTGTTTCTGTGACCAGATGTGGCAGGTTGGTTCTCGTAAGTATAGTAGTGAATACTATACCGCGCGACGCTTGTTTTGAGATTAGAAGGAACATTCGACGAATGTTTCTAAGAGGGGAGAATGTTATACCCGTATTTCCAAAGTATATGTACGTAAGTGACGCACGAGAAAATTTGAAACTTGTGATTTAGGCTCGAATTCTTTTGTTCACAACACCCGATTAGAGTCGTTTGATGAAACGCTTCCACGCCTTTCGTAGGGAATTTCCTAAGTCATTTTTAATTTTTGCGGATTTTTCCGAGAGACGAAACATTTTGGACCAACAAGAGGGCGACACTTGTCACCCTCTCATTGGTACACCTTGGGCGGTAATAGTGGTGGCCGAAAGTGGGCTCTTTTGTCTTGGAGTTGGTAGGATATTTTGTGTGCAAGTTGGCTAGGTACACATGGGAGAATCTTGGCCCTACACTTGCTTAGCACTTGGCTCAATCTTGGCCATTGGTTGGCCTTCACTTGACCTATAAATACCCACCCCTTTGAAGACTAATTCATCCATAAATTTGCCTAAGTCTTGAAAGCTCTCCTTCTCCCTCCCCTTGTGTTGAGTTCGAGGCCTCCTCAGGTCGAGAGCACCCCCTCTAGGGTGCTAGCCGAGAGTGTACCCCCTAGCCTAGTTGCCAGATAATACCCTCGTGGTGTAGAAATACTCTCAAAAGTATTGTTATAATGCCCAAATTACCTTAGCCGTATACCTTGTTGTATTCTAAGGTTATACCTATACGAAAAGCCCAGAAATACTATTATACTTCCCGTCAGTCACAAAACCGAAACCCTAAGGAAAATCTCCATAGTCCGTTGGAGTATTGTGTAGAAGTTGGTTAGAACTTCTAAGGGTGGTTTAGAGCGGGTTGAGCGCCGAGTCGAGCTAAACGCTGCCCAGATCGACATTTTAACTGATAATTATGGGCTTATCGAGGTAATTATCTTGTCCTCTATTGTAATTGGAAATTACATGATGTTAGAATATATAGTTGAAGTATACTATATATAGTATCGAACTTAATGTCGTGGCAATGTCCTTGGACTTAAGCCCAATTTAAAGTTAAGAACCGAATCAGAATTACGTAGGATCAGACATAGAGACTTGTGTAGTTGACGCAGTGGGCGGTCGCCAATTTCCCGTAGGATCTTGCATCTAGATTTATTCTACCGAGTAGTCTAGACTTTGATAGACTCGTATAACCCGTATAGGTTGAATGTTCGCGAGTAGCATGCTACTTGAGAAGGTGGACCAAAGTGCTAGGTTATAGCCGTGGAGCGATTTGCTAATAATCGATAATCGTCGCGAGGTATGTGAACCTCTTCCTATCTCTTCTAGCATGACGTGTGTATAACTATGTAGTACGGTAGACGACGTGTTAATTGAACGTAGTTGTACGGCAATGTCTTTTGACTTAAGCCCGAATAATAATAATCTCAAGAGTTCAAGAGAATTAAGAACTGCTTTTAAAAGAAGAGTGTACTTGGTTTTAAAGCTTAAGAGTTATACTAGCTTTATGGGAAGTTAGGTATAACGGCTTAAGAAAGATAAAACGAATGATTTTAATTATTTTAGAAGTTAAGGACTTGATCTTGTAAGATAAGAGACTTAACTTAAATGAATTATGTGAATTTTGTGTGAAACCTCATTCATAGTAATGAGTATTTGGTTTTTAAAAGAGAATGTTTTATCGATTTTGGAAATCGAATGTGTATCGACAAACCACCGCAGTGCTAATAAAAGGAAATGTTTTGAATAAATAAGTATTATTAAAACCAAGAGAAACTTCCATCCGCATAAGCTAAGATGAGACAAAATGATATTTCCTAGATCATGGTCATGTAATAAGATTGTTATAAACAAGAATATCCGACTCACATATAAGGCATATGTTTCTCGTTGTTTTAAAAGAGGAATATATTATTATGTGGTTAATAATATGAACGATTTAAACCTTTCTAAAATAAGAAACGTGAACATTTGAAATTAGGCAAACTTGAACGCTTGGAAAATAATGTCATACTTGATTTTTCAAAGGTAAGTGTTTTGGTTTATTTAAAAGACACCACTCTATTTTATACTACGTATCATGCGTGACTTATGTGGAAGAAACGGATCTTTTAAAGATTTAATGTGAAGTACTTTGGGGATAGACACGAACTTGTTAGTAGAAAGTACCTCGTGTGAATAACTCGATTGTATTGGTTTGTGATAGCCTTGTAATACTTTCTTGTTGATTTGATAAGTAAACATGTTAGGATGCTACGTGTGTTAGTATCTTGTGATGTTGTGTAAGAGGGTCATTCTTTGTGCTTACGTTGTTAAACGTTAAGCCCGCTGTACTATTATTGTATCACATACCCCTTTGACTTATTATACCAGGGCTTGCCACCCTTGATGCGTGGTCTATACGGCCTATGCAAATTCCTTGTGACTACGCGAGCGCGGTAGCTCCAGGATTGATCATTCCGGTGTTTAGCCCGACGCGGGATTCTACGCGGTCCGCTGAGACTATGCGGTCTTTGAGACTACGCGGTCGCGGAGCCCAGCGGATACCGGTTGCCGCTCGACGCGGTATACCTCAGCGGTCTGGGGCCATGATTCGAGGAATACCTCACGCGGTTCATGGGTGACCCATGCGCGAGTCGCAGAGTTCCAGTGGATAGACGCGCACATTGATATCGCGCGCGAGCCGCCTTCGATTACGTGGTGCGGTCTAGAAAGACCTCGTGATACGCTTTATGACAATTTTTGGCACGCTGGTCTTAGTAGTCGGCTATGCCTTCGCATTTACCCCGCATACGGTTCTATTGTGATGACTTTGAGGCGTGAGTCCCCGACTTGACATGACCGCTATTTATCAGGAATCGTAGTTTGCTATCATACATGTCTCCCGCTTTATATAGACCACTATGATTTCATTTACGTGATTTATTTTCGCCACATACTTGCACTGGCCAGATCGACCTCCTCGGGGCCGCTCATGCCGCAGTAAAGGTACACCGCCGCTGATCCTCGCCTTAGTGGTCACAGTCAACGCTTGGGAAAGCTCCGCTTCTTCGCAGGCTTATTCGTATAGTCCCTTGTTGTAGAGTGCTTACATTCGTGGGTATGACGGCCCCGCCCGTCGTTGTCATATCATTCGTAGAGGTCAGTAGTATCGCTGGGGTGGTTGTAAAAAGGATTAAACTGCTCATGTTGAAAAAGTTGTTGTTATATATTTATGCCGAAAGGCAAGTTTTTCTCGATTATTGTTTCATATTTCATAATATGTCTTGTATCGCTTATGTTCACTGACACTCGATGTTGTATCACTAGGGTGCCCGGTAAGGCACTACCACGCCCGAATCGGGTCGTGACAGCTTATCATACATGTCTCCCGCTTTATATAGACTACTATGATTTCATTTACTGATTTATTTTCGGGCCACATACTTGCATCAGATCGACTCCTTCTGGCCGAGTGATAAAGAGGCCGAGCTCTATCACGAATGCACCCGAACCGTGGCTCTCCGTATGGCACATCCCGAGAAGGGCCTTGTGGCATGCCTCGTGGATCGCAGCAGCCCGGCACCATTTGGCTGGGTCGCTCGGAAGGTTAACGCCTCGTGCAAAGTGACAAAAGTGGTATCGTGAGCGCTTAATCTCTGAAAGTGTCTCGCACCGTATCCGCAGAGTCTTGATTATCGGTGTGTTGTGCACCACACCAATAATCGTGAGGCTATAGGATATTTAGGATTGGTTTCATTCTTCTCACTCGAGATCGTGCCTTAGAGATGTGTTGTAAGTTAGACCTCTAACGTATTTCTTACCTCACCGCTATGCCTCGCGTAGGCAACCCGACCCGTGAGGGCAAGGCGAGGAGCCGCGAGTTGAGTACAGAGGGTTACGTGGACACAGCCCAATCTTTACCTAGGGTAGTGCTTCATTTGGAGAGTTCGCGACGCCACTAGCCCCAAAGCAGAGTTTAGCACGGCGGCGCAGCTTCCATCGCGCCATGATATTTGAACCTTCGCCCACGATCGAACGGTGAACTTAGATTGCAAAGGCGACCACATTAGCTATGGATTTGGCTACTGTGGAGTATACCGATGTACCGCGAGTCTTGATGACTACCTAAGAGAGGGTTGTGTAAAGAGTAGCTCTTCGCTTAGGCTCGAGCATGGCTCGCACGGCTTATGCAAAGCAGCCGAGAAACGAGAGATCGACGGGTTAACCAAGGACAAGAGGGCCGAGCAAAGAAGGTCCTTTGGTAACTTTCGAGGCGAGACACCTCACCGGATTATATTGCGCGCACATCCACCAAGCAGCAGAGGTCCTCCACGGGTTCGTGACGCTCGGTACGCAGGAGTTGGTCGTAACTCCGTGGCTTCCGCTCACACGATGCACGCCATCCCGGGAATGTCGCCTTTAGTTGGTACTTGTTATACCTATGACCGCCGTGGTCCGATGTCGAAAGAGTGTCCTAGTAGGAGGACTTAGCCTTCAGATCGCGGGTAGTTCGTCATCTTCCCTAGCTATGCGCCCTACGGGGCAGGTTTGATTAGAACGACAAAGGGGAGTGAAGCAGTAGATTCAGGCATATCCTTAACCCTCTAGAGATCAGGGTGTGATAAGATGAGTATATCATAAGTGCTATGTTCTGATAGCAGCTGTGTTAGTCAGTGTTTAGATCATGGTTAGTAACCGGAAAGATTGGGGATAGAGAAAGTGCGAGCCTTAGAGCTTTATACGCAGAGACCTTAGAGGTAAGGCCATCTCGAGTAAAAGACGTATGTTTATGTTTGACCCTTTATAGGAGTGCATAGTGCACGTGAGCTATGTTTGTGGGATAAGTCCCCGAGTAGTGTGGAATGAAAGAGGGTAGTTGAGCTAAGAAGACCGCCAGGTTTTCGTGAATATGATTAGTGAGAGTTTTCCTTCGGGGAGCTAGTATTTTGCGCGCACGGCCTGCCGAGGCTACGTGGCGGGTCAACCCGCGGCCCAGATGCGTGGGTCGGTTTGTGGTGATCCCGCCTTATGATAGATCACGAGGGTGTTAGGCCCAAGTTTAGTTAACCAACAGACGAGTTCGTGGACGTTGCTCGACCGCAGTCCGCCGGCGAGGTCACCGCCTTGCCTTCTAGCAAAGATCGCTTCACTCGCAGAGGTTACGCGAGACGTTATATCGTAAAAGGTTGTAAGGCTGCACGGGTGCCTACCTTCACCTTATGTCGCATAATGGAGCCTGTGTTACTACTGCTTTCTTTTTCCGAAGTTTTACCAGGTGGTTAGGAACTCGCGTGAGTCTCGACCGCATTCGCCCGGGCCGCTGTTTGGATTTCGCGGTAGTTGCGGGTTTGTTGTCTCTGTGGTGGGAGTGTTTAAGCTACCATTTCGTTGTTCGCTGTCGCTTTATGAAGCCTTGTAGGGCGGAAGTGTAAGTGGCCGATTGGTCTGATGTTGGCAAGGTTCAGATAGTTGTTCAGCTTGTTCCAACTGACCGTGGATAAAGTGGCTTTATCTAGAGGAGGTTTTTGGCACCAGAGCAATCGTATGGATTATCAGCGACGACGCTTAGATTTCAGGTTGACGGTCTTCTTGAAGGTACCACCCCGGATAGGGTGTGACGAGTTTTGGAAAACAGAGGAAACTTAGCCCGAGTTACTTTGGGCATTTTTGAGTTCATGTGAAGAATAGGCCAGGTTGCCTACATGTTAGCATTGTCGTCCGACTTAGGAGGCGGTACGTCCGGTCTTTCGTATTGTTATGTTCGGGAAAGTATCGGAGATCCATCCAGAGTGTTCCCAGTTAATGTTGACCACGTTAGAGATAGTAACCCCGAGTTTTGGGAACTGAAGCAGTATCAGAAATGTGGTAGGTTATGAGAAAAAGTTCGAGTGTACAAGAAGTGTACGACATCCTCAGGGATCTCATGCAGTCCGGTACCATTTGTTCGTCACCGAGTGACACTAGAACCTCGCGCAAAGTGACAAAAGTGGAAGAAGCGAACATGTATGACGAGCATTGATGTGATCATTTCTTTGTAAAAAAGCATGCGAAGAAGTATATTCTGCACTTTGAGAGAGGTGTTTTATGGTGATGTTAGAAGTGTTTCTCGGACGTGGATGTAAGTATTTTGCGGTGTTTCGTGGCCAGCGTGTGGCAGATCGCTCGTAAGTATAGTAGTGAGACTATATCGGGCACGCTTGTTTTGAGATTCTTAGAAGGAACATTCGACGAATGTTTCTAAGCGAGGGAGAATGTTACACCCCGTATTTCCAGAGTATGTACGTAAGGACGTACGTAGAAAAGTTTGGGCTTTTAAAGTGGCTTGGCCGATTTTATTTGTGCAGAACACCCGATTAGAGTCATTTTTCGACGAAACATTTTACATAACTTGCGAAGGGAATATTCCGGCTATGTCATTTTTAAATTTTATGATTTTTCCGAGAGACAAACGCGTGTCGGACCAACGAGAGGGCGCCACTTGGCACCCTCCCATCATGACGGACGGGCGGACATGGGACGAATTGGAGAGTGTAGTTGGTAGGATATTTTGTGTGTTGATTGATAAAGTGGGACCCACACACTTGTCCCAATCTTGGCCTTACACTTGCTATGCACTTGGCATGATCTTCGCCATTGGTTGGCCTCGCTTGTCCTATAAATACCCCTAAGTTTGAAGACTTCTTCATCCATTCCTTTATTTCCTAAGTCTAAAATTCCTCCCTCCTTGTGTGGTGTTTCGCCCAACACCCCTCTCCCCTTTGTGAGGCCTTGTGGCCGAGAGCTCCCCTCCTCGCCCGACAAGCCCTCCCCTTAGCTGGGTAGGCGAGGGGTATACACCCCCTTGTGGTGTTGTCTCGTATAAATACCCCTCTCTTGGTAGAAATACTCTCAAAAGTATTACATTATACCCAAATTACCTTAGCCGTATACCTTGTAGTATTCTAAGGTTATACCTATAATAAAAGCCCCGTAACACTATTATATTTCCCACTACCACAAAACCGAACCCTAAGGAAAATCTCCATAGTTAGTCGAGTATTATGCGTAGTTGGTTAGAACTTCTAAGGGTGGTTTGGACCGGGTCGAGCGCACGAGTCGAGCCAAACGCTGCCCGTGATCGACATCTATACTTGGATAATTATGGGCTTATCGAGGTAATTATCTTGTCCCCTATCAGAATCGGAGATTACATGTTGTAGGAATATATAGTCAAGTATACTATATATATAAGAACCGAACATAGTTTTGTGGCAATGTCCTCGACTTAAGCCCGAATTTAAAGAAGAGAATCGAATCAGTAATTACGTAGATCAGACATGAGACTTTGTAGTTTGACGCAGGGAAGGGCCGCCCAATTTCCGTAGGATCTTGTATCTAGATTTATTCTACCGAGTAGTCTAGACTTTGATAGACTTGTATAACTCGTATAGGTTGAATGTTCGCGAGTAGCATGTGCTACTTGAAGGTGGACCGTGCTAGCGTTATAGCCGTGGAGCGTTTTGCTAATAGTCGATAATCGTCGCGAGGTATGTGAACCTCTTCCTATCTCTTCTAGCATGATATGTGTATAACTATGTAGTACGGTAGACGTACGTGTGTTAATGGAACGTAGTTATACGGCAATGTCTTTTGACTTAAGCCCGAATAATAATAATCTTGAAGTAGTTCAAGAGAATTAAGAACTGTTTTTAAAAAGAAGAGTAATACTTGGTTTTATAATCTTAAGAGTTATACTAGCTTTATGGAAAGTTAGGTATAATGGCTTAAGAGGGATAAAACGAATGATTTATTTATTAAGAGGCTTGATCTTGTAAGATAAGAGACTTAACTTAAATGAATTATATGAATTTTGTGTGAAACCTCATTCGTGAGTAATGAGTACTTGGTTTTTAAAAGGGACAATGTTTTACTGATTTCGGAAATCAGAGATGAGTATCGACAAACCACTGCAGCGTTAATAAAGGGAAATGTTTTGATTAATGAAGTATTATTAAAACCAGTAGAAACCTCCATCTGCATAGAAGCTAAGATGAGACAAAATGATATTACATTTCCTAGATCATGGTTGCTTAATAAGATTGTTATGAACAAGAATAACCTACTCACACGTAAGGTATATGTTTCTCAAATTGTTTTAATGGATTAAAACTATGAACTACGAAACCTTTCGAAAAATGAGAAACTTGAGTAATTGAAATTAGGCAAACTTGAAACGTTTGGAAAAGAATGTTGTTACTTGATTTTACAAAGAGAAGTGTTTGATTTACTTCAAAAGGTAATCACTCTATTTTCATATACTACGGGTATCAGGTGACTTATGTGAAAGAGACGGATCTTTTAAAAGAGTTAATGTATGAAGTACTTTGGGGATAGAAACCCGATCTTGTTAATCATATAGTAGAAAGTGCCTTGTGTGTATAACTTGATTGTGTTGGGTTGTGATAGCCTTGTAATACTTTCTTGTTTATTTGATAAGTAAACACGCTAGGACGCTACGTGTGTTAAGATCTTGTGATGTTTGTGTAAAGGGGTTTCTCGATTGCGCTTTAAATTGTTTCACTATCACCGATATGTTGGTATTGTACCACTCACCTTGACTTGTTTCCGAGGTTGTCGCCTCCGACGCGGTAGACTCAAAGCGTCTAGTGACCTATGATTCGAGGATACCTCACGCGGGTCCTGTGGGCCTACGCGAGCTACGAGAGTTCCGTGTTAGTATGCGCCCTTACGGGCACGCGGTTCATGCGCTACGCGATCGCGAGTCCAGCGACGCCGGGAGTAGCTACCCGACGCGGGTTATACCTCACGCGCCTATGATTGGCCTACGCGAGTCGCGGAAGTTCCAGTGGCTAGACGCGCACATTAGATATCGCGCGAGTGGCCGCTTTGATCATGTGACGGTTCAGACATATCTCATGATACGCTTTATGACCTTGTTGGTACCGTGGGTTTTAGTAGTCGGCTATGCCTTCGCATTTACCCTCAGACGGTTTTATTAGGACACGTGGGACTCGTGTTCATGTATTCCTCGATGCTTTTATATCATAGACCGGCAGTGAGGAAGGTATTCCACGGCACGAATGATGCGGTGGGCGAGACCCATAGTTATATTTGAGCGATGACTTTGGCGTGATTCTCGACTTGACATCGCTTATTTATCAGGAATCGTAGTTTGGTTATCATACATGTCTCCCGCTTTATATAGACTACTATGATTTCATTTACGATTTATTTTCGCCACATACGCACTGTTATCGACCTCCGGCCGCGCTCATGCCGCAGTAAAGGTACACCGCCGTTGATCCTCGCCTTAGGGTCACGTCAGCGTTGGGAAAGCTCCGCTTCTCCCGAGGCTTATTCGCATAGTCCTGTTGTTGTAGGTGCTACATTCGTGGTATGACGGGCCCCGCCCCGCTGCTTTGTCATATCATTCGTAGAGGTCTGTAGAGTAATCGCCAGGCGTGGTTTGTAAAAAGGATTAAACTGTTCATTTTGAAAGAGTTGTTATTTATATTTATGCCGAAAGGCAACTTTTCTTCAGAAACATGTGTTTCCTTTGCATTATTTCATATTGTGTTTTATGTTCCGCTGATTACTCTGATGTTGTATCACTAGGGTGCCCGGGGTAAGGCACCAATCACGCCCGGTTCGGTCGTGACATGGAGGCTCGTGTGTGGTCTCAGCAGCCCATCGCCGCGCTCTAAACTCGTTGGGCCGGCGCCGCAAAACTCGCCGTCAAGCACTATCTCGTGTAATCGACCGGCTCGTGCCCCGCATTCTCTCAGATCATACCAACCGCTTCCGCTGCCTTGCCCATCTGGGCCCGGTTGCCTCGCAGAGGCATAATCGTAAAACGAAATGCGCCGAGGGTCCAACTTATAACAAATTTCTAAGGCACGATCTCGTAATGAGAAGAATGGAAACTAATCCTAAATGTCTCGCAGCCTCGACATAGACGTGGTGCACAACACACCGATAATCAAGACTCTACTAGACACTCTGCAGACACTTTCCGAGGATTAATCGCTCGATACCACTTTTGTCACGATTCGCTCGGCCCGTGGATCGCGCTCTACCCGCACCCAAGTAGTCATACATCGTAGAAATCGTAATATAAAACATACAGATATGAAACAAGAGATAAGATAAAAACAAAGCAACCAAAACGGTTGCCTCTCGCATATATACAAAAATTTTGAACAGCATATCCTTTTTACAAACCCCGCCCACAACAAGATTCATGCACTTCTAAGAATGTAACAACACCTATGACGGGACAGGGCCCCGCCATACCCCTGAATGTACAGAACCTACAACTCAGGGAAACATACCAAAAGATAAGCCTCCGGAGAAACGGAGCTTCCCAATACGCTGAACTGTGGTCCTATGAGCGAGGATCAACAACCGGTGTACCTCTACCTGCGACATGAACGCAGCCCCCCGAAGGAGGTCAGTACAACAGGTACCAAGTATGTGAAACTGAAGAATACTGTAAATGAAATCATAGTAGTCTATATAAAGCATGAGACATGTATGATAACAAAACTACAGTTCATAATATAAAAGCAGTCATGTCAAGTCAGGGACTCACGCCCTCAAAGTCATCCCTCATGCCCGTGTAACTCCTTTCTCACTGCCGGCAGTCTAGGTATTAGTTATGTGATACGTGTAACATGTCTCGGCCCATCTCATGGACTCAAGGTGAAATCGTATGGAATACATTCCCGGTCCATCTCATGGACTCAGTATCAAATCAGGTGGTATACATTCCTGCTCATCCTATGAACGCGTGTCGCATGAAATACATTCCGGCCCATCTCATGGACTCGGTATCGTGGTGAATACATTCCTGCTCATCTCATGAACGCGTAGTCGAGTGAAATACATTCTGCTCATCCCATGAACGCGTAGTCGAATGAGTGAATACATTCCCGCTCATCTCACGAACGCGGTAGAATGAGTGAAATACATTCCTGCTCATCCCATGAACGCGTAGTCGAGTGAAATACATTCCCGCTCATCCCATGAACGCGTAGTCGAGTGAAATACATTCTGCTCATTCCATGAACACGAGTCGAGTGAAATACATTCCCGCTCATCCTACACGCGTAGTGAGTGAATACATTCCCGCTCATCCTATTAACGCGTAGAATGAGTGAAATACATTCCCGGTTCATCCCATGAACGCGGTAGTCGAGTGGCCATAACATTTAAACGCTCATTTAAGACAGATTAAGGTAATACCATATTTTCCCTTTAAAACAACTAAGGTAATATTATGCCCTTCTTGTTAAACCAAAACACTTTCCTCCTTAAAGTCAAGTAACAACATTCTTTTTCAAAAGTTCAAGTTTGCCTAACTTCAATTATTCACATCTCTTATTTCCGAAAGATTTCATAGTTCATAGTCTTAATCATTTAATAACATAATTCTCTTTTAAAAACAGTTGAGTAATATATGCCTTATGTGTAAGTAGGTTATTCTTGTTCATAACAATCTTATTAAAGCAGCCATGATCTAGGAATGTAATATCATTTTGTCTCATCTAAGCTTCTATGCAGATGGAGGTTTCTACTGGTTTTAATAATACTTTATTAGTCAATACATTCCCCTTTATTAACGCTGCTGTGGTTTGTTCGATACTTATTCTCATTTCCAAATCAAGAAACATTATTCCTTTTACAAACCAAGTACTCATTACTCACGAATGAGGTTTCACGCTTTTTAACAAAATTCATATTAAGTCAAGTCTCTTATCTTTTGAGATCAAGTCTCTTAACTGTAAAAAAATCAATAAACCATTCCTTTTATTACTCTTAAGTCGTTATACCCAACTTCCCATAAAGCTAGTATAACTCTTAACTTTCAAAACCAAGTGTTACTCTTCTTTCAAAAAGGTTTCTTAATTCTTTTGAAATACTTTAAGATTCTTATTATTCAGGCTTAAGTCAAAAGACATTGCCGTAAAACTACGTTCAGTTAACGCACGTACGTCTATCGTACTATATATATATATATATACTTTTAAAATATCATGCTCAAGGGTATAGGAAGAATCACATACCTCGTGACGATTTATCGACTAATAGCAAATAGCTCCAAAGCATCAGAATCCGCTAGCCCTTTCCACCCTTCGAGTAGAATACGCTACTTGCAGTACTTCAACCTATAATGGTCATACAAGTCTATCAACGTCTAGACACTCTGTAGAATAATTCTAGATACAGATTCCTTATCACACGGAAAATTGGGCAGCACTTCCCTACCCGTCAAACTACACAATTGTTATACCCCGTATTTCCAGAGTATGTACGTGAGGGTGTACGTATTATAATTTAAGCCTTAAAGTAGGCAAGGTTCGAAATTTAGGCACAAGTGCCAAAAAGAATCGTTTTTCGACGAAACGTTTTACTAAACTTGCGAAGGGAAAATTCCGGCTATCTCATTGAGAATTTTTGCGGATTTTTCCGAGAGACGAAACATTTTGGACCAACGGGAGGGTGACATGTGTCACCCTCACATTGGAAGCAATAGTGGGCGGTTTGGACGATTTGGAGTCAAGGGAGTAGGTAGGATATTTTGTGCAAGTTGTGTGGTAGATGGATAAGGTCCACATGGTTAAAATCTAGCCCTACACTTGCACCACACTTGTCTTCATCTTGGCCATTGGTTGGCCTTTGGTTAGCCTATAAATACTCCCCTTGTTGAAGACTTTCTTCATCCAAAACTTGAGCAATCTATCTAAGTCTCAAATACTCCCTCCCTCTTGTTTTTCTATCGTCCAAAGCCCTCCCCTTTGAGAAAGGCCCTCGGCCGAGAGCCTCCCCTCCCCTCAGGTGCTCCTAGCCGAGGTACCCTCTAGCCTTGTTGTCTCGTATAAATACCCCCTTTTGTGGTATAGAAATACTCTCCAAGTATTGTTATAATGCCCAAATACCTTGGCCCAAATACCTTGTAGTATTCCCAAGGTTACACTTATACAAAAGCCCAAATACTATTATACTTTCTTTAGCCACTAAACGAAACCCTAAGGAAAATCTTCATTGATAGTTGAAGTATTTAAGTAGAAGTTGGTTAGAACTTATAAGGGATATTTCGAGCGTATTGGACCACTCGTAGTAGAGCTGCGTTGCTCGTGAGCGACTTTAAACTCGATAATTTTGGGCTCATCGAGGTAAATACTATCGCCCTTCTATTGTAATTGGAAATTACATACTATGGTAGTATAGAAATGAATATAAGATTCATAGAAGAGATTTGAACTGAATAGAAGGATATTACGTAATAGACTTGAATCAAATCACATCGTAAGAATAAGTAGAAGTTAAACTGCATTTACATGATCAGACATTACAAGAGATCGATAACCTTTATCGGTCGAATGTTTTGCAAGTAGCATGTGCTACTTAGAAGGTGGACAAGGCTAGCCGGTTTTAGCCGTGAGCGCTTTGCTTATAGTCGATAATCGCCGCGAGGTATGTGATTCTTCCTATACTCGAGCATGAATATATATATAGTACGGTAGACGACGCGTGGCAAATGTCTTTTGACTTAAGCCTGAATAATAAGAATCTTGAACTATTTTAAAAGTATATATAGTACTAGACGACGTGTGTTAACAGAATCGTAGTTGTACGCAATGTCTTTGACTTAAGCCCTAATAATAAAGAATCTGAAGTATTTCAAAAGAATTAATAAACCTTTTGAAAGAAGAGTACTTGTTTTAAAAGAGTTATACTAACTTTATGGAGTTAGGTATAACGCCTTAAGAGAGGTAAGGAAAATGGTTTATCGATTCTAGAAGTTAAGAGACTTGATCTTAAAAGATAAGAGACTTAATCAATTAATATGGATGTTTGTGTGAAGCCTCATTCGTGAGTAATGAGTACTTGGTTTTAAAAGGATTAATGTTTCATCGATTTCGAATCGTAATGTGTATCGACAAACCACCGCAGCTAATAAAGGAAAATGTAATGAATAATGAAGTATTATTAACACCGTAGAAACTCCATCCGCATAGAAGCTAAGATGAGACAAAATGATATTACATTTTCTAGATCGTGGTCGCTTTTAAATAAATGGTTATAAACAAGAATAAATCGCCACACATATGGTTTCCATGTTACTCAATTGTTTTAAAAGAGATTAAAACATTGAACTATGAAACTTTTCTAAAGTAAAGAAACCGGAGTAATTGAAATTAGGCAACCGAACTCTAGGAAAAGGAAGGCATTGTCTTGTCTTAAAATGGTTTAAAAACATAAAGTGTTATAACAACTTTATGGGAAGTTAGTTATAACGACTTTATGAAAACAAAGAAGGTTTTATCATTGGTTTTAATGTGGTAACTCGACTTTAAAAAGAGAAGTGTTTTGGTTTACCTAAAAATGTAAGTCACTCTATTTTTATACTACGTATCAAGTGACTTTTATAAAAGGAATGAATCTCTTTAAAAGGAATTTAACGACGTAGTACTTTGGGGTTAAAACCCGACTTTGATATAAAATGGAAGTACTTGAGTCAGGTATAACTTGCCTATACTTGTGGTTGTATAACTTGCCTATGCTTGTTGTTGTGTAACTCGCCTATGCTCGTTGTGATAGCCTTTGTTGTAGAATTGTGTTTATACTACCGCGCCTCGCCGAGGGCCGTTGACTTGTTGAGAACTTCCATGGACATGTCTACACCGACGCAGACTCGGTACGTGGGCCACGCGGCAGGTTGATTACCCGATATATTGTTATTGTGGTCACATGGACATGTCTACACCGACGCAGACTCGGCACGTGGCTACGCGCGTGGTTGATCACCCGATATATTGTTGTTGATGTTATACGGACATGTCTACACCGGCGCAGACTCCGGGGTACGCGCCATGCGGCATTGTTATTTTTGTTGCATCATGGGCATGTCTACACCGATGCAGAATTCCGGGGGCATGTGGCCATGATGCGAACATGATTGATGTTGTGGGCGTGAGACCCATAGTTGTATTTGAGTGATGACTTTGAGGGCGTGAGTCCCTGACTTGATCGCTTACGCTGTGCATCGTATTTTGGTTATCATACACGCCTCCCGCTTTATATAGATCGTTATGATTTAATCGCAGATTTTCGCCACATACTTGGTACCAGATCGACCTCCTTCGGGGCCGCGCTCACGCCGCAGTAAGTACATCGTTGCCGATCCCCGCTTAGGATCTCCTTTCACAGATTGAAGCTCCGTTCCTTCTGAGGCTTATATTTGCATGTGTTCCCGAGTTGTAGGTTCTGTGCATTCGTGGTATGGCCCCGCCCGCCATAGATGTTGTAAATCTTAGAGGTCTGTAGTAATCGCTCAAGTGTGGTTGTAAAAAGGATTAAACTGTTCGGGTTTTTATGTATTAATATACTAAAGGCAACTGTTTTGGTTGGCCTGTTTATATATATAATATCTCTTATTTCATGTCTTGTTTTTATGTTCCGCTGATTTTCTCTGATGTATGACTACTTGGGTGCCCGGGTAAGGCACTACCACTGCCCGGTTCGGTCTTGACAACAATTCTCATCAGAATTACACCCATGTAAGTACGTCACTTTCTTCTTTAATATTCTTCTGATGTGATTTCAGTTCAATTCCTTTTCTGTAATATCCTTCTATTACAGTTCAATTCTCTTCTGTAATATCGTTCTATTTCTTATATTCATTTCTATACTACTACAGTATGTAATTTTCAATTACACTAGAAGGATAGGATTATTTACCTCGATAAGCCCAAAATTATCCAAGTTAAATGTCGATCCTGAGCAACGTTTAGCTCCTACTCCGTGCGCTCCAACCCGCTACAAACAACCCTTAGAAGTTCTACGCAACTTCTTCTTAATACATCAACCGGCTATGAAGATTTTCCTTAGGGTTTCGTTTTTGTGACTGAAGGGAAGTATAATAGTATTTCTGGGCTTTTAGTATAGGTGTAACCTTGGAATACTATAAGGTATTTGGGCCAAGGTATTTGGGAATAGTAACAATACTTGGAGAATACTTTTCTACCAAGGGGGGGTGTATTATACGAAAACAACTAGGCAGGGGGGGGGTACTCTCGGCCATGGCTCACAAGGGGGAGGGGGGAGGCTTTGGACGAAAGCTACAAAGAGGGAGGGAGGAATTTTGCCTTGGATTTTTACAAGTGTGGATGAAGAAATGTCTTCAACTAAGGGGGTATTTATAGGACTTTCAATGGCCAAGATCAAGCCAAGTGGTAGGCAAGTGTAGGGTGGGGATTTGGACATGTGTTTGTGGGTCCCACTTGCTCATCAACTACACAAAATATCCTACCAACTACTTGACAAAATAACCAAGGCAAACCGCCCAAGTTTCGTCCCCAACTTTCGCCCACTCGAGGTGACACTTGTCACCCTCTCGTGGTCCAAAATATTTCATCTCTAAAAATCCGCAAAAATTATAAATGACATAGCCGTATTTTTCCCTTCGCAAAGTCCGGAAAACGCTTCGCCGAAATGACTCTTTTCGCTAGTTGTGCACAAATTTCGCTACTTTGCCTACTTAAGGCTTAAACTTTTGTACGTACGCCCTCACGTACATACTCTGGAAATACGGGGTATAACAGTTTAACTCCCCAACTCAACTAAGCTTGTACATTTTAAATCAAATCAATGGTACCAAAATGAAACTGAATTCATTTAAAACACGTAAGGCCAACCGTACTATACATTTACAAAACTCATGCTCAAGAAGATAGGGGAAAGTTCCACATACCTCTTCGGCTTAATCCACCCGCTAAGTTGAATACGTCGCACGTAGAATGTCAACCTATAATGCCCATAATACATCTATCAACTTCTAGCTTTCTAAGGTAGAAAAATACTAAGTATAAGGTCTCTTATTCTACGGAAAATTGGGAAGCACTTACCTTTTTTATACGTACTTTTCCACTTTTTTCAAGGCCCGAAATCAATAACCAATATGCCACATCTAAGGCACAACCAATCAACTAACCAAAGGGGATTACACGCCTAGCTGGACGTGTAAAATTCTGCCCCACAATTCATATATAACTAGTCCATTAATTAGTCCATTTTTAATCAACACACTTAGGTGTTCTCGACCACAATCAACAACAATACAACATATAGTCCTTTTTCAATTCTTTAATCCAAGTCATATCTAACATGTTATATACGTCATAACAATTATAACAACTATATTCCCATTCTTGTATAACATGTAACGATTATAACTAACAACCAAATTGATTAACAACTTCAATGGCTAACATGCCATGTCTCGGTTTTAACCCTCCAAATATCCTAACACTTATTTATCTTCATTCATTATATCACAAGTTCGTTTATACACTACTATAACATGTACTCTTCAATTACATTTGGAAGACAAAGATCTTTACCTCAATAAGCCCAAAATATTTCAAGATTAAAAGTCGATCCTTAGCAACTTTAACTCCTCTTCTGTTACACCCCGTATTTCCAAGAGAATGAGATGAGAACGTACGTAAGGTAATAAAATTGGAATGTTGGAAAGAAAGTGTAGTTACATTTTCGGTTTAGAGCAAATTTGGTCACAACGAACGTGACGCCATAATTTCTTCACGAGGGGTCGGTTTTGTTCCAAATTTGAGATACGAGCGTAGAATACTATGGTGAAGACGCGGGACTAATAATATGGGGTCCGCCGAAAATTTCACAATTTCGCGGAGACCTTCGAAAAATTATAGTATTTTGGACCAATCGGAGGGCGACACGTGTCACCCCTCCACTTGGTATTGCAAGATGACAAGTCTCTAAGATATTTTTAGGCCAGTGCACGCTGGGCCCACTCCACTGCATTATAGGTTGATATATATCCAAGTCTTGAAGACTTGGATTCATTATACACTTAGACCAAAAAATAAGCTCTCATCTTCTCCCCTTTAGCTCCATAATTTCGAGACCCCTTGGCTAAGAACAACCATTGTTGATCAATTTATTTCTCCAAGATTAAGCCCTTAAACCAAGTGCAAAGCCTAGATTAATATTCTACACGTTTTTATTTGTCTTGGCCGAAAGTTTATGCCAAAACCCTAGGGTTTCCGTCGACTTTTTGGAAGTGAGATTCAAAGAGAAGTTTCTCCTAAGGTTGTATGGGTACATATATGTGATTGGAACTTGAAGAAGTGGAGCGAAATGAAAACTGCGGACCAATAAAGACCGGACTGTTTTGGGCAAAAAAATGAGGTAAAAGTCCTTCTTCTTTTAAAGTAATTGGATATTACTTATTGCTATTATGTATGGATGAACTTGTGTTAAAAAGAATGAAGAATAAAAAGCGTTTGAGCCATTTTTGGGGCTAAAACCGATTTGGGACAGATTTGGTGCAAATGGAATTCGTTGGTTATTGTCGTTGTTATCTTCACCTATTGCATGTTATAATGGATTAATATTGTTGTTAATAAGTTGTTATAACTTATGTAGAAGTTTTGAAACTCGAATTGGAATAAAATGGATTAAGGAACGAGTTATCGGGTTGTAGTTGTTGTGGCCGAGAAACTGCCCAAAACTGTTAGACGTTGTTGTGTCGTTTAGTGGACTGTTTTGAGGTATTAAATTCTGTAAATTTAGTGGTTTATATGCATGTTTAAGTGTAGTAGTTTCTTGTCACGACCCATACCAGGGCCCGTGACTGGTGCCTTACCCGGGCACCCAAGTAGTCATACATCAGAGAAAATCAGCGGAAATAAAACTTAAACATGAAACAAGAGATAAGATCATAAAACAGGCCAACCAAACGGTTACCTTCCAATAAAATATATGTATACAAATCTTTCAAACCGAACAGTTTAATCCTTTTTACAAACCCTGCCCACAACAGTACTACAGACCTCTAAGAGTTTTTATACAACATGACGGGACAGGGCCCCGCCATACCCCTGAATGTACAAGAACCTACAACTCAGGGTAACATACCAAAGATAAGCCTCCGGAGAAACGGAGCTTCCCAACGCTGAACTGTGATCCTAAGAGCGAGGATCAACACTGGTGTACCTCTACCTGCGGCATGAACGCAGCCCCCCGAAGGAGGTCAGTACAACAGGTACCAAGTATATGAAACTGAAAATACTGTAAATGAAATCATAGCAGTCTATATAAAGCAGGAGACATGTATGATAACCAAACTACAGTTCACGATAAATAAGCAGTCATGTAAGTCAGGGACTCACGCCCTCAGAGTCATCACTCAAATATAACTATGGGTCTCACGCTCGCAACATCAATCATGCCCGTGGAATACCTTCCTCACTGCCGGCAGCCTATGATATAATAACACCACGGAGTACATATGAACACCAAGTTGTACTAACAATACTATACAACCAAACCACGAAGCTGATACGGGGCAAGTACGAAAGCCGACTACCAGATACCAAGGCCGTGTCACGTAGCTGACCGGGGCAAGTACGAGGGCTAACTACTGTGCAAGGTCAGATCACGAGACTTCGTCACTACACCGAACGGGGCAAGGCGAGGGCTAACTACCGTGTACCAAGGCCAAATCAGCCACGAGACGGGGCAAGTACGAAGCCACCACCGTGATACCAAGGCCGATCAAGAAACCTCATGGAGAGCTAGTCCATGGAATAACACTATCAACGTGAAATGAACCTCATCATGGCCGCATACCCGTGGACCATCCATCGAGTCGAGATGCCCATGGACTATCATAGTGGAAGCATACCCGTGGCCACCCATCGTGTCGTGATGTCCAAAATGATCAAGAATAACACGACCGGCCCTCCATTCGAGAGACGCGGTAACATAAGAATACAACACTTGCACAACAAGGCTATCACACGCAAACATAGGCAAGTTACACACAACTCAAGGTACTTTCATTTTATGCCAAAGTCCAGGTTTTAACCCCAAAGTACTACGTATGTTAAACTCTTTTTAAAGGATCCATTTCTTTTACAAAGGTCACCCGATACCCGCAGTATAGAGTGACTAACATCTTTTAAGTAAACCAAAATAACTTCCATACTTTCCTTTTTAAAACCAAATTAAGACAATACCATGCCTTCTTTTTAGACCAAAACACTTCTCCTTTTTAAAGTCAAGTTATCACTTTAAAACCAATGATAAAACCATTCTTTTGTTTTCATAAAGTCGTTATAACTAACTTCCCATAAAGCTGTTATAACACTTTATGTTTTAAACCAATTTTTAAGACAAATCACTGCCTTTCTTTTAAACCAAAAACTCTTTAATTTCCTCAAGTCTCTTTTAGAAATCAAGACCCTTACTTATTCTCATTTCCGAATCAAGAAACATTATTATTTAAAAACCAAGTACTCATTACTCACGAATGAGGTTTCATACTTCTTAACAACTTTCACATCAATTCAATTAAGTCAAGTCTCTTATCTTTTAAGATTAAGTCTCTTAACTTCTAAAATCAATAACCATTCTTTTATCTTCTTAAGTCGTTATACCTAACTTCCCATAAAGCTAGTATAACTTTTAAGCTTTCAAAACCAAGTATTACTCTTCTTTCAAAAACGGTTCTTAATCTTTTGAAACACTTCAAGATTCTTATTATTCAGGCTTAAGTCAAAAGACATTGCCGTAACACTACATTCAGTTAACACACGTACGTCTACCGTACTATATATATCATTAAAATATCATGCTCAAGAGTATAGGAAGAATCACATACCTCGCGACGATTATCGACTATTAGCAAATAGCTCCAAAGTACTGTAGTCCGGTTAGCCTTTTCCACCCTTCGAGTAGAATTCGCTACTCGCAGTACTTCAACCTATCATGGTTATACAAGTCTATCAATGTCTAGACTACTCGGTAGAATAAATCTAGATACAAGATTCTTACGGAAAATTGGGCAGCACTTCCCTACCCGCCAATCTTCACAAGTCTACTGTAAATGCAGTCCTATGTAAGTACAGTTCAATTCTCTTCTTATATACCTTCCTGGTATATAACTTATACTTAATTCTTATACTTCAACAGTATGTTAACTTATTACAAAAGAAGGTCAAGCGTATATACCTCGATAAGCCCAAAATTATCCAAGTTTAAATGTCGATCCTGAGCAACGTTTAGCTCCAACTCTGGGCGCTCCAACCCGCACCAATCAACCCTTAGAAGTTCTACGCAACTTCTACTTAATACTTCAACTCGCTATGAAGATTTCCTTAGGGTTTTGGTTTGAGACTAAAAGGACAAAAGGTAGTATTTCCGGGCTCTACGTATAGAGGTAACTTTTGGAATACTACAAGGTATACGGCTAGGGTATTTTGGTATAGTAACAATACTTGGAGAATACTTTCTACCAAGGGGGGGGGGTATTTCACGAGAACAACTCAAGGTAGGGGGTACCTCTCGGCAAGCCTTTCTCAAGGGGGGAGGGGGAGGCTCTCGGCCAAGGGCTCACAAAGGGGGAGGGGGAAGACTCTTTGGACGAGAGCTCTTCAAGAGGGGAGGGAGGATTTCAAGAGTTAGAACAATTTTGGGATGAAGAAGTCTTCAAGTTAGGGGGGTATTTATAGGACAACCAAAGGCCAAGATCAAGCCAAGTGGGGGGGCAAGTGGATGGCCAAGATTGGCACAAGTGCACCCTATCCTACTCCCCAAATCCCTCACAAACATTGACCCATGACTTAGGCCACAAAACATGGCACAAAACATGCCACGAAATGGGCACCAATCGGCCAAGGCAAACCGTCCACTTGAGGGTGACAAGTGTCGCCCTCTCGTTGGTCCAAAATATTTCATCTCTCAGAAAAATCTGCAAAAATTATAAATGACATAGCCGGAATTTTCCCTTTGCAAGTTCTGTAAAACGTTTCGTCGAAAAACGATTCTTTACGGGGGTTGTGCACAAAATTTCGACCTTGCCTAACTTTAAGGCTCAAACTTTTCTACGTACGCCCACACGTACATACTCTGGAAATACGGGGTATAACATTTCTAATGAAAGTCCAAGGAAATAGGGGTGTGGAAAGGTGTTGAAACGCCTCACATTTTACCCTCGTTATTATTGGATTACGGACTGTTTTTATGGGCTGATTTGTGGACTGTTTTGTATAACTGTGGGGCAGAATGTTACACGTCCAGTTAGGCGTGTAATCTCTTTTGGCTAACTGTTGGTTGCTCCTTAAATGTGGCTTGTTGGTTGATGAATACGGGCCTTGGAAAAGGTGGAAAAGTACGTAGAAACAAATGAAGTGCTGCCCGATTTTCTGTAGAATTAGAGGGAAAATTGTTTGGTATAAGTTTTACAATAGTAAGCTTGAAATTGATAGAAGTGTTATCGTCATTATAGGTTGAAGTACTACGTGTAGCATATTCTACTTGGAGGGTGGAATAGCCAATAAAGTTGAAGTACTTTGGAGCGTATTGCTACTTGTCGTATGGGTTAGTCGTCACGAGGTATGTGAACTTCTTCCTTCTATCGACATGACTATCCTTGAAGTATACTTGCCTTGTTTTGGAGTATACGTGACTTGTTTTCTTGAAGTACTTACCTTGTCATTAGGAAGTATTCATGTTATTGATTTTGTCACGACCCGAACCCGGGCCCGTGACTGGTGCCTTACCCGGGCACCCAAGTAGTCATACATCAGAGAAAATCAGCGGAACATAAAAACAAGACATGAAGCAAGAGATATTATAATTAAACAGGCCAACCAAAACAGTTGCCTTCTGTATATAAATACATAAAGAACCCGAACAGTTTAATCCTTTTTACAACCCTGCCCACAACAGTACTACAGACCTCTAAGATTTACAACAACTATGACGGGACAGGGCCCCGCCTGTCACGACCCATTCCGGGGCCCGTGACTGGTGCCTTACCGGGGCACCCAAGTAGTCATACATCAGAGTAATCAGCGGAATATAAAACAAGACATGAAACAATTTATAAAATAAGACACAGTTTATGTGAACAAACGTCGCCTTTCGGCATATATATATAAACAGGGTTTAGCAGTTACATCCGACATCGCATACAACATGACTACGCACTTAAGGAAATAACAACTATGGCGGGACAGGGCCGCCATACCTCGATCATACAAAACTATCTACAAGGAGATCATACCCAAAAGTAGAGCTTCCTGAGAAGTTGGAGCTCCTGACACCAACGCAAGAGATCCTAAGGATGTGGATCTAGCACCTGCTTGCCCTTACCTGCGGCATGAACGCAGCCCCCCGAAGGAGGTCAGTACAACAGGTACCAAGTAGGTGAAACTATAAAGTACTTTAAATGAAATCAAAGTATTTAAAACCTTTTCACAAATATAATCAGTTCAATTGCACATAGTGCCATATCACAAACAATAACAAGAATAGGAAAATCAGAATGTGTCTAGTCTAGGCGCGAATGATCAAGCAAGGCTAATCGCCCATAGTATCATTCTGCGTGCCTAGTCCTCGACTTCCGCGATCCGCATAGGTCACACATGCACGCATGAGGTATTCCTCGATCGGGGCAGCCAACCCGGATCCGCCTAGGCTCCGCAGCCGCATAGCCTCAAAAGACGCGTAGTCTTAACAGATCGCATAGGGAATCCCGCATCAGGCTAAACACCGGAATGATCAATCTCGGAGCATACCGCTGCTCGCATAGTCTCACAGACCGCATAGCCGTATAGACCAAGCATCAAGGGCAAGCCTCCAGTATAACAATCAAGGGTAGGTGATACAATAACAAGACAACGGACTTATCGGTTAGCAACGTAAGCACAGCAAAAGAATGACCCAGCATTTCAAGACTAACACATGAATAGATCATAATATGTCTACTTATCAAACAATCTTACTACACTTAACAGAAATCAATACAAGGCTTTTATAAACAAACAAGTAAACAGTTCCTTTTTATCTTTCTTAAGTTGTTATACCTAACTTCCCATAAAGCTAGTATAACTCTTAAGCTTTTGTTTTAAAAACCAACTATTTATCTTCTGTTAAAACATGATTCAGTAGTTCTTTTGAAATGCATCAGGATTCTTATTATTCAGGCTTAAGTCAAAAGACATTGTCGTAGTTATTATTCAGGCTTAAGTCAAAAGACATTGCCGTAGTTATTATTCAGTTAACACATGTACGTCTACCGTACTATATATATATGTTAAAATATCATGCTTAGGAAGAATCACATACCTTCTCGGCGAAAACCTCCTGCCAAGTTGAATATGTCGCGCGCAGAGAATCAGCCTATAATAGTCACAGACATCTATCAAAGTCTAGACTACTCTGAAGGTCATTCTAAACAGAGGGTCCACAATTCTACGGAAAGTTGGGCAGCACAACCCTACCCGGTGAGCTATATAAGTCTACTGTGAAAACAGTCCTTTGTGAGTACAGTTCAATTCTATTCCGTAATATTCTTCTAAGTATTTAATACTTATTCTTATACTACTACAGTATGTATTCTCTAATTCAAAAGAGGGTTAGGATTAGTTACCTCGGTAAGCCCAATAATATCCTAGATAAAGTCGCGCCTGAGCAAGGTTTAGCTCCTAAGTTGTACGCTCCGGTAGCTCCAAGAAACCTTAGAAGTTCTTCACAACTTCTACAAAGGACTAAGGGATTTGGGCTAGGGTATTTTGGGCATTATAACAATACTAGAAGACAACTTTTCTACCAAGGGAGGGGGGGTAGATTTCGGCTAGGCTAGGGGGAGGGGTTGCCTCGGCCAAGCTCACTAAAAAAGGGGGGTGTTGGACGAAAAAGGCTACAAGGGAAAGGAGAGGATTTTCAAGACTTGGAAAGATTTGTGGATGAAGAACTCTTCATCTTAAAGGGGGTATTTATAGGTCAAGACATGGCCAACCAATGGCCAAGATTTAGCCAAGTGCTAGGCAAGTGTAAGGTCAAGATTAGGGCAAGTGTACCTAGCCAACTTGCACACAAAATATCCTACCAACTACTTGACAAAAATTGACCATCCATTCGGCCCTAAGAACGCCTCACATCCATCAATTGGAGGGTGACAAGTGTCGCCCTCCCGTTGGTCCAAAATGTTTCGTCTCTCGGAAAAATCCGCAAAAATTAGAAATGGCATAGCCGGAATTTACCCTACGAAAGCTGTGGAAACGTTTCGTCGGAAAACTATTCGTTTTGTGAGTTGTGCCCAAAAAAAACGTCCAAGCCTAACTTTAAGGCCAAACTTTTCAGACGTATTCCCACGTACATACTGAAATACGGTATAACATTCTCCCCTTCTAGAAACATTCGTCCGAATGTTCCTTCCCAAGACAGATAACGATAAGGTTCTTCATAACTTAAACGGTTTGCAAAAGCCACACGGCCACAAAACAACACTTAGGCAAAACGATAACGAAAATTTACAAGTAGGAAAGTGAATTACGGAGGTGTGGGAATAGGTGAGGATATACGCCTCATGTCCTCCTCGGCTTCCCGCCATCTCCTCCCCGAGCTCGCTCGCCCACAAGACTTTGTGGAAGCCACGCCCTTCGTCCGCAGACGCCTAACCCGACGATCGACTATCGCATGGAATCTCTCAAACGATAACCCCTGGCCACTGGACATCGCCAATCGGGTGTACCTAGATCGATCCCCGATACATCTCCTCAAAGATAGATACGTGAAAAACCGGATGCCGCCTCCAGATCGGACGGCAGATTCAACTCATAGGCACTTGCCTACCCGCGGACAACTGAACGGCCCAATGTACCTTGGGCTAAGTTTCCCCTTCTTCCCGAATCTCATCACACCCTTCATGGGTGACACCTTTAGGAAAACCCAATCATGAACCTCGAACTCAAGATGCCGACGACGATGATCTGCATACGACTTCTGTCGACTCTGAGCTGTCAATAGCCGCTCTCGGATAAGCTTCACCTTATCCACTGCATGCTGCACCAAATCTGGTCCTACCAGCTGCACCTCGCCCACATCGAACCAACCTATAGGCGATCTGCACTTTCTCCCATACAAGGTCTCATAAGGCGCCATCTGAATACTGGAGTGGTAGCTATTATTGTACGCGAACTCAACTAGAGGCAAATGATCCTCCCAACTACCACTGAAGTCAATAACACAGGCTCGCAGCATATCCTCAAGAGTCTGGATAGTGCGCTCTGCCTGTCCGTCATGCGTGGATGAAATGCAGACTCGTGCTCACCGCGCCCCTAAACCCCTCGGAAGGACCTCCGTAAGTTAGCCGAACCGGGATCCTGCATGCGATATGATCGAAGTAGGGACTCATGCGATCAACGATCTCTCGGATGTAAAGTCCGCATAATCCTCAGAAAAAGTCGCCCGACGGAAGAAAGTGGGCTGATTTCGTCACCACAACGATAACCCATATAGAATCATGTCTCCTCCGAGTGCGAGGTAATCCCGTGATGAAGTCCATGTTGATCACCTCCCACTTCCGTGTCGATCTCTATCGCTCGTAACAAACCACCGTGCCTCCGGTGCTCTACTTTTACTGCGACAACACGCAATCGAGCTACGAACTCGCAACGCCCTCTTCAAGCCATCCCACCAATACACGGATCTAAGGTCGTGGTACATCTTGGTCGACCACGGATGGATAGAGTAACGCGTACGTGTGCTTCCCAAGAACTCCTGCAAGTCCTCAAACATCCGGAACACACACGCCCTCAAACCTTAGCACCCCATCGTGCTACCTCAAAAGGACCCTTGCCTCACGAAGAGTCGTATCACGATAACGTGTCAAAATCGATCTCGAATCGTTGCCTCTTCACCTCACGACGATGGAAGACTCGCAACCTCACGAACTCGAACCCCACCGCTATCGTAATCAATCAAACGGACACCAAGGCTCGCTAATCGATGCAAATCACGAACCATGTCCCTCCTCTCTGGCACATCCGATAGGCTCCCATCGACCTACGACTAGAGCATACGCCACAACATTGGCCTTCCGGGTGGTACAGGATATCAACATCGTAATCCTTAAGCAACTCTAACCACCGTCTCGCCGTAAGTTCGGCTCCTCTGGTGAAGATATCTTGGAGGCTCTTGTGGTGCGTATAAATATCCACGTGAACCCATACAAATAGTGCCTCGGATCTTCAAAGCGTGAATCACACCGCCAACTCCAAATCATGGGTGGGGTAGTTCCTCTCGTGTTTCTTCATGTCGGGATGCATACGCTATAACCTTGCCTGCTGCATCAACACACATCCCAACCCGATGCCCGACGATCACAATACACAACATAACCGTCTGGACCTCCGGAAGAGTAAGAACGGGCGGCCGCCGATCTCTCTTTCAAGAATCGAAACCCCGCCACAAGCATCACCATCAAACTTGGATGCGCCTCGAGTCACCCTAGTCAATGGTGCGTAGATAGAAGCAAACTTCTACGAACCCGATAATATCCTGCAAGGCCCGAAATCGCGAACCTCTGCCGGAGTAGTAGGTCAGGCCAAGTTCGATCGCCTCGATCTTGGCGTATCCAGAATGCCATCAGCCCACAATATGCCCTAAAAGCCACGAAGTCAACCAAAACTCACATTTGGAAAACTTGGCGTACAAGCTGGTCCGAGAATCACAAGATCGCCAAATGCTCGCATGCTCCCGCTCTGGCGAGAATAAACCAAGATATCATCAATGAACACTATCACAAACGTGTCCAAAATGGTTTGAACACTCGGTTCATCAAATCCATGAATACCACGGAGCATTGGTCAACCCAAAAGACATGACCACGAACTCATAATGCGTCTGGGTCGAATGCGATCCTAGGACATCCACCTCTCCGACTCGACTGATGATAGCCCGAACGCAGATCAATCTTGGAGAAACATCTCGCGCCTCGCAATCGTCGAACAAATCATCAATCTCGGGAAGGGGTATTCGTTCTTAATGGTCACCTTGTTCACCGCTCGTAATCAACACACATGCGCAGCGTCCCGCCCTTCTTCTTCACGAACAATCGGGCGCTCCCGGGGAGAAACATTAGGCTCGATGAAGTCCTTTTCCAAAGAAATCTCACCTGGTCCTTCAACTCTCTCAACTCGGCAGTGCCATTACGTATGGCGGAATGAAAATAGCCGAGTGTCCGGCAAAGACGTCTATACAAAACTCGATCTCCTCGGGAGGATACGGGAGGTCGTCTGGAAACACGCCTGGGAACTCTCTGACCACTGGAACTGACGGAAAATCTGGTACCGCATCTTCATTATCAAACACCCGAACTAGATGTTAGATATACCCTTCGCACCATCTTCCTAGCCTTGAGGTAGGAAATAAACCTACCCGCCGGCGTCTGGTGCTCCCACTCAATAACCGGCCCTCAGAAACCGGAACCGCACTACCCTCTCTGCGGTCTACATTGGCGTAGCAAGAAGCTAGCCAATCCATCCCCATGATCACGTCGGCCAATCATCTCCAACTCTATCAAGTCGGCTAGGGTCCGACGTAGAATGGTCACAGACAAGCTCTATATACCCGCCGAGCTACCGAATCACCCATGGCGTAGCTACCTCGAAAGGTCTATGGACTCGTGCTCTATCCCTATCCTACTAGCAACAAGGAGATATATAGGACATAGTAGAACCGGATCTATCAAAGCATACACATCAAACCCAGAAACTGATAAGGTACCTGTGACGACATCAGGTGAGGCCTCCTGATCCTGTCGGCTGGACAAAGCATAAATGCGGTTCTGAGGACCGCTAGAACTGGACCCGCTACGACCTGCCGCGACCCGGTCCATGAGTACCTTGCCTCGGCGAGTAACTGTCGGGGATGAAGAAGCGGCCAGACCGTGGTAGGCCTACCAGCGCCGCTCCCGGTCGGACAAACTCTCGCGAAATGACCCTGCTGGCCACAAGTATAGCAAGCTCCCGGAGTACAGCTCCCAGAATGGTATCTGCCACAACGGGCACACTGAGCAGACCTCGAACGGTTAGCACCCCTGCTACTCGAAATCAAGTCTGGGGCCCGACACGCCCCGCTGCTCTGGTATCAGAAGATGATGTAGAGCGCTCTGCGGCTGTGGTGCAACCGACTTCCGATGCCGCCCACCCTGAGGACCACCAAAAGAACCGGCCGTCTTGGCCTTCTTCTGCTGCTGATATCGCTCTACCCGGCGGTCTCTACGCTCCTCGCATCCCAGTGCATGAGCCTGCATACGGGTTATGTCCATGCCTGGCTGAAGGGACACACCCGCACAAGACTCGGCCATGTAATCATCTAGCCCAGTGACATAGCGATGCACCCGGTCCTCCATATCTGCTACCAGTGCAGGGACATATCGAGCCAAAGAATCAAACTCGACATTGTACTCCCTCACTGTGCGTCCTCCCTGTCTCAGCAACAAGAATCTATCAGCTCGTGCCCTCCTCATCTGCGGAGGCAAAGTGTGTGAGAAAAGCCTCAGAAAACTCATCCCATCTGCTGGAGTGCATGCTCTCCCGGAAAGCTCCTAGATCAAACCAATCGACTGCGGTATCACGCAGCCGATGCGAACCGAATGTCACAGACTCAGTCTCTGAAGCCTTGATCACCCGCATGATCCTCTGCAGCTGACGGATGAACTCCTGCGGATCATCCTCCGGCCTCGACCCGTAAAACTCTGGCGGGCTACTAAGGAAATCCGTAGCCTCAAATGCCGCCTCGGGTGCCTTCTAGTCTTCTTTGGGCTGGCTGCTGCGTCGGCCTGTCCTCGTGTCGCCCACAATCCGAGCAAATAACTGGGCCATCTCTGCGCACCATCTCCTCTCGCTCCAGTGTGGGGCGGAGGTAGTGCTGCGGTCTCTTTGGGGCGGCGCGTCATGGAACTTCGCCGTCTCGGGTATAGGCGGGCTCGAGCCCTCGTGACTCTGGGTGTCTGCTAGCGACTCCTCGCCGCCTTGCCACGGGCGGGTTGCCTGCGTGGAGGCATAATCTACGAGGAAAGGAATACGTTAGAGGTCCAACCTATAACACGACTCTAAAGCACGATCTCGTAATGAGAAGAATGGAAACCAATCCTAAATATCTTATAGCCTCACGATTATTGGTGTGGTGCACAACACACCGATAATCAAGACTTACTAGATACGATGCAGACACTTTCCGAGGATTAATCGCTCGATACCACTTTTGTCACGACCCATTCGGGGCGTGATCGTGCCTCTGCGGGGCACCCAGTAGTCATACATCGCAGTAATCGTGGAATATAAAACAAGACATGAAACAGTTTATAAAATAAGACATGCTTTATGTGAACAAACATCACGACCGAACACAGGCGTGGCGGTGCCTTACCGGGCACCCTAGTGATACAACATCGAGTAATCAGTGAACATAAAACACATACATGAAACAAATGAAGTACAAAACGATGTCTGAGAAAACTTGCCTTTCGGCATATATAAATAACAACTCTTACAAAATGAGCAGTTTAATCCTTCTTACAAACCACGCTTACAACAATACTACGGACCTAAGAAAAGATCGACAACAATGGCGGGACATGGCCCGCCATACCACGAATGTAAATACCTACAACGACGGGGACTATACCAAGATAAGCCTCCGAGAAGCGGAGCTTTCCCAACCGAATCGTGACCCTAAGAGCGAGGATCAACGGCGGTGTACCTTTACTGCGGCATGAACGCAGCCCGAAGGAGGTCGATCTGACAGTGCAGTATGTGGCGAAAATCACGTAAATGAAATCATAGTAGTCTATATAAAGCGGGAGACATGTATGATAACAAAACTACGATTCACAATAAACAAGCGATCATATCAAGTCGTGGACTCACGCCTCAAGTCATCACTCAAATATAACAATGGGTCTCACGCCCACAACATCAATCATGCGTGGAATACCTTCCTCATGCTGTGGTTTATGATATAAAAGCACCAAGGAACACACATGAACACGGGTCCCACTGTGCCATAATAACCGTCTGCGGGGTAAATGCGAAGGCATAGCCGACTACTAACACCAGCGGTACCAACAAGGTCATGAATCGTATCATAAGATCTGTCTGCACCGTCACATGATCAAAGGCGGCCCACTTGCCCGAGATCTAATGTGCGCGTCTAGCCACGAACTTTCCGCGACTCGCGTAGGCCAATCTCATCGCCCGCATGAGGTATTCCGCGTCGAGGGGAGCTACTCCCCTGCAGCGTCCTGGACTTCGCAGTCAGCATGGCCACACGGACCGCATGCCCATACAGGACGCACACGCACTTGGAACTCTCGTAGCTCCGAATAGGCCCCAGGGACCTGCATGAGGTATTCTCGAATCATAGGTCCATCGACGCTCGAGTCTACCCGCGTCGGAGGCGGCTTAACCGGAATCATCTCAAGAGATGAGTGATGTAAAATACTAACACAATGACTTATCGTTAAGCAACATAAGCACAACAAAGGAAAACCCCTACACAACATCACAAGATACTAACACGTAGCATCCTAGCATGTTTACTTATCAATCAACAAGAAAGTATTACCAGGCTATCACAAACCAACCCAATCAAGTTATACACACAAGGTACTTCATACATTAACTCTTTAAAAGATACGTTACTTTCACAATGTCACACAATACCCGTAGTATAAAAATAGAGTGACTATCCTTTTAAAGTAAATCAATTACTTCTCTTTGTAAAATCAAGTAGCAACATTCTTTTCCAATGATCAAGTTTGCCTAATTTCCAATGTTCAAGTTTCTCATTTTAGAAAGGTTTCGTAGTTCATAGTATTAATCACTTAAGACTATCATTCTCTTTTAAACCATCTGAGAAACATAAACCTTATGTGAGTAGGATATTCTTGTTTATAAAAATCTTATTACTGACCATGATCTAGGAAATATCATTTTGTCTCATCTTAGCTTCATGCGGATGGAGGTTTCTCTGGTTTTATTAATACTTAATTAGTCAAAACATTTCCTTTTATTAACGCTGCGATGGTTTGTCGATACGTTACGATTTCGAAATCAAGAAAACATTCTTAAGTAGTTATACCTAACTTTCCATAAAGCTAGTATAACTCTTAAGTTTTCAAAAACCAAGTATTACTTCTTCTTTCAAAATGATTCAAAATCTTTTGAAATACTTCAAGTTCTTTATTAACACATAACAAGCGATTATAGTTCAAACCGATTACCTTAAAAACCACAAGTATTTTCTTACCAACATAAAGTCGTTATAACCAACTTCCCATAAAGTCGTTATAACACTTTTGTTTTAAACCAATCAAATACATTTAGCACGTACGTCTACCGTACTACATAGTTCACACATATCATGCTAGAAGAGATAGGAAGAGGTTCACATACCTCGCGACGAGTATCGACTAATAGCAAGCGCTCAAGTACTTCAAACCGTCGGCTACTCCTTAGCGATGGATCGCGCCATACGTAGCACTTCAACCTATAAGGCCACAAGGCGCTTATTAACATTTAGATCCCCGTAGAACATTCTACGAGAAAATTCGGCACCTCCCGCACATGCAGCGTAAATCTCCTCTCCTATCGGGTAGGCTATCAAGCCAACGAGGGGGGGTTCATACATCTCACCGGACGTGCACACTTCTACCTCACAGAACAGCTACACAAGTCTCATGTCTGATCCTATGTAAATCTGATTGATGCTCTTCTTTGAAAAGGTTTCTTATTATTGGGCTTAAGTCAAAAGACATTGCACAACAACGTTCAGTTCATATATAGTATACTTCAACTATATAGTCTAACAACATGTAATTTCCAATTACAATAGAGGACAAGATATTTACCTCGATAAGCCCATAATTATCCGAGTTTAAATGTCGATCTGAGCAAGGTTTAGCTCTACTCCGTGTGCTCAACCCGCTCCAAACAACCCTTAGAAGTTCTAACCAACTTTTACTTATGACTCAACTAACTATGGAGATTTTCCTTAGGGTTTCGGTTTGTGGTGTGGGAAGTATAATAGTCTGTGGGCTTTGTATAGGTATAACCTTAGAATACTACAAGGTATACGGCTAAGGTAATTTGGGCATTATAACAATACTTTTGAGAGTATTTCTACCAAGAGGGGGGGGTATTATACGAAAACAACTAGGCTAGGGGGGGGGTACCCCACGGCTAGCACCCCAAGGAGGGGGGGGTGTCTACCCCTCGGCCTACCCCACTAGGGGGGGGACTCTCGGCCAAGGGGGGAGAGAGGGGCTCTCGGCCAAGACACTACACTAAGGGGGAAGGAAGAAGCTTTCAAGACTTAGGCAATTTTGTGGATGAATTAGTCTTCAAAGGGGTGGGTATTTATAGGTCAAGTGAAGGCCAACCAATGGCCAAGATCTTGCCAAGTGCAAGGCAAGTGTAGGGCCAAGATCTTGCCAAGTGCACCTTATCCAACTACACACAAAATATCCTACCTACTACTTGACAAAAATAGTCACCAATCGTCCAAGCCAACCGCCCACAATGTGCTCCAATGAGAGGGTGCCAAGTGGCGCCCTCTTGTTGGTCCAAAATGTTTCGTCTCTCGGAAAAATCCGCAAAAATTAAAAATGACATAGCCGGAAATTCCCCTACGAAAGCTGTGAAAACGTTTAGAAAAACGACTCTAATCGGGTGTTGTGAACAAAAAGAATTCGGCCAAGCCTAAATCACAAGTTCAAATTTTTCTACGTACGTCCCTACGTACATACTCTGGAAATACGGGGTATAACATTCTCCCCTCCTTAGAAACATTCGTCCCGAATGTTCCTTCTAAGTCTCAAAACAAACGCGCGCCGGTATAGTCCTCACTGCTATACTAACGAAAACAATCCTGCCACGCATGGCCACGGAACCAACTTGCGCAAAATACTTACCTCCAAGTCCACGAGGAAACGCCTAACATCACCACAAACACCTCTCCGGGTCTAAAATATACTTCCTTCGCACCTTCTCTTTATAAAAGAAATGATACCACTTTTGTCACTTTGCCGCGAGGTTCACTCGCGACCCAACAAATGGTACCGGCTGCATGCGATCCACGAGGCCGACGTACACTCGAACTCTTACCACATTTAAATCTTCGCTTGGTTTCCAAAACTCGGGGTTACTATCTCTAACGTGGTCATCATTAACTGGGAACACTCTGGATGGATCTCCGATACTTTCCCGAACATAACAATACGAAAGACCGGACGTACTGCCTCCTAAGTCGGACGGCAAAAGCTAAAATATAGGCAACCTGGCCTATTCTTCACATGAACTTAAAAAGGCCCAAAGTAACTGGCTAAGTTCCTCTGCTTTTCCAAAACTCGTCACCTAAACCGGGTGGTACCTTTAAGAAGACCGACCGTCAACCTGGACTCTAAGCGTCGTCGCTGATTATCCGCACGATTTCTCTGAGCTGCCAGGACCTCTTCTAGACAAGCTTCTCACTATCCACAGTCTGCTGGAACAAGCCTGAACTAATTATCAACCTTGCCAACATCGAACCAATCGGCCGAACTTACACTTCCGCCCTACAAGGCTTCAAATGTGACATCAGAACACCGAAATGGTAGCTTAAACACTCCTCCACAGAGACAACAATCTCCACAACTACCCCTGAAATCCAACCACTGGCCCGAGGGCGAAATGCGATTCTGAGACTCACCTGAGTTCCTAACCTTGCTCGCAAAACCTCCGGAAAAGAAGTAGTAACTTGGGCTCCATCGTTCGTCTTAAGGTGTAGGTAGGCACCTCGCAGCCCTACAACCTTTCTGATGCAACATCTCGCATAACCCTCTGCCGAGAAAACGGTCCCGAACGAAGAACACGATGGGTTGCCCCCATCGACCCGACCACCGGTCGAACGTATCCACGAACTCGTACGCTGGTTAACTAAACTTGGGCCCAACACCCTCGTGATCCCACCACCCGGCGGGACCACCACAAACTGACCCCACCAACAAACAGGTCGCGGGTTGACCCGCAACGCGGCCTCAACCCGACCCGGCAACGCGCACAATACTAGCTCCCCGATCCGGAACAATCTCACTTAATCACGTTTCGAAAACCAAGCGGTCTTCTTAGCTCAACTACCCCCTTTCATTCCACACTACTAGGGACCTATCCCAAACATAACTCACGTGCACTATGCACTTCCGATAAGGGTCAAACATAACCCTACACCTATGCTCGAGATGGCCTTACCTCTAAGGTCTCTACGTATAAAACTCTAAGGCTCACACCTTCTCTATCCCCCAGAATCTTACTCGGTTAACCCATCATGATTTCTAATCACAACTAACACACTGCTATCAGAACATAACACTTAAGGTATACTCACCTTATCACATATACAAACTCTAGAGGGTTAAGGATATATCTATATCTACTGCTTCACTCCCCTTAATCGTTCTAATCAAACCTGCCCCGTAGTGCGCATAGCTAAGGAAAGTGACGAACTACCCACCGATCCTGAAGGCTAAGTCCTCCTACAAGGACACTCTTTCAACATCAGACCCTGACGGTCGTAGGTACAACAAGTACCAACCGAAAGACGACATTCCCCGGGATGACGTCTGTCACACAGTGAACCAAAAAAAAACCCCGGAGTTCTGACCAACTCCTGCATACCCCGAACGTCCTAAACTCCGTGGAGGACCTCTCTGCACTGGTGGCTGTGCATAATCTAATCTGCTGGTGAGGTGACTTGACTCGAAAGTTACTAAAGGACCTTGCTACTCTGGCCCTGTCCTTCGTTAACCCGTCGATCTCTATGTTTTTCGGCCTGCTGCGCATAAGCCCGTACACAGGCCATGCTCAAGCCCAACTGAAGAATTACTCTTGCACAACCCTCTCTTAGATAGTCATCAAGACTCGCGGTACATCGGTATACTCTCCGGTAGTCAAATCCATAGTTAGTAACAGGGTTGTCTTTTCGCAATCTATATTCTCTGTTTCCGGTCGTGGAACTGAAGGTTCAAATATTATGGCCGCAGTAGGAACTGCTGCCGCCGTGCTAAACTCTGTTGGGGCTAGTGACGTCGCAGAACTCCCCGAATGAAGCACCACCCAAGGTGATAATTGGGCCTGTGCCCACGTAACCCTCTGCACTCTACTCGCAGCTCCTACCGCCTTGCGCCTCGGGCGGGGTTGCCTACGCGAGGCACAGCGGTAGTGGAAAGAAATACGTTAGAGGTCCAACTTACAACACGGCTCTAAGGCACGATCTCAGAGTGAGAAGAAATAGAAACCAATCCTAAATATCCTATAGCCTCACGATTATTGGTGTACACAACACACCGATAATCAAGACTTACCGGATACTGGTCAGACACTTTCCGAGGATTAATCGCTCGATACCACTTTTGTCACGACCGAACTGGGCGTGGTGGTGCCTTACCGGGCACCCTAGTGATACAACATCAGTAATCGTGAACATAAAACACATACATGAAACAAATGAAGTACAAAACGATCTGAGGAAAACTTGCCTTCGGCATATATAAATAACAACTCTTACAAAATGAGCAGCTTTAATCCTTCTTACAAACCCTGCCACAACGATTACTGCACTTAAGAAAAGATGCGACAACAATGGCGGACAGAGGCCCCGCCATACCCGAATGTAAATACCTACAACGACAGGACTATACCAAGATAAGCCTCGGAGAAACGGCTTTCCCAAACGCTGAATGTGACCCTAAGAGCGAGGATCAACGATCGTGTACCTTTACCGCGCATGAACGCACTTCGGGCGAGGTCAAGACAACAGTACCGAGTATGTGAAATGAAAATATCAGAATGAAATCATAGTAGTCTATATAAAACAGAGACATGTATGATAACAAAACTACGATTCACAATAAACAAGCAAATATATCAAGTCGTGACTCACGCCTCAAGTCATCACTCAAATATAACAATGGGTCTCACGCCCACAACATCAATCATGCGCCGTGGAATACCTTCCTCACCGCCAGCGGTTTATGATATAAAAGCACCAAGGAACACACATGAACACGAGTCCCACTGTGCCATAATAACACCGCATGCGGTAATGCGAAGGCATAGCCGACTACTAACACCTACAGTACCAACAAGGTCATGAAGCAGATCATAAGATCTGTCTGCACCGTCACATGATCAAAGCCGCCACTTGCCCGCAGATCTAATGTGCGCGTCTAGCCACGAACTTTCCGCAGCCCGCATAGGCCAATCTCATCGCCCGCATGAGGTATTCCCGCATCGAGGGTAGCTACTCCCGGCATCGCCCCGACTTCGCCCGCATGGCCACATGGACCGCATGCCCGTAAAGGACGACACTAACCTCGAACTCTCGTAGCTCGCATAGCCCTCAGGACTGCATGAGGTATTCTCGAATCATAGGTCCATCGACCGCTGAGTCTACCCCCGCGGAGGGCGACAACCCCGGAATCATCTCAAGAGATGAGTGATGTAAAATACTAACACAACGACTTATCGTTACAACATAAGCACAACAAAGGAAAACCCCTTTACACAACATCACAAGATACTAACACACGTAGCATCCTAGCATGTTTACTTATCAATCAACAAGAAAGTATTACCAGGCTATCACAAACCAACCCAATCAAGTTATACACACAAGGTACTTCATACATTAACTCTTTAAAAGATACGTTACTTTCACAATGTCACACAATACCCGTAGTATAAAAATAGAGTGACTATCCTTTTAAAGTAAATCAATTACTTCTCTTTGTAAAATCAAGTAGCAACATTCTTTTCCAATGATCAAGTTTGCCTAATTTCCAATGTTCAAGTTTCTCATTTTAGAAAGGTTTCGTAGTTCATAGTATTAATCACTTAAGACTATCATTCTCTTTAAACCATCCGAGAAACATAAACCTTATATGTGAGTAGGATATTCTTGTTTATAAAAATCTTATTACTGACCATGATCTAGGAAATATCATTTTGTCTCATCTTAGCTTATGCAGATGAGGTTTCTACTGGTTTTATTAATACTTAATTAGTCAAAACATTTCCTTTTATTAACGCTGCAGGTGGTTTGTCGATACACATTCGATTTCCAAATCAAGAAACATTCTTAAGCCGTTATACCTAACTTCCCATAAAGCTAGTATAACTCTTAAGTTTTCAAAAACCAAGTATTACTTCTTCTTTCAAAATGATTCAAAAATCTTTTGAAATACTTCAAGTTCTTTATTAACACATAACAAGCCAGTTATAGTTCAAACCAGTTACCTTAAAAAAACCACAAGTATTTTCTTACCAACATAAAGCTGTTATAACCAACTTCCCATAAAGTCGTTATAACACTTTATGTTTTAAACCAATCAAATACATTTAGCACATGTACGTCTACCGTACTACATAGTTCACACATATCATGCTAGAAGAGATAGGAAGAGGTTCACATACCTCGCGACGAGTATCGACTAATAGCAAAACGCTCCAAGTACTTCAAACCGTCGGCTACTCCTTAGCCAGTAGATCGCGCCATACGTAGCACTTCAACCTATAAGGCCACAAGGCGCTTATTAACATTTAGATCCCTTCGTAGAACATTCTACAGAAAATTCGGCAGCACCTCCCCCCCCCCCGCAACAGCGTAAATCTCCTCTCCTATCGGGGCCGGCTATCAAGCCAACCAGGGGGGGGGGGTTCATACATCTAACCGGACGTGCACAATTCTACCTCACAGAAAAGCTACACAAGTCCATGTCTGAATACACCCCTATGTAAATACAACAAGACTCTTCTTTCGAAAAGGTTTCTTATTATTCAGGCTTAAGTCAAAAGACATTGCCGACAACAACGTTCAGTTCTATATATAGTATACTTCAACTATATAGTCTAACAACATGTAATTTCCAATTACAATAGAGGGACAAGATATTTACCTCGATAAGCCCATAATTATCCGAGTTTAAATGTCGATCCTGAGCAAGGTTTAGCTCACTCCGTGCTCCAACCCGCTCCAACAACCCTTAGAAGTTCTAACCAACTTCTACTTATGACTCCAACTAACTATGGAGATTTTCCTTAGGGTTTCGGTTTGACGGGAAGTATAATAGTACGACTGGGCTTTGTATAGGTATAACCTTAGAATACTACAAGGTATACGGCTAAGGTAATTTGGGCATTATAACAATACTTTGAGAGTATTTCTACCAAGAGGGGGGGGTATTATACGAAAACAACTAGGCTAGTGGGTACCCCACTCTAGCACCCTGGAGGGGTGTCTACTTCCGCCTACCCCACTGTGGGGACTCTCGGCCAAGGGGGGGGAGAGGGGCTCTCGGCCAAGACACTACACTAAGGGGGAAGGAAGAAGCTTTCAAGACTTAGGCAATTTTGTGGATGAATTAGTCTTCAAAGGGGGTATTTATAGTCAGTGAAGGCCAACCAATGGCCAAGATCTTGCCAAGTGCAAGGCAAGTGTAGGCCAAGATCTTGCCAAGTGCACCTTATCCAACTACACACAAAATATCCTACCTACTACTTGACAAAAATAGTCACCAATCGTCCAAGCCAACCGCCCACATTGTGCTCCAATGAGAGGTGCCAGTGGCGCCTCTGTTGGTCCAAAATGTTTCGCCTCTCGGAAAAATCCGCAAAAATTAAAAATGACATAGCCGAAATTCCCTACGAAAGTCGTGGAAAGCGTTTGCCGAAAAACGACTCTAATCGGGTGTTGTGAACAAAAAGAATTCGCCAAGCCTAAATCACAAGTTCAAATTTTTCTACGCACGTCCCACGCATATACTCCGAAATACGGTATAACACAAACGTCGCTTTCGCATATATATATAAACAGTGGTTTAGCAGCTACATCGCATAATCGCATAATATGACTACGCACTCTAAGGAAATTAACAACTATGGCGGGACAGGGCCCCGCCATACCCTGACTGTACAAAACTATCTACAACAGGGAGATCATACCCAAAAGTAGAGCCTCCGGAGAAGATGGAGCTCCTGACACCAACGCAAGAGATCCTAAGGATGTGGATCTAGCACTGCTGCCCTTACCGCGCAGATGAACGCACTCAAGGAGGTCAGTACAACAGGTACCAAGTATGTGAAACTATAAAGTACTTTAAATGAAATCAAAGTATTTAAAACCTTTTCACAAATATAATCAGTTCAATTGCACATAGTGCCATATCACAAACAATAACAGTAATAGGAAAACTGTAACAGGTCTAGTCTAGGCCGCGAATGATCGAAGCAAGGCCAATCGCCCATAGTATCATTCTGCGTGCCTAGTCCTGGACTTCCGCAGTCCGCATAGGTCACACATGCACCGCATGAGGTATTCTCGTGATCGGGGCAGCTAACCCCAGATCCGCCTAGGCTCCCGCACCCGCATAGCCTCAAAAGACCGCGATAGTCTTAACAGACCGCATAGGAATCCCCGCGATCGTGCTAAACACCGAATGATCAACTCACGGAGCATACCGCTCCGCATAGTCTCACAGACCGCATAGCCATATAGACCCGCATCGCGGGCAAGCCCTCAGATAACGATGGGGGGTAGGTGATACAATAACAAGATAACGGACTTATCGGTTAGCAACGTAAGCACTAAAGAATGACCTCTTACACAAAGATTTCAAGACACTAACACGTATAGTATCATAATATGTCTACTTATCAAACAATCTTACTACACTTAATGTAAATCAATACAAGGCTTTTATAAACAAACAAGTAAATTCCTTTTTATCTTTCTTAAGTCATATACCTAACTTCCCATAAAGCTAGTATAACTCTTAAGCTTTTGTTTTAAAACCAACTATTTATCTTCATTAAAACATGATTCAAAGTAGTTCTTTGAAATGCATCAGGATTCTTATTATTCAGGCTTAAGTCAAAAGACATTGCCGTAGTTATTATTCAGGCTTAAGTCAAAAGACATTGCCGTAGTTATTATTCAGTTAACACATGTACGTCTACCGTACTATATATATATGTTAAAATATCATGCTTAGGAAGAATCACATACCTTCTCGGCGAAAACCTCCTGCCAAGTTGAATATGTCGCGCGCAGAGAATCAGCCTATAATAGTCACAGACATCTATCAAAGTCTAGACTACTCTGAAGGTCATTCTAAACAGAGGGTCCACAATTCTACGGAAAGTCACAAAGACAACCCTACCCGTGAGCTATATAAGTTCATCGTGAAAACAAATTTTCATGAGTACAGTTCAATTCTATTCCGTAATATTCTTCTAAGTATTTAATACTTATTCTTATACTACTACAGTATGTATTCTCTAATTCAAAAGAGGGTTAGGATTAGTTACCTCGGTAAGCCCAATAATATCCTAGATAAAGTCGCGCCTGAGCAAGGTTTAGCTCCTAAGTTGTACGCCCAGAGTCTAAGAAAACCTTAAGTTCTTCACAACTTCTACAAAGGACTAAGGATTTGGGCTAGGTATTTTTGGCATTATAACAATACTAGAAGACAACTTTTCTACCAAGGGAGGGGGTAGATTTACTAGGCTAGGGGAGGGGTTGCCTGCCAAGCTCACTAAAAAGGGGGTGTTGACTAAAAAGGCTACAAGTGGAAAGGAGAGGATTTTCAAGACTTGAAAGATTTGTGGATGAAGAACTCTTCATCTTAAAGGGGGTATTTATAGGTCAAGACATAGCCAACCAATGGCCAAGATTTAGCCAAGTGCTAGGCAAGTGTAAGGTCAAGATTAGGGCAAGTGTACCTAGCCAACTTGCACACAAAATATCCTACCAACTACTTGACAAAAATTGACCATCCATTCGGCCCTAAGAACGCCTCACATCCATCAATTGGAGGGTGACAAGTGTCGCCCTCCCGTTGGTCCAAAATGTTTCGTCTCTCGGAAAAATCCGCAAAAATTAGAAATGGCATAGCCGAAATTTACCCTACGAAAGCTGTGGAAACGTTTCGTCGGAAAACTATTCGTTTTGTGAGTTGTGCCCAAAAAAAACGTCCAAGCCTAACTTTAAGGCCAAACTTTTTGTACGTATTCCCTTACGTACATACTCTAGAAATACGGGGTATAACACCGCCAAACCCCTGAATGTACAAGAACCTACAACTCAGGGAACACATACCAAAGAATAAGCCTCCGGAGAGACGGAGCTTCCCAATACGCTGAACGGTGATCCTATGAGCGAGGATCAACTACCGGTGTACTCCTACCTGTGGCATGAACGCAGCCCCCCGAAGGAGGTCAGTACAACAGGTACCAAGTATGTGACATCAAAATATCGCAGCTTGAATCATAACATATATAAAGGTGAGACATGTATGATAACCAAAATACAAGACGCAACATAAAGTTAGCTAAGCCGTGACTCACGCCCTCAAAGTCATCACTCAATATATAACTATGGGTCTCACGCCCACAACATCAATCATGTTCGCATCATGGCCACATGCCCTCGGACTCGTGACGGTGCGTATATGTCCATGATGCAATAATAAAAACAATGCCGCATGGCCACATGCCCCGGACTGCAGACGGTGCATATGTCCATGTAACATCAACAACAATATACCGGTGGTTAACTCGCCGCACGGCCACGTTCTCGTTCGTGATCGACGCACACGCCATGTAACAATAATAACCATATATCGCGCAATCAACCCTGCCGCATGGCCACATGCCCCGACCGTGATCGGGGTAGACATGTCCATGTAGCAATAACAACAATATATCACACAGCCAGGCTATCACAAGCAAGCACAAGCAAATTACCATACTTCTAGACTTTCATAAAAAGATCCATTCTTTATCAAGAAGTCACCTGATATCAACATTTGCACAACAAAGGCTATCTCGACAAGCATAGGCGAGTTACACAACAACAAGCATAGGCAAGTTATACAACAACAAGCATAGGCAAGTTATACACAACTCAAGGTACTTCCATTTTATATCAAAGTCCGGGTTTTATCCCTAAAGTACTACGTACGTTAAATTCCTTTTAAAGAGATCCACTCCTTTTGTAAAGGTCACCCGATACCCGTAGTATAAAAATAGAGTGACTCACATTTTTAGGTAAACCAAAACACTTTCCTTTTCAACAACATTCTTTCCCCTAAAGTTCCAGTTTGCCTAATTTCAATTACTCAGGTCTCTTTATTTAGAAAAGTTTCATAGTTCATAGTCTTAATCATTTTAAGAATATAATTCTCTTTTAAATAATCTGAGAAACATATGCCTTATATGAGTGTAGGTTATTCTTGTTTATAATCAATCTTATTAAGCAGCCATGATCTAGGAAATGTAATATCATTTTGTCTCATCTTAGCTTCTATGCAGATGGAGGTTTCTACTGGTTTTAATAATACTTTATTATTCAATACATTTTCCTTTATTAACGCTGCAGTGGTTTGTCGATACTCATTCGATTTCAAATCAAGAAACGTTATTCCCTTTAAAACCAAGTACTCATTACTCACGAATGAGGTTTCACACAAACATCCATATTAAGTCAAGTCTCTTATCTTTTAAGATCAAGTCTCTTAACTTCTAAAATCAGTAAACCATTATTTTTAGCTCTTTTAGACGTTATACCTAACTTCCCATAAAGCTAGTATAACTCTTAAGCTTTTTAAAACCAAGCATTACTCTTCTTTCAAAAAGGTTTCTTAAATCTTTTGAAATACTTCAAGATCATTATTATTCAGGCTTAAGTCAAAAGACATTGCCGTGACACTACATTCGCTAACACACGCACGCCTACCGCATATATATATATACTCTTTTAAAATACTTCAAGATTCTTAGTATTCGTGCTTAAGTCAAAAGACATTGCCACACGCACGCTCACCGTACTATATATATATTCCTTTAAAATACTTCATGCTCAAGAGTATAGGAAGAATCACATACCTCGCGACGATTATCGACTATAAGCAAAACGCTCCACGGCTATAACCCGGCTAGCCTTGTCCACCTTCCAAGTAGTACACGCTACTCGCAGAACATTCAACCAATAAAGGTTATCAGTCTACTGTAAATACGGTCCTATGTAAGTACAGTTAAATCTTCTTCTTTAATATACTTCTGATGTGATTTCGCCAAGTCTTTTCTCAGAATATCCTTCTATTACAGTTCAATTCTCTTCTATGAATCTTATATTCATTTCTATACTACTACAGTATGTAATTTCCAATTACAATAGAAGGACAATAGTATTTACCTCGATGAGCCCAAAATTATCCAAGTTAAACGTCGCTCCTGAGCAACGTTAAGCTCCTACTCCGTGCGCTCCAACCCGCTCCGAACAACCCTTAGAAGTTCTACGCAACTTCTACTTAACACTTCAACCGACTATGAAGGTTTTCCTTAGGGTTTCATTTTGTGACTGAGGGAAAGTATAATAGTATTTCTGGGCTTTCGTATAGGGGTAACCTTGGAATACTACAAGGTATTTGGGGCCAAGGTATTTGGGCATTATAACAATACTTGGAGAGTATTTCTATACCACAAAAGGGGGGGGGGGAGGGGTAGGCTTCTTGGACGAGAACTCTCACTCAAAGAGGGGGGGAGGATTTAACACTTAGAAAATATTTTGGATGAAGAAGTTCATCAACTTAGGGGGGTATTTATAGGTCAAGCAATGGCCAACCAATGGCCAAGATCAAGCCAAGTGCCATACAAGTGTAGGGTCAAGATTTAACCATGTGGACATTATCCATCTACCACTCCAACTTGCACAAAATATCCTACCTAACCCACAAGCCCCAATCGTCCAAAGCCGCCCAACCTCACGTCCAATGTGAGGGTGACACTTGTCACCCTCCCGTTGGTCCAAAATGTTTCGTCTCTCGGAAAAATCCGCAAAAATTATAAATGACATAGCCGGAATTTTCCCTTCGCAAGTCTTGTAAAACGTTTCGTCGAAAAACGATTCTTTTCGGCACTTGTGCCCAAATTTTCGAACCTAGCCTAACTTTAAGGCTCAAATTTTTATACGTACGCCCTTACGTACATACTCTGGAAATACGGGGTATAACAGATTTTATGCAAAAAGCATGTCTAAAATATTCCTAAGTTCTTACCAAAGTCTTATGAGGGATGTTGGTAAGAGTTGTTAGGAAGTATTGGAGTCGAGTTGACCTTGCTAATTTACTACACTAATGAGAATAGGTGTCGAACAAGCCACTGCAGCGTTAATAAAAATGTATCGACAATCAATTATATTGAAATGAGTAGAATTCTCCATCTGCATAGAAACTAAGTTAAGACAAAATTGAATTACATTTTCTAGATCATGGCTGCTTTAACAAGATCGTTATAAACGAGTATAACCTATTCACAACTCATAAAAATATTATTTTTTAAAGTACACGAGACTTGGATTTCGAAAGTATATGTTACTTGATTCAAAGAGAATAAGTAACTCGATTTGAAAAGTATATTGTCACGCCCCGAACCCCGGGACCGTGACTGGTGCCCTACCTGGGCACCCTTCTACCTTAACAACACAAGTAAACTGCGGAAATTAAATAACACCTCATCTTTTTTTTTCTTTTAACCAATGTACGTGCAAGGGCAAAGCCGACAAGGCTGCCATATATACACAAACAAAAGACACTACACCGTACATGAGTCCAATCCCACATATGAATACAGACCTCTAAGAGTTAAACTGAATTATGACGGGACAAGGCCCCGCCGTACCCATAATCGCACAAAAGCCTGCATCGAAAGAACTTATACCAAAAGATAAACTCCAATGTAAGGAGCTATCCAAAACTCTGAGCAGGATCCTACACTGCCGATCACCAAACAACAGACCTAAACTGCGCAGATTTAACGCACTTCAAGGAGGTCAAGACGAAGAATGTACCAAGTATGTGAATCAAAATATCAGAATAAAATCATAACACTCTAACAAAACAGGGACATGTATGATAATCAAATTACGACACAATACATAAAAAGTCATATCAAGTCGTGGACGCCCGCCAAAGTCATTACTAAAAATATAACCACGGGTCTCACGCCATAATATCAATCATGCCCGTGGAATCCTTCCTCACCGCCATACCCATGATACAATATAACACCAATAGGCATACATGAACACCAAGTCCCACCGGTGGTATAGCTGCCTGGGGATTTACCCTCACTTATACTCTTACCCTGGAGAAGGTGGTAAAGCAGGTGGTATATCATCTTGGGGGTTTACCCCTCACTTATACTCTTACCCTGGAGAAGGTGGTATAACGTCTTGGGGCTTGCCCCTCATTTATACTCTTACCCTATCTCAACCGACCGACAAACAACACGTAAAGCAGGTGGTACGGCGTCTTGGGGGTTTACCCCTCACTTATACTCTTACCCTGGAGAAGGTGGTACAGCGTCTTGGGGGTTTACCCCTCACTTATACTCTTACCCTGGAGAAGGTGGTACAGCGTCTTGGGGGTTTACCCCTCACTTATACTCTTACCCTATCTCGACCGACCATCAAACAAGACATAAGAACTACCATGTCTTTTATAAAAATCCGGGAATTTAACCCAAGTACTACAAATAACGGAAGCATACCCGTGGAATCCCACATCACCGCTTCAGACGTCCAAATAACTTACAACTGCATACCAATTCCCTCCAACCGAGAGTCGCGGCAACATAATAAAACATAATACTTGCACTCAAAGGCTATCACCAGCACACATAGGCTAATTCTCAATTAACCAAGCCAAAGTACTTATCAAGGCACAAATAGAATAATTCTCATTTAACAAGCCAAAGTACTTATCAGGGCACAAATAGAATAATTCCCATTTAACAAGCCAAAGTACTTATCAGGGCACAAATAGAATAATTCTCATTTAACAAGCCAAAGTACTTATCAGGGCACAAATAGAATAATTCTCATTTAACAAGCCAAAGTACTTATCAGGGCACAAATAGAATAATTCTCATTTAACAAGCCAAAGTACTTATCAGGGCACAAATAGAATAATTCTCATTTAACAAGTCAAAGTACTTATCAGGGCACAAATAGAATAATTCTCATTTAACAAGCCAAAGTACTTATCAGGGCACAAATAGAATAATTCTCATTTAACAAGCCAAAGTACTTATCAGGGCACAAATAGAATAATTCTCATTTAACAAGCCAAAGTACTTATCAGGGCACAAATAGAATAATTCTCATTTAACAAGCCAAAGTACTTATCAGGGCACAAATAGAATAATTCTCATTTAACAAGCCAAAGTACTTATTAGGGCACAAATAGAATAATTCTCATTTAACAAGCCAAAGTACTTATCAGGGCACAAATAGAATAATTCTCATTTAACAAGCCAAAGTACTACGTACGTACATTCTTTTCAAAAGACTCCTTTTTATGTAAAACCCCAAGATACTAACACCCGTAGTATCAAGGCATGTCTATTTTTCAAAGTAAGTTACTACACTTTTGGAAAACTCATTTCAAAGTTTGAAATCAAGTAACTTCAAATTTTCACAATCTAGGCAACTTATGCCCATTAATAAAAAATAGACAACTTTCTTAACCTTCCATAAAGCCGTTATAACCAACTTCCCATAAAGCCGTTATAACCCTTTATGGTTTTAGACATATCCATTCCTTTTTATAACCAAGAGACTTATACTTTAAAAACCAATTATCACATACTTGCAAAACAAGTTCTTAACTTTCAAAATTTCTTCAAGTCTCTTAATATATAGAAAACAAGTTTCTTCTCTTAAATCATGTCATTTCTCCTCTTTTAAATCAAATAAGTAAATCACTCCTTTGACTCCCCTAAAGTCATTATAATGACCTTTAGGTTTTGGAACTAAGGCACTAGCCAAAAGATTTGGAAATCACTTCCTTTTCAAGACTCTATGTACCTTAAGTAAAATACTTTCACTTTTAAGAATCCAAACTTCACTAAGGAAAATGGATTATACAACTTACAATTTAAACATCAAAGTACAATCAAGGAAGTACATAGAACAAATTCTATTTTAGGCAATCCAAATACAACCAAGGAATGAATCATTTAAGGAGTAGGAAATACTTTCTTTCTCTTAAGGAATCATGCTAGAAGAGGAGATAGTTCACATACCTTTTTGGCTAAATCCACAAGCTAAGCCGAATACGCCGTACGTAGAAGTGTCAACCTTTATAAGCCCTTAAAATTTCCAAGAATCAAAGTCGCGCCTTAGCAATTCTTAGCTCCTATCCTTAAGTTCCAATCCGCTCCAAGCACTCCTTAGAGGCCTATGAAGAACCCATCTTCAAGTTCCAACTTCAAAGTTGAAGAACTTCTTAAGTTTCCGCCTTGCGACTAATACGAAAACGCCGCTTTTCCGAAATATTTCTATTGAGATATCCTTACAACACTCTTAGGGACATTGGGTTTAAGTCTTGTGGCTAATGGAACAAAATCACAAAATTTTCTCCTTTCTTCTTAGCAAACCCGAGAGCAATATGGGCACTGTTACACCCCGTATTTACAGGACATGTTTTAAGAACGTACGTAAGAACTCACAAGTGTTGAGAATTGAGACTTGTAAAAATTTATCGGAATTATGAAATTGTCGGAAAACGAATATCAGGATTTAATGGGAGGGCGACACGTGTCACCCCCCCTTAGAATGCCTTGGACGAAATTGATCATGCACAAAAGGGTCATTTGACCCTTGTTAGGAAGACAAGTCTTGCTAGCCTTAGAGCTTGACAACATTGACCAAGTCAATGACCCCACATTAGTCTTGATATTTGTTAAGACCTCATCCAAACCACCCATTTGTTTAGATCTTAACCCTCCATTGCACTATATTATACTACTAGTAGTGAGACAAGTTCCATACTTAGCCAAAAATTTACAAAAATTGGAAGAACAAGCTTAGTTGCTCTCGGGTTTGGGTCCAAGAAGAAAGAAAAAAAAAAAAATCTTGTCCAATAAGCCCCACACTTTAAACCAAGGTTCCTATGTGTATTGTAGGCATATCTCAATAGAAAAATCTCGGAAAAAGATAGTTTTCGGGTTAGTCGCAAAGTGAAAACCTAGTGGCTTTCTAGGTTTTGGATTGAAAGTTTGAAGGAAAGTTGTTGGTGTGGTTCTAAGGGTCTCAAATAGAGGATTGGAGTGTCTTGAAGAGGCTCTAAGTTGCTAAGGAGCGACTTCGGATTTGAAGATTGGATTAAGATTCGTTAAGGTATAATCTTGTTCTTTGAAAGTGTTACAAGATTATTTATATTGTTGTTAGCTTTACTTGTTGCTAGCATGAAGTATATGTGTTGAAGTTTGTAAGGATTATGGATTGATTGTAGCCTTGAAAAATCCGAAATGTAATGTAAGCCATGTTAAGTTGGATTACAATTTGGTCGTTTATTAGGATCGTCGCATGTTAATTACTTGGAGATTATAGTAGTTATTATCGTTTGCGACTTGATATCATGTTAGGCTAATAACTTGGATTGAAATGGAAATTGGATAAGAATTGATGTTGTAGTACTTCAAGTTAGCCGAATTGGCCTAGTAAGTTGTATTAATTTGATATCGTTTGTGGGGCGGAATTTTACACGTCTAGTAGGTGTGTAATCCCCTATTGATGATTGCCTTGATTGGGCCTTAAATGTGGCGTGTTTGGTTATTGTATTCGGCCTTGAAAAAGGTGGCAAAGTAAGTAAAAACAAAGGAGGTGCTGTCCGATTTTCCGTAGAATTTAGTGACTTAGCACTTAGAATATTCTACGTTTGAAGTAAGAAGTTAATGGACGTATTGTGACCATTATAGGTTGAAGTACTTAGTATAGCGTATCCTACTTGAAGGATGGATTAGCTATCAAGGTTGGAGTACTTTGGAGCATTTTGCTACTTGTCGATAATCGTCGCGAGGTATGTGAACCTCTTCCTTCCTTTGGCATGATTCTATGTATGGAATATACTTGTGGTATCATTTCATGTTTCCTTCTACTCTTAGAAGTTAAGAGGTAGTTGTGTGATTTACTCTATGTAGAACTTTTCCTATCTTTTGAGCATGACTAGTTGCACGCGTGTAGTACGGTAGACGTAAAACACCTTGACATCCTTTGCTAGTTTTATGAATAGCCAAGTCGGGTGAGTTAGGAGATTTACTCACTTCTTTGAGAATATTAAGGATGTCTAATGTTTTATTAAAGTTAAGGGACTTGAAGAGTTTTGAAGTATGTGATACTTGTTCCGTTTTAAACGTATAAGTCCCTCGGATAGGAAATTGTATGTGGCTAAGGTATAAAGTGAATATAACGACTTTATGGGGAGTTGGTTATATTTGCTTTATGGAAAGATAAATGACTTGATTTCTAAAGGTTAAGAGACTAATTGTACTTTGAAAGTTAAGAGAATTGATGTGAAAATATATAATACTTGGTTTTAATAAAAAGTATAAGTCTCTTGGTTTTAAAAGGAATGAGTTTTGTCTAGAACCATAAAGGGTTATAACGGCTTTATGGGAAGTTGGTTATAACGGCTTTATGGAAGGTTAAGAGGATGGTTTTCGCTAATAAGGTAAACAAAGAATTGATTTGAAATAAAGAAGGGCAAATTGTTTAAAGGTACCAATTGCTTAAGGTTTTTATTAAAGAAGTCACTTGATTTAGAAGCCGGTAATTGAAATTCTAAAAAGGTATTGTGACTTGTCTGGAAAGGTGGATAGGGCTTAATATTATAGTTGTTAGTATCTGGGAAGTTTTATTTGAAAAAGAGTCTTTCTAAAGGAGTAGAGGTGCGTAGTACGTTGGGTTAAATTCCCGGGTTTTATATGACATTATCGACCCAGGAATGGGCCGGGCAAAGATACCTCACGCAGACTATATGACATTATCGACCAGAACGGGCCGCAAGATACCTCACGCGCACTATATGACATTATCGACCCAGGAATGGGCCGGGCAGTATACCTTTACGGGCAGACTATATGACATTATCGACCCAGGAATGGGCCGGGCAGTATACCTTTACGGGCAGACTATATGACATTATCGACCCAGGAATGGGCCGGGCAGTATACCTTTACGGGCAGACTATATGACATTATCGACCCAGGAATGGGCCGGACAGTATACCTTTACGGGCAGACTATATGACATTATCGTCCCAGAAATGGGCCGGACAGTTTACCTGTATGGGCAGACTATGTGACCTTGATCGCGTCCCAGATTGGGCCGGGTAGTATAGGCGCCCCTCCTTAAAGGGCCGGATTATACTTATGAAAGATAAGTAAGTTATACAGTAATGAACTTAATGATTTTTCCTAATCATGTGCGTAAGAATGTGGCTATAATCTTTATTGGGAATGGGAAAAGATAATGAGGTGAAATTAGTTCATAAGTGGTAATGACACGGCAGGATCTGGTATGTATTTTTATACTTGTCTCGCTATTCTTTTGTACGCTTATGATCCATTTATCAGACGTTATTTCTGCTCCATATTCGCACTGTTAGATCGACTTCTTCGGGGCTGCGTTCATGCCGCAGGTTTTAGGTACCCAGGTTGGTGATCCTTGCTCTTAGGATCTCGGTTCAGTTTTTGGGAAAAAGCTCCATTTGCTCCGGAGGCTTATCTTTTGGTACGGTTTTCCCTGAGGTAGTAGATTCATGTATATTCAGGGGTATGGCGGGGCCCTGTCCCGCCACAGTTGTTATGTTAAAAACTCTTAGAGGTCTGTAGAGTCACATATGTGGGTCGCTTTGTAAAGAATGAGGCAACCGCCTGGTTGTATATATTTATGTCCGTGAAGGTAGCCCTATCGCTAACTCGTTGTTTTATTTCTCGTTGTTTATTTTATAAGTTTCATGTATGTTCCGATTATCTCTCGATGTATACCTATAAGCGGTGCCTGTGTAGGGCACCATGCCCGGTCGGGTCGTGACAAAAGTGGTATCGAGCAGCTTAGTCTCTGAAAGTGTCTACAGACCGTGTCTAGCAGAGTCTTGATTATCGGTGTGTTGTGCACTACATCTATAATCGTGAGGTCAGCAGACATTTAGGATTGGTTTCCATTCTTCTCTCTTTGAGATCGTGCAGTAGAGCTGTCCTAATAGGCTGAATCCTCTCTGACCCCTTCTTATGTAACAGTTATGCCTCCACGGAAGGCGACCAGGGCCCAGAAGGGCAAGTCAGCAGCAGGAGCTGCTAGCGGTACTCAGAGGGTTACTCGGGCTCAGGCACGGACTATGCCTGAGGTAGTAGGCGGGGCAGCAAGTTCAGCCACGCCGGCAGTATTAGAGGAGCCAAGAGCGGCAGTAGCTCCAGAGGTTCCGGTACCCGAGCCTCCAGTTCCGCAGCCAGGGGCAGAGTTTAGAGATTATGGAGAGCAGATCAGGCTTTTGACTGACATAGTGGTAGGGCAGCACGGCAGAGTGTGTAGCTAACCCTAGAGCCGATGGGGCTTATGGATCCGGGATTTTCTGGGTTGTCATCCGCCCGAGTTTTATGGTTCGAGGTCTGAGGAGGATCCACAGGAGTTCATTCGGCAGCTACAGCGGACTATGCAGGTTCTTAGGGCTTCGAAGACAGAGTCTGTTATGCTAGCCTCTTACCGGTTACGCGATATTGCGTTGAACTGGTTTGAGTCATGGGTGCTGACGAGAGGGGATGATGCTCTTCCAGCTATTTGGGAGGAGTTCACAGAGGCATTTATGGATCACTTTTTGCCTCCTGAGATGAGGAGGGCCCGCGTAGATAGATTTTTGACCTTGAGGCAGAATGGGAGGACTATCAGGGAGTATAGCCTGGAGTTTGACTCCTTGGCCAGGCATGCGCACACCATTGTAGCACATGGCGGATAGGGTTCATCGTTATGTGATGGGCTAGACCGTCACATGATTATCGCATGCTTGGGGTGGCTCTTCACCGGTATGGACATTGCTAGACGCAGCCTATGGGCAGTGGGATAGAGGATAGAGAGAGGAGGATCAGATTGACTCAGCAAGCCCAAGAGGCTGTGACAACAGGTCTCGTGGCAATTCTCGAGGCGACAGCCTCAGCAGCACTATGTCTACATTGCGGCCAAAGACCGAGTGCTCCTCCACGCTTTTCGGCGGAGGGTTTTACAACCCCGGAATGCAGGGCCGGCCAGTCTCTAGAGCTTCAGATCCTCGTGAGATGGGGTTCCAGCCGAGGCCACTCGCGCTCAACGCGCCCAGTGGTAGGTTACATTCGGGTATATCGCGCCAGACGGTGCTTGTTTTTCTTGTGGTCGCAGGCCATATGTTAAAAGAGTGTCCTTATAGAGGGGGTCCCGTGGGACAACACTTCATCTGGATCACCATGGGTTCTTCTCCTTCACTAGCTAGGCAGGATGTTCATGCACCGACAGGCCATGGCAGAGGTCGTGGTGGGAGTTCCCAGTTTTAGCGGTCCTTGAACCGCCTATATGATTTCAGGTATGTCTTTGGCCTAAAAAAATTTGTATGCATGATAAAGTTGTGGTATGCTTAAGTTTTATGAACATATTATATTGAGACTATGTATATGTTAGAAGGAGTTGGAAGTACGAAACAATAATTGTCACGACCCGAACCCGGGCCCGTGACTGGTGCCTTACCCGGACACCCAAGTAGCCATACATCAGAGTAATCAGCGGATCATAAAACAAGACATGAAAATATTATGAAGTAAGAAACAGTAATCTGAGAAAAACTTGCCTCTCGGCATATATAAATCAATTTAAAACCGAACAGTTACATCCTTATTACAACTCTGCCGACAACAGTACTACAGACCTCTAAGAATGATACGACAACAATGGCGGGACAGGGCCCCGTCATACCCCTGAATGTAAATACCTACAACGACAGGGGACTATACCACTGATAAGCCTCCGGAGAAACGGAGCTTCCCATACGCTGAACTGTGACCCTAAGAGCGAGGATCAACACTGGTGTACCTCTACCGCGCAGATGAACGCAGCCTCGGGCGAGGTCGATAACAGTACCAAGTATGTGAAATCAAAATATCAGAAATGAAATCATAATAGTCTATAAAGCAGATACATGTATGATAACCAAACTACGCTCACAATAAATAAGCAAATATGTCAAGTCGTGACTCACGCCTCAAAGTCATCACTCAAATGTAACTATGGTCTCACGCCCACAACATCAATCATGCCCGTGGAATACCTTCCTCACCGCCTAGCTCATGATATAAAAGCACCAAGGAATACACATGAACACCGTGTCCCACCTGTGTCCTAATAAAACAAGACAGGTAAGTACGAAGGCATAGCCGACTACTAACACCTACATGACTAACAAGGTCATAAATCAGATCATGATATCTGTCTGCATCACATGATCAAAGCCGGTCACGCTCGCAAAGATCAAATGTGCGCCTAGCCTCGAACTCCCCGCACCCGCATAGGCCAACCTCATAGGCCCGCATGAGGTATAACCCCGCATCGAGGGTAGCTACTCCCCGGCATCCGCCTGGACTCGCAGTCCGCATGGCCACAGAGACCGCATGACCATAAAGGCCGCACACTAACTCGAACTCTCGTAGTTCCAGATAGTCCTCGGACCCGCATGAGGTATTCTCGAATCATGGTCCTGCATCACCGAGTCTACCCCGCACGGAGGCGCCTTAACCTCCGAAACAAGTCAAGGTGAGTGGTATAATACCAACATAATGGCTGATCGTTAAACAACTTTAAGCGCAATCGAGGGAAAACCCCTTTACACAAAACATCACAAGATACTAACACACGTAGCATCCTAGCATGTTTACTTATCAAATCAACAAGAAAGTATTACAAGGCTATCACAAACCAACACAATCAAGTTATACACACAAGGTACTTTCTACTATATGATTAACTAGATCGGGTATCTATCCCCAAAGTACTTCATACATTATCTTTTTTTAAAAGATCTGTTTCTTTCACAGAAGTCACACAATACCCGTAGTATAAAAATAGAGTTACTATCTTCTGAAGTAAATCAAAATACTTCCTTTAGTAAAATCAAGTAAGACATTCTTTTCCAAACGTTCAAGTTTGCCTAATTTCAAACACTCAAGTTTCTCATGTTCGAAAAGGTTTCGTAGTTCATAGTTTTAATCCTTTAAAACATAATTCTCTTTTAAACAGTTTGAGAAACATATGCCTTATATGTGAGTAGGTTATTCTTGTTTATAAACAATCTTATTAAGCAGCCATGATCTAGGAAATGTAATATCATTTTGTCTCATCTTAGCTTCTATGCAGATGGAGGTTTCTACTGGTTTTAATAATACTTAATTATTCAATACATTTTCCTTTATTAACGCTGCAGTGGTTTGTCGAAACTCATTCGATTCAAATCAAGAAACATTATTCCTTTTAAAACCAAGTACTCATTACTCACGAATGAGGTTTCACACAAAATTCATATTAATTCATTTAAGTCAAGTCTCTTATCTTTAAGATCAAGCCTCTTAACTTCTAAAATTAATAAACCATTTTTTTATCCCTCTTAAGCCGTTATACCTAACTTCCCATAAAGCTAGTATAACTCTTAAGCTTATAAAACTTTTAAAACCAAGTGTTACTCTTCTTTCAAAAAGGTTTCTTAACTCTTTGAAATACTTCAAGATTCTTATTATTCAGCTTAAGTCAAAAGACATTGTCGTAGTTATTATTCAGCTTAAGTCCAAGACATTGCCGTAATTATTATTCAGTTAACACACGTACGTCTACCGTACTATATATATATTCATTTAAAATATCATGCTCAAGAGGATAGGAAGAATCACATACCTCACGACGATTATCGACTATTAGCAAAACGCTCCATGGCTATAACCCGGCTAGCCTTGTCCACCTTTCAAGAGCACATACGCCACTCACGTAACATTCAACCTATAAGGTTATACAAGTCTATCAAAGTCTAGACTACTCGGTAGATTATTCTTAAGCAGTAGGTTCTATATTTACGGAAAATCGGGCAAAGACTTCCTATCCACAAACTTCATAAGTCTATCAGAATACACTCCATGTAAGTACAGTTCATTTCCCTTCTTATATACCTTCCTAGTATATATCTTATACTTATTCTTATACTTCAATAGTATGCAAACTCTAATTACAAAAGGGAGACAAGATATTTACCTCGATAAGCCCATAATTATCCAAGTTAAATGTCGATCCTGAGCAACGCTTAGCTCCTACTCCGGGTGCTCCAACCCGCTCCAAACAACCCTTAGAAGTTCTACGCAACTTCTTCTTAATACTCCAACCAACTATGGAGATTTTTCCTTAGGGTTTCGGTTAGAGACAAAAAGGACATAAGGTAGTATTTCCGGACTCTACGTATAGAGGTAACTTTTGGAATACTACAAGGTATAAGGCTAAGGTATTTTGGGTATAGCAACAATACTTTGGAGAGTATTTCTACCAAGAGGGGGGGGATGTATTTTATGAGAATAACTAGGCAGTGGGGTACCCCATGGCTTAGCCCTACTAGGAAGGGTGGGTCTCGCCACACCACGCGAGTGTGGCGCTAACTCTCGGCCAAGGGGAGGGCCTCACGAAATGGGGAGGGTTTTCAAGACTTAAGGAAGTGAGGAGTGGATGAAGAAGTCTTCAAAGGGGAGGGGTATTTATAGGTCAAGCAAAGGCCAACCAATGGCCAAGATCATGCCAAGTGCAAGGCAAGTGTAGGGTCAAGATTCATCCATGTGTACCTTATCCATCTACCACACAAATATCCTACCAACTCCTTGACAAACCAACCACACTTTCGGCCCCTTTACCGCCCAAACATCCTCCAATGAGAGGGTGCCAAGTGTCGCCCTCTCGTTGGTCCAAAATGTTTCGTCTCTCGGAAAAATCCGCAAAAATTAAAAATGACATAGCCGGAATTTTCCCTTCGCAAGTTATGTAAAACGTTTCGTCGAAAAACGACTCTAACCGGGTGTTGTGCACAAAAATAATTCGGCCAAGTCTACTTTAAAGCCCAAACTTTTCTACGTACGCCCCACGCACATACTGAAATACGGAATAACATTCTCCCCTCCTTAGAAACATTCGTCCCGAATGTTCCTTTTAAGTCTCAAAACAAACGCGCGCCAGTATAGTCTTCACTACTATACTTATGAGAACAAACCTGCAACACCTGGCCACAGAAACACCTGCGCAAATACTTACATCCAAATCCACGAGGAAATACCTCTAATATCACAAAAGCCCTTACCCGAGGTCTAAAATATACTTCCTTCGCACCTTCTCCTTACAAAAGAAATGATCACATCTATGCTCGCCATACATGCTCGCTTCTTCCCTTACGTGTCGTACCCTTCTTGTACATTCGAACTCTTTCTCATAACTTACCACATTTCTGTTACTGCTTCAGTTCCCAAAACTCGTCACACCCTATCCGGGGTGGTACCTTCAAGAAGACCGACCGTCAACCTAAACTCTAAGCGTCGTCGCCGCTTATCCGCACGATTTATCTGAGCTGCCAATAACCTCTTCTAGACAAGCTTCACCCTATCCCCAGTCTGTCGGAACAAGCCTGAACCAACTATCTGAACCTTGCCAACATCGAACCAATCGACCGGCAACTTACACTTCCGCCTCTAAGGCTTCATAAGGCAAAAACCAAACACTGAAATGGTAGTTAAAACACTCCCTCAACAGGAGACAACAATCCTCACAGCTACCCCTGAAATCAAAACACTGGCCCGAGGACGAATACGATACGGAGACTCTCATGAGTTCCTAACCCTGCCTGGTAAAACTTCCAGAAGAAACAACAGAACCTGGCTCCACTGTCACATAAGGTGAAGGTAGGCACCCCGTGCAGCCTTACAACCTTTCTGATATAACGTCTCGCATAACCCTCTGTCGAGTAAACGTTCTTGACTGAAAGACACGACGGGCTGACCCCATCGGCCCGACTACTGGTTGAACACATCCACGAACTCGTACGCTGGTTAACTAAACTTGGGCCTAACACCCTCGTGATCCTACCACAAGGCGGAACCACCATACACTGACCCCACCATAAAACAGGTCGCTGGTCGACTCGCGCACGGCCTCAACCCGACCCACTCTCGCGTACAACACTTGCTCCCCGATCTGAAACAATCTCACTAATCCATGTTACGAAAACCTAGCGGTCTTCTTAGCTCAACTACCCTCTTTCATTCCACATTACTCAGGGACTTATCCCAAAACATAGCTCACATGCACTATGCACTCCGACAAGGGTTAAACGTAAAAATATAAATCTTTTACTCGAGATGGCCTTGCTTCTAAGGTCTCTACGTATAAAGCTCTAAGGCTCACACTTTTTCTTATCCCCCAATCTTTCCCGGTTACCTAACCATGATTTCTAATCACAATACACTTATGTTATCTGAACATAATACTTAAGATATACTCATCTCATCATACGTACTAATCTCTAGAGGGTTAAGGATATACCTGTATCTACTGCTTCACTCCCCTTAATCGTTCAAATCAAACCTGTCCCGTAGGGCGCATAGCTAGGGAAGAGGACGAACTACCCACCGATCCCGGCTACCGAGTCCTCCTACTAGACACCTTTCGATATCCGCCCTCGACGCCGTAGTACAACAAGTACCAACTAAAAGACGACATTCCCGACGACGCCGCCATATCGCGGAATACCGGGAAAAACTGAATCCGCTAGCCGAACCTACGTAGCCGTGGAACCTAAGATCCGAGCTCACCAAATCCGCTTACCCAACGCCCCGAACCCCGCGAGGACCTCTCGCCAGCGGATGTGCATAATCTAATTCACGCGAGGCGATCGCCGAAAGTTACCAAAGGACCTTGCTCGCCCTCTTCTCGCCCTCGTTAACCTGCCGATCTCTACGCTTTCTCGCCGCGCATAAGCCCGCATACGTGCCATGCTCGCCTAATCAAGAATTACTCTTGCACAACCTCTTAGATATTCATCAAGACTCGCGCAGACATCGGTATACTCTGGTAGCCAAATCCATACTAGTAACAGTGGTCGCGCTTTGCAATCTATATTCTCTGTCCCCGGTCGTGGAACTGAAGGTTCAAATATCATGGCCGCAGTAGGAACTGCCGCCACCGTGCTAAACTCTGCTGGGGCTAGTGACGTCGCAGAACTCCCCAAAAGAAGCACCACCCCAGGTGATGATTGGGCCTGTGCCCTCGTAACCCTCTGAACTCTACTTGCAGCCTCCTCGATCGCTTGCCTCCCTGCCCGGGTTTGCCTACGCGAGGCATAACGGTAGGAAAGAAATACGTTAGAGGTCCAACTTACAACACGCCTCTAAGGCACGATCTCAGAGTGAGAAGAATGGAAACCAATCCTAAATATCCTATAGCCTCCGACATTGGTGTGGTGCACAACACACCGATAATCAAGACTTCATCGATACGGTCAGACACTTTCCGAGGATTAATCGCTCGATACCACTTTTGTCACGACCAACCTGCCCGTGGATCGTGCCTTACCCGACACCCAATTAGCCATACATCAGAGTAATCAGCCGAACATAAAACAAGACATGAAAATATTATGAAGTAAGAAACAAGAACTGAGAAAACTTGCCTCTCAAGATATATAAATCAATTTAAAACCGAATAGCTTACATCCTTATTACAACTCGCCCACAACAGATTTCATGCACTTAAGAATGATACGACAACAATGGCGAGACAGGGCCCCGCCAAACCCCTGAATGTAAATACCTACAACGACAGGGGACTATACCACTGATAAGCCTCCGGAGAAACGGAGCTTCCCAAACGCTGAATTGTGACCCTAAGAGCGAGGATCAACACTGGTGTACCTCTACCTGCGGCAGATTTAACGCAGCTTCAAGGAGGTCAAGATAACAGTACCAAGTATGTGAAATCAAAATACCGTAAATGAAATCATAATAGTCTATAAAGCAGAGACATGTATGATAACCAAACTACGCTCACAATAAATAAGCAATATGTCAAGTCGTGACTCACGCCTCAAAGTCATCACTCAAATGTAACTATGGGTCTCACGCCCACAACATCAATCATGCCCGTGGAATACCTTCCTCACCGCCAGCTTCATGATATAAAAGCACCAAGGAATACATGAACACTGTGTCCCACCTGTGTCCTAATAAAACAAGACAGGTAAGTACGAAGGCATAGCCGACTACTAACACCCACAAGATTAACAAGGTCATAAATCGTATCATGATATCTGCTCTGCATCGCCACATGAAAAAGCCGTCACTCGCCGCAGATCAAATGTGCGCGTCAGCCTCGAACTCCCGCAGCCTCCGCATAGGCCAACCTCAGGCCCGTATGAGGTATAACCCCGCATCGAGGGTAGCTACTCCCAGATCCGCCTCGACTCGCGATCCGCATGGCCACATAGACCGCATGACCATAAAGGCCGCGACACTAACCCGAACTCGTAGTTCGCATAGGTCCCCGACCCGCACGAGGTATTCTCGAATCACGGTCCTGCATCGCCTAAGTTCACTCCCGCACGGAGGCACTTAGCCTCCTAAACAAGTCAAGGTGAGTGGTATAATACCAATATAACTACTGATCGTTAAACAACTTTAAGCGCAATCGAGGAAAACCCTTTACATAAAACATCACAAGATACTAACACACGTAGCATCCTAGCATGTTTACTTATCAAATCAACAAGAAAGTATTACAAGGCTATCACAAACCAACACAATCAAGTTATACACACAAGGTACTTTCTACTATATGATTAACTAGATCGGGTATCTATCCCCAAAGTACTTCATACATTATCTTTTTTTAAAAGATCCGTTTCTTTCACAGAAGTCACACAATACCCGTAGTATAAAAATAGAGTTACTATCTTCTGAAGTAAATCAAAATACTTCCTTTAGTAAAATCAAGTAACACATTCTTTTCCAAACGTTCAAGTTTGCCTAATTTCAAACACTCAAGTTTCTCATGTTCGAAAAGGTTTCGTAGTTCATAGTTTTAATCCTTTAAAACATAATTCTCTTTTAAACAGTTTGAGAAACATATGCCTTATATGTGAGTAGGTTATTCTTGTTTATAAACAATCTTATTAAGCAGCCATGATCTAGGAAATGTAATATCATTTTGTCTCATCTTAGCTTCTATGCAGATGGAGGTTTCTACTGGTTTTAATAATACTTAATTATTCAATACATTTTCCTTTATTAACGCTGCAGTGGTTTGTCGATACTCATTCTGATTCAAATCAAGAAACATTATTCCTTTTAAAAACCAAGTACTCATTACTCACGAATGAGGTTTCACACAAAATTCATATTAATTCATTTAAGTCAAGTCTCTTATCTTTTAAGATCAAGCCTCTTAACTTCTAAAATTAATAAACCATTCTTTTTATCCCTCTTAAGCCGTTATACCTAACTTCCCATAAAGCTAGTATAACTCTTAAGCTTATAAAACTTTTAAAACCAAGTGTTACTCTTCTTTCAAAAAGGTTTCTTAACTCTTTTGAAATACTTCAAGATTCTTATTATTCAGGCTTAAGTCAAAAGACATTGCCGTAGTTATTATTCAGGCTTAAGTCCGAAGACATTGCCGTAATTATTATTCAGTTAACACACGTACGTCTACCGTACCATATATATATTCATTTAAAATATCATGCTCAAGAGGATAGGAAGAATCACATACCTCACGACGATTATCGACTATTAGCAAAACGCTCCATGGCTATAACCCGGCTAGCCTTGTCCACCTTTCAAGTAGCACATGATACTCACAGAACATTCAACCTATAAGGTTATACAAGTCTATCAAAGTCTAGACTACTCGGTAGATTATTCTTAAGCAGTAGGTTCTCTATTTACGGAAAATCGGGCAGCACTTCCCTATCCGTCAAACTTCATAAGTTCATCAGAATACACCCTATGTAAGTACGCTTCATTTCCTTCTTATATACCTTCCTAGTATATCTTATACTTATTCTTATACTTCAATAGTATGCAAACTCTAATTACAAAAGGAGACAAGATATTTACCTCGATAAGCCCATAATTATCCAAGTTAAACGTCGATCCCGAGCAACGCTAGCTCCTACTCCGGTGCTCCAACCCGCCCAAACAACCCTTAGAAGTTCTACGCAACTTCTTCTTAATACTCCAACCAACTATGGAGATTTTTCCTTAGGGTTTTTAGAGACAAAAGGACATAAGGTAGTATTTCCTGACTTCACGATGAGGTAACTTTTGGAATACTACAAGGTATAAGGCTAAGGTATTTGGGTATAGCAACAATACTTTGGAGAGTATTTCTACCAAGATGGGGATGTTATACCCGTAGTTCCGTGGTATGTATGCGAGGACGCACGTGCGAGAATCGACTTTAAAAATGGAAAGGAAGAAAGACGTGATTTTTCACGGAAAAGTTTCCGGTTTTGTGAAGGAAAAGGTTCGTTAACGGGAATTGATTCCTTGATTTGGTATTCGCTTCTTGAATTATATTAGAATTTTGGAATTTTATTTCCTAATTGGTCACGTGGGCCCACGGAGAAATTTACTGATTTTGTGGGCCCGCTTTGTTTTTAGATTTTGGCCATTATGGATATTTTCTAAGATGAATTATTTTGATTTAATGGGAGATGACACGTGTCACCCCCAGGTGGCTCGGGCCGATTTGAGCAAGACAGTTGGCGCATGCCGCCTTGTCTTGCAAGATATTTTTGTGAAGACAAGTGGTTGTGGGTCCCACCCACACTTGTCCCCAATCTCAACCACACACTTGCCTTCATCCTATCCCTTGGTTGTCCTATATACGCACCCTTAGTTGATGAAATCTTCCACACTTAGAGAACGCAAGACTTGAGAAATATTTTCCTCTCCCTCCTTCACTTGTTGTCCAAACACACCCCCTAACCAAACCTTGTCCAATAATTCCTAAACTCTTAAGTGTTCTTCCCTAGTTTATTAGGAAGACTCTAACCAAAAGATAGAAAAGATTTCACATCCCTTGCCTTAAAAAGACACTTTGGCCGAGAGCTCTTGAGGAAAAATCTAGGTGTTCTTCACTTGTTTGAGTTGGTTCTTGAAGAGATGATGGTTAGGAGCTTCTAGGGTGATTTGTGGTGGGTTTGTACGCAAAGATTGGAGCTAAGACTTGCTTGGATCGACATTAAGTTCTTGGATAGATTTTGGGCTATTTGAGGTAGTGAATCTTAACCTCTTTGTGATTTGGTCATTATACATATATTATAAGTATATTATGGAGTATGTAATATATGGAGAAAAGTTTGGAAGAGTTGGATCTTGTTAACTTGTTAAAAGAAACGATTGGCCGTTTGCCATTTAAATGGTTAAAACGTATCTTACTTGTGAAGAAGTAATTTCCAAAGTAACTATAACTTATATTAAGAATGGAAATATAAGTTGGATGACTAATGAGTAATTGGATAAGTAAAATGGACAAGTCGCCAAGGACCCCAACTTAAGGATCAGATTTACTGGACCGTATTTACTTGGATCAGATTTACATCGACTGTATTTACATTTCTGGCGGAAGATTTTTCAATCGCGCCCGCTTGGGCGTGTGATCCTTTTACTTATTGTTGTTATGAAGGCGTGATAGTAAATCGCAGCACGGGTCGCGTAATCCTTCTTTTTACTTATTGTTGTTATGAAGGCGTGATAGTAAACCGCTACCGTTTGGGCGTGTAATCCCCTTCTTTATGTTATTTAATTATTACGCCTTATATATATACGGTATATATATTACGTTATTCGCCTTGGAGAAAGATGGAAAAGTGAGTAAAAGCGAGGAAGTGGTCATGAATTTTCCGTAGAGAATTAGAGGGCTTTATTGGTATAAGTCTTAAATGGTGAGAAAGGGTTGATAAAAGTACTATGACCATTTTAGAGTGGAGTACTACGTGGCGTGATCTACTTGGCTTAAGGAGTAGCCGACGTTGAAGTACTTGGAGCGCTTTGCTATTTGTCGATAATCGTCGCGAGGTATGTGAACCTCTTCCTATCCTTTCTAGCATGATGTTTTGTAACTATGTAGTACGGTAGACGCATACGTGCTAAATGAGTTTGGTTGGTTCAAAACATAGGTGTTATAATAGCTTTATGGGAAGTTAGTTATAACGACTCATGTAGGTAAAAGAATGGGTTATTGATTGTAGAAGTTAAGAGACTTGATCTTGAAAGATAAGAGACTTAACTTATTTGACTTGATATGAATTTTGTTAAAGTTTGAAACCTCATTCGTGAGTAATGAGTACTTGGCTTTAAAGAATAATGTTTTACTATTTTCGAAATGAGAATAAGTATCGATCAAACCATCATAGCTAACAAAGGAAATGTATTGACTAATTGTTATTAAAACCAAGAAACCTCCATCCGCATAGAAGCTAAGATAAGACAAGATTGTATTACATTTCCTAGATCATGGTCACAGTAATAAGATTGTTATAAACAAGAATAAACGGCCACACATAAGACTTATGTTACTCAATTGTTTTAAAAGAGATTAAGACTATAAGTTATGAAACCTTTCTAAAATAAGAGACTTGAGCATTTGAAATTAGGCAAACTTGAACGCTTGGAAAATAATGTTGTTACTTGATTTTACAAAGGGAAGTGTTTTAGTTTACTTAAAAGATAGTCACTCTATTTTTCATACTACGATATCGTGTGACTTTGTGAAAGAAACGGATCTTTTAAAGGAGTTAATGTATGTAGTACTTTGGGGTTAAAACCCGCTTTGTTGTAAATATAAGTCCACGAGTATGTTGAACTTGCCTATGCTTGTGGTGATAGCCTTTGACGTGCAAGTGTTGTATTTACGTGTTACCGCGTCTCGATGGAGGCCTGATTTGTTATGTATGATTCTTTATCGAGTCCCACGAGATGGGCCGGGACACGTATTCCAGCTGATTCTTGACCGAGTCCCAGGGTATGGGCCGGGACACGTATTCCACCGATTCTTTATCGAGTCCCATGATGGGCCGAGACACGATTCCACCGATTCTTTATCGAGTCCCACGATGGGCCGAGACACGATTCCACCGTTCTTTACCGAGTCCCACGGGATGGGCCGAGACACGTATTCCACATGATTTATACCTAGACTGCCGGCAGTGAGAAAGGAGTTCCACGGGCATGAGGGATGACTTTGAGGGCGTGAGTCCCTGACTTGACATGACTACTTTTATGTTGTAAACTGTAGTTCGTTATCATACATGTCTCCTGCTTCATATAGATCACCATGATTTCATTTATGATTTCGCCACATACTGCAATTGGTACCAGATCGACTCTTCGGCCGCGTCATGCCGCAGTAGAGGTACATCGGCAGGATCCTCGCCATGGATCACGATTCAGGTGTTAAGCCCCGCTTTCGGAGGCTTATCTTTTGCATGTTACCACGAGTGCAGAGGTTCTTGTACATTCAGGGTATGGCGGGCCCCGTCCCGTCATAGTTGTTGTCACTTCTAGGTCCGTAATGCATGTGGGCGTAGTTTGTAAAAAGGATAACCGCTTGGGTTTTTATGTATTGCATGTATGCAACCGCTTTGGTTGGCCTGTTTATTTATCATGTCTCTTGTTTCATGTTTATGTTTTTATTTCCGCTGATTTTCTCGATGTTGTATCACGAGGTGCCCGGTAAGGCACGATCCACGGCCCCGCCGGGTCGTGACAAAAGTGGTATCGAGCGATTAGTCCTGAAAGTGTCTACAGACCGTGTCTAGCAGTAGTCTTGATTATCGGTGTGTTGTGCACCACATCTATAATCGTGAGGTCGCGGACATTTAGGATTGGTTTCCATTCTTCTCATTCCGAGATCGTGCCTTAGAGTTGTGCGATAATTTGGACCCTCTCGACGATTTCGCTTTTTATGCCTCCGCAGTGCAACCCCGCCCAGAGGGCGAGGCAGCCGATGGAGCTGCTAGTGGGATACAGAGGGGTACGAGGGCGCAGTTCGGCCAAGACTGAGACAAGCGGCTCCGACGGCGAGTTTTGCGACGCCGCCACCAAAGAGAGTTTAGAGTCGCAGCAGCGGCTGCGAGACCACAAGACTGAGCCTCCACCCACACCGGAGCGAGGAGATGGGTACAAGGAGATGGCGCCATCGCCGTGGTCGTGGCAGATATGAGGATAGGCCGACGCAGCAGTTCGATTCGGTAGTACCGTGAGTTCACCCCGAGCGCATGGGTTTGAGACTACGGACTTTCTCGAGCCGCACCGCGAGTTCTACGGGTCGAGGCACGAGGATGATCCGCAGGAGTTCATCCGACGATAACGTGATCATGAGAGTGATCAAGGCACGGAGACCGAGTCGTGACCTTTCGGTTCGCATCGGCCGCGTGATATCGCAATGATCGTTTGATTCACGGAATCGCCCCGAGGAGCACGCGCCCCAGCAGTTGGGACGCAGTTCTCGGGCATTTCTTGCACATTTCTTGCCTCCGCAGATGAGGAGGGCACGCCGGCAGATTTTTGACGCTGAGGCGACCGGCGACGGTGACGGAGTACAATGTGAGTTCGACTCATTGGCTCGGTATGTTCCCGCGTTAGTAGCTTGTATGGAGGACAGAGTGCACCGCTATGTCACCGGGCTCGATGATTACTTGGCAGAGGCTTGTTCGGGTGTAGCTCTTCAGCCGGGCATGGACATTGCCCGCATGCAGGCTCATGCACTTGGGTGTGAGGCACGGAGAGGTCGACGGAATGACCGGATCAGCGAAGAGGCCGTAACAGCAGGTCCTTTGGTAACTTTCGAGGCGGGCCGCCTCAGCGGCAGGTTAGTTATGCACCTCCGCCAGTACAGTGGTCCTCCTCAGTCTTCAGGACGTTTGGGGTATTCGAGCTGATCGTGGCTCGGGCTTCGTTCGCGGTATACATGGGTTCTAGCGATCGGGTTCATGTTTCCCTGGTGTGCGATGCGGCGGCGTCGTCGAGAATGTCGTCTTTTTACTGGTGCTTATTTTACCTGCGGCCATCAGGGCCATGTGACGAGAAACTGTCCTAATAGGAAGGATACAGGCAGCAGGACTCAGCCTACCGGGTCGGTGGCAGGTTCATCACCTTCTACAGCTATGCGCCCTGCAGGGCAGGCCTATGATTAGAGTGAAGCGGTAGATACAGGTATATCCTTAACCTCAGAGATTTGTATATGTGATAAGATGAGTATATTTTAAGTATTATGTTCAGATAGCATTATGTTAAATTGTGATTTAGAGACATGGTTAGTATAGGGGAAGTTGGGTACATAGAAAGTGTGAGATGGAAGTGGTAGCTTTCATGGCGTGCTTTAGTAAGATTGTTCGTGACGGGAACAAGGGTTTGGCGATGTGTCGGGTTGAGGCATGGTTGCGGGTCAACCCGTGCCCGATTTTAGGTGGGGTCAGTGCAGGTGGTCCCGCCAGATGGTAGTCACGAGGGTGCTAGGCCCAGTTTAGATGACCATCGTATGAGTTCGTGGATATGTTCGACGAGCGGATCGTGAAGGCGGGAATGGCCTTAAAGGAATTTGAGGCTAGTAAGATGACCAAGGGTGGAAGCGGTAGTGTTGTGATACACATTTGAGGTGACTTCTCGTTGGTTTGGATTTGGGTTTCGCGCGTATGTGATATTATGGCCATGTGTGGCATATTTGGTTTAAATGAAATGCTGATGGAGACTATATCGGCGCTTGTATGTTTGGAGACTTAGAAGGAACATTCGGGACGAATGTTTCTAAGGGGGGAAGAATGTTATACCCCGTAGTTCCAGGGTATGTATGCGAGGACGTACGTACGAGAATACGACTTTAAAAATGGAAAGGAAGAAAGATGTGATTTTTCGACGGAAAAGTTTCCGGTTTTTGTGAAGGAAAAAGGTTCGTTAATGGGAATTGGATTCCCAGATTTGGTATTCGGGCTTCTTGAATTATATTAGAATTTTGGAATTTTATTTCCGGAATTGGTCACGTGGGGCCCACGGGAGAAATTTACGGTTTTGTGGGGCCCGCTTTGTTTTTTAGATTTTGGCCATTATGGATATTTTCGGAAGATGAATTATTTTGGACGAATAGGAGGGCGACACGTGTCACCCCCCTAGGTGGCTTGGCCGATTTGAGCAAGACAAGTGGCAAGACAAGTGGCCTTGTCTTGCAAGATAAGTTTGTGAAGACAAGTGGCTTGTGGGTCCCACCCACACTTGTCCCCAATCTCAACCACACACTTGCCTTCATCCTATCCCTTGGTTGTCCTATATATGCACCCTTAGTTGATGAAATCTTCCACACTTAGAGAATGCAAGACTTGAGAAATATTTTCCCTCTCCCTCCTTCACTTGTTGTTCGTCAAACACACCCCCCCCTAACCAAACCTTGTCCAATAATTCCTAAACTCTTAAGTGTTCTTCCCTAGTTTATTAGGAAGACTCTTAACCAAAAGATAGAAAAGATTTCACATCCCTTGCCTTAAAAAGACACTTTGGCCGAGAGCTCTTGGAGGAAAAATCTAGGTGTTCTTCACTTGTTTGAGCTGGTTCTTGAAGAGATGATGGTTAGGAGCTTCTAGGGTGATTTGTGGTGGGTTTGTGCGCAAAGATCGAGCTAAGACTTGCTTGGATCGACATTAAGTTCTTGGATAGATTTTGGGCTATTTGAGGTAGTGAATCTTAACCTCTTTGTGATTTGGTCATTATACATATATTATAAGTATATTATGGAGTATGTAATATATGGAGTAAAGTTTGGAAGAGTTGGATCTTGTTAACTTGTTAAAAGAAAGGATTGGCCGTTTGCCATTAAAATGGTAAAACGTATCTTACTTGTGAAGAAGTAATTAACAAAGTAACTATAACTTATATTAAGAATGGAAATATGTTGGATGACTAATGAGTAATTGGATAAGTAAAATGGACAAGGTTGGCCAAGGACCCCAACTTAAGAATCAGATTTACTTTGGACCGTATTTACTTTGATCAGTATTTACATTGGGTGTATTTACATTTACATTAGGGAAGATTTTTCAATCGCGTTAGTTTGGGCGTGTGATCCCTTTTTACTTATTGTTGTTATGAAGGCGTGATAGTAAACCGTTCTGGTTGGCGCGTAATCCCTTCTTTTACTTATTGTTGTTATGAAGGCGTGATAGTAAATGCGTTACCGTTTGGGCGTGTAATCCCTTCTTTATGTTATTTAATTATTACGCCTTATATATATATATGGTATATATATTACGGTTATTCGCCTTGGAGAAAGATGGAAAAGTGAGTAAGCGAGGAAGTCTTTGAATTTTCCGTAGAATTAGAGGGCTTTATTGGTATAAGTCTTAAATGGTGAGAAAGGGTTGATAAAAGTACTATGACCATTTTAGGAGTGGAGTACTACGTGTGGCGTGATCTAGTTGGCTTAAGGAGTAGCCGACGGGTTGAAGTACTGGAGCGTTTTGCTATTTGTCGATAATCGTCGCGAGGTATGCGAACCTCTTCCTATCCTTTCTAGCGTGATGTTTTGTAACTATGTAGTACGGTAGACATACATGTGCTAAATGAGTTTAGTTGGTTCAAAACATAGGTGTTATAATAGCTTTATGGGAAGTTAGTTATAACGACTACATGTTGGTAAAAGAATGGGTTATTGATTGTAGAAGTTAAGAGACTTGATCTTGAAAGATAAGAGACTTAACTTATTTGACTTGATATGAATTTTGTTAAAGTTGTGAAACCTCATTCGTGAGTAATGAGTACTTGGCTTTAAAGAATAATGTTTTACTATTTTCGAAATGAGAATAAGTATCGATCAAACCATTGCAGTTAACAAAGGAAATGTATTGACTAATTGTTATTAAAACCAAAGAAACCTCCATCCGCATAGAAGCTAAGATAAGACAAGATTGTATTACATTTCCTAGATCATAGGTCTGTAATAAGATTGTTATAAACAAGAATAAACGGCCACATAAGACTTATGTTACTCAATTGTTTTAAAAGAGATTAAGACTATGAGTTATGAAACCTTTCTAAAAAAAAGAGACTTGAGCATTTGAAATTAGGCAAACTTGAACGTTTGGAAAATAATGTTGTTACTTGATTTTACAAAGGGAAGTGTTTTGGTTTACTTAAAAAGATAGTCACTCTATTTTTCATACTACGGATATCGTGTGACTTTTGTGAAAGAAGCGGATCTTTTAAAAGGAGTTAATGTATGTAGTACTTTGGGGTTAAAACCGGTTTGTTGTAAATATAAGTCCATGAGTATGTTGAACTTGCCTATGCTTGTGGTGATAGCCTTTGATGTGCAAGTGTTGTATTTACGTACTCGCGTCTCGATGGAGGGCTGATTTGTTATGTATGATTCTTTATCGAGTCCCATGAGATGGGCCGAGACACGATTCCACCGATTCTTTATCGAGTCCCGAGATGGGCGAGACACGATTCCACTGATTCTTTATCGAGTCCCAGAGATGGGCGAGACACGTATTCCACCGATTCTTTATCGAGTCCCATGAGATGGGCGAGACACGATTCCACCTGGTTCTTTATCGAGTCCTACGGGATGGGCGAGACACGATTCCACATGATTTATACCTAGGCTCGCGGTGAAAAGGAGTTCCACGGGCATGAGGATGACTTTGAGGCGTGAGTCCTCGACTTGACATGACTACTTTTATGTTGTAAATCGTAGTTCGGTTATCATACATGTCTCTGCTTCATATAGATCGTCATGATTTCATTCTGATATTGATTTCGCCACATACTTGGTACTGTTATCTTGACCTCGCCCGGGTGCGTTCACGCCGCGGTAGAGGTACATCGGTTGTGGATCCTCGCCATAGGATCACGATTCGTGTTGGAAGCCCCGTTTCTTCGAGGCTTATCTTTTGGTATGTTACCACGAGTGCAGCAGGTTCTTGTACATTCGGGGTATGGCGGGGCCACTGTCCGTCATAGTTGTTATCACTTCTTAGAGGTGCATGAAATGCTTGTTGTGGCGAGTTTGTAAAAAGGATAAGCTGTTTGGGTTTTTATGTATTATCTGTAAGGCAAGCATTTTGGTTGCTGCTTTATTTATCATGTCTCTTGTTTCATGTTTATGTTTTTATTTCCGCTGATTTTCTCTGATGTTGTATCACGAGGGTGCCCGGGGTAAGGCACCAGTCACGGGCCCCGGTTCGGGTCGTGACAGGGGATGTATTTTATGAGAATAACTAGGCGGGGTACCCATGGCTTAGCCCTACTAGGAAGGGGTGGGTCTCGCCACACCACAAGGAGGGGGGGGGGGGCGCTAACTCGGCTAAGGGGAGGGCCTCACGAAATGGGGAGGGTTTTCAAGACTTAAGGAAGTGAGGAGTGGATGAAGAAGTATTCAAAGGGGAGGGGTATTTATAGGTCAAGCAAAGGCCAACCAATGGCCAAGATCATGCCAAGTGCAAGGCAAGTGTAGGGTCAAGATTCATCCATGTGTACCTTATCCATCTACCACACAAATATCCTACCAACTCCTTGACAAACCAACCACACTTTCGGCCCCTTTACCGCCCAAACATCCTCCAATGAGAGGGTGCCAAGTGTCGCCCTCTCGTTGGTCCAAAATGTTTCGTCTCTCGGAAAAATCCGCAAAAATTAAAAATGACATAGCCGGAATTTTCCCTTCGCAAGTTATGTAAAACGTTTCGTCGAAAAACGACTCTAACCGGGTGTTGTGCACAAAAATAATTCGGCCAAGTCTACTTTAAAGCCCAAACTTTTCTACGTACGTCCTTACGTACATACTCTGGAAATACGGGGTATAACAATAATCTCTTTTGGGCTTATGATGGACAGATATGCGTGTGCGAGGTATTAGGGTCATGTGTGACATTGTTAGTATGTCGGGGTTGTGAAAGGGAACGATGTCGCTAATTATAAGTATGACTCCGAAAGAACATTCGGGGACGAATGTTTCTAAGGGGGGAAGAATGTTACACCCCGTATTTATAGGACATGTTTTAAGAACGTACGTAAGAACTCACAAGTGTTGAGAATTGAGACTTGTAAAAAATTATCGGAATTATGAAATTGTCGGAAAACGAATATTGTGACGAATGGGAGGGCGACACGTGTCACCCCCCCTTAGAATGCCTTGGACGAAATTGATCATGGACAAAAGGGTCATTTGACCCTTGTTAGGAAGACAAGTCTTGCTAGCCTTAGAAACGACAACATTGACCAAGTCAATGACCCCACATTAGTCTTGATATTTGTTAAGACCTCATCCAAACCACCCATTTGTTTAGATCTTAACCCTCCATTGCACTATATTATACTACTAGTAGTGAGACAAGTTCCATACTTAGCCAAAAATTTACAAAAATTGGAAGAACAAGCTTAGTTGCTCTCGGGTTTGGGTCCAAGAAGAAAGAAATTTTTTTGTTTCTTGTCCATAGGCTTTGCACTTTAAAACCAAGGTTCCTATGTGTATTGTAGGCATATCTCAATAGAAAAATCTCGGAAAAAGATAGTTTTCGGGTTAGTCGCAAAGTGAAAACCTAGTGGCTTTCTAGGTTTTGGATTGAAAGTTTGAAGGAAAGTTGTTGGTGTGGTTCTAAGGGTCTCAATTAGAGGATTGGAGTGTCTTGAAGAGGCTCTAAGTTGCTAAGGAGCGACTTCGGAATTGAAGATTGGATTAAGATTCGTTGAGGTATAATCTTGTTCTTTGAAAGTGTTACAAGATTATTTATATTGTTGTTAGCTTTACTTGTTGCTAGCATGAAGTATATGTGTTGAAGTTTGTAAGGATTATGGATTGATTGTAGCCTTGAAAAATCCGAAATGTAATGTAAGTCATGTTAAGTTGGATTACAATTTGGTCGTTTATTAGGATCGTCGCATGTTAATTACTTGGAGATTATAGTAGTTATTATCGTTTGCGACTTGATATCATGTTAGGCTAATAACTTGGATTGAAATGGAAATTGGATAAGAATTGATGTTGTAGTACTTCAAGTTAGCCGAATTGGCCTAGTAAGTTGTATTAATTTGATATCGTTTGTGGGGCGGAATTTTACACGTCTAGTAGGCGTGTAATCCCCTATTGCTGATTGCCTTGATTGGGCCTTAAATATGGCGTGTTTGGTTATTGTATTCGGCCTTGAAAAAGGTGGCAAAGTAAGTAAAAACAAAGGAGGTGCTGTCCGATTTTCCGTAGAATTTAGTGACTTAGCACTTAGAATATTCTACGTTTGAAGTAAGAAGTTAATGGACGTATTGTGACCATTATAGGTTGAAGTACTTAGTATAGCGTATCCTACTTGAAGGATGGATTAGCTATCAAGGTTGGAGTACTTTGGAGCATTTTGCTACTTGTCCATAATCGTCGTGAGGTATGTGAACCTCTTCCTTCCTTTGGCATGATTCTATGTATGGAATATACTTGTGGTATCATTTCATGTTTCCTTCTACTCTTAGAAGTTAAGAGGTAGTTGTGTGATTTACTCTATGTAGAACTTTTCCTATCTTTTGAGCATGACTAGTTGCACGTGTGTAGTGCAGTGACGTCTGACACCTTGACATCCTTTGCTAGTTTTATGAATAGCCAAGTCGGGTGAGTTAGGAGATTTACTCACTTCTTTGAGAATATTAAGGATGTCTAATGTTTTATTAAAGTTAAGGGACTTGAAGAGTTTTGAAGTATGTGATACTTGTTCCGTTTTAAACGTATAAGTCCCTCGGATAGGAAATTGTATGTGGCTAAGGTATAAAGTGAATATAATGACTTTATGGGGAGTTGGTTATATTTGCTTTATGGAAAGATAAATGACTTGATTTCTAAAGTTTAAGAGACTAATTGTACTTTGAAAGTTAAGAGAATTGATGTGAAAATATATAATACTTGGTTTTAATAAAAAGTATAAGTCTCTTGGTTACAAAAGGAATGAGTTTTGTCTAGAACCATAAAGGGTTATAACGGCTTTATGGGAAGTTGGTTATAACGGCTTTATGGAAGGTTAAGAGAATGGTTTTCGCTAATAAGGTAAACAAAGAATTGATTTGAAATAAAGAAGGGCAAATTGTTTAAAGGTACCAATTGCTTAAGGTTTTTATTAAAGAAGTCACTTGATTTAGAAGCCGGTAATTGAAATTCTAAAAAGGTATTATGACTTGTCTGGAAAGGTGGATAGGACTTAATATTATAGTTGTTAGTATCTGGGAAGTTTTATTTGAAAAAGAGTCTTTCTAAAGGAGTAGAGGTGCGTAGTACGTTGGGTTAAATTCCCGGGTTTTATATGACATTATCGACCCAGGAATGGGCCGGGAAGTATACCTTTACGGGCAGACTATATGACATTATCGACTCAGAATGGGCGGGCAAGATACCTTCTGAGCGGACTATATGACATTATCGACCGAGAATGGGCCGGCAATATACCTTCGGGCACTATATGACATTATCGACCGAGAATGGGCCGGCGGTATACCTACGCGCGCACTATATGACATTATCGACCGAGAATGGGCCAGCAAGATACCTTTACGCGAACTATATGACATTATCGACCGAGAATGGGCGGGCAAGATACCTTACGGGCACTATATGACATTATCGACCGAGAATGGGTCGGCGATACGCTGCAGGCGGACTATATGACATTATCGACCGAGAATGGGCGGGCGATACCTTTACGCGCACTATATGACATTATCGTCGAGAAATGGGCGGCGATATACTGTATGGGTAGACTATGTGACCTTGATCACGTCCCAGATTGGGCCGGGTAGTATAGGCGCCCTCCTTAAAGGGCCGGATTATACTTATGAAAGATAAGTAAGTTATACAGTAATGAACTTAATGATTTTTCCTAATCATGTGCGTAAGAATGTGGCTATAATCTTTATTGGGAATGGGAAAAGATAATGAGGTGAAATTAGTTCATAAGTGGTAATGACACGGCAGGGTCTGGTATGTATTTTTATACTTGTCTTTGTCATTCTTTTGTACAGTTATGATTTGTTTATCATGCGTTATTTACATTCCATATTAATTTTTGTTATCGACCCCGCCGAGGCTGCGTCATCTGCATGAGTTTTAGGTACCCGGGTTGGTGATCCTTGCTCTTAGGATCTCGGTTCAGTTTTTGGGAAAAAGCTCCATTTGCTCCGGAGGCTTATCTTTTGGTACGGTCTTCCCTGAGGTAGTAGATTCATGTATATTCAGGGGTATGGCGGGGCCTGTCCACGCGGTTGTTATGTTAAAAACTCTTAGAAGTGCAAGTCACATATTGTGGGTCAGTTTGTAAAGAATGAGGCAACTGCTTCGGTTGTATATATTTATGTCCAGGAAGGTAGCCCTATCGGCTAACCTGTTGTTTTATTTCTGTTGTTTATTTTATAAGTTTCATGTATGTTCCGCTGATTATCTCTGATGTATACCTATAAGGGTGCCCAGGTAGGGCACCAGTCGCGGGCCCGGGGTCGGGTCGTGACAGGCACACACAAGCTCTCTCAATTTTTCTAAGTGTTAAATGAGTTAGTCTTGCACTAGTAGTAACCTTATAAAACACAATGAAGGGCTTAGATATCAACAAATGTGAGGCTAGGATGAATTTCACTTGGATTAAGCCTATGTGGACAAGTTGACTTGGTCAAATATATCAAGCTTGCAAGACTTATCATCTACATAGGTCAAATGACCATTTTACCCTTGCAACATTTCGACCAAGACCATGTGGGGGTGCCACGTGTCGCCCTCTCATTCGTCCATAAAATTCCGTAACCCTCGTGGGCCCCACAAAAATGTAAAATTCCTCGGGTGGGCCCCACGTGACCAAATCCGTAAAAAATAAATTTCCATAAGGTTAAGAGTTCCATACTTTTTAAATAATGCATTTTGAGAATCCAATTCTCAACAACGAACCTTTTTCCTTTCCGACATCCGGAAGATTTCCCGTCGGAAAAACAATTCTTCTTTTCGTACTAATTTCCAAGTCTTGATTCCTTACGTACATTCTCTTATACATGTCCTGGGCTTACGGGGTGTAACATATATGTTACTTAATTTAAAGAGTAGAAGTAACGTGATTTAAAGGCATAAGTTACTTGGTTTTAAAAGAGTAAGTTACTTGAGTTTAAAAGGGTAAGTAACTTGGTTTTAATAGTGAAAGTGCTTTTGGGTTCAACTCCCTAAATATTTCATGAAACGATTCTTTTTTAAAGAATAGACGTACATAGTACTTTGGGTTCAAATCCTGTAAATGATATGGTAGTGCTTTAGTTTTCTAAAATGAAAGTGTTATAACGGCTTTATGGAAAGTTTGTTATAACAAGGTTTGTGAAAAGTCAGAGATGGTTGAAAATGTTGTAAGGAAATCATGTGAGAATGTCCATGGTTAAGTCCTTAAGATAGTACATGATATGTGGCACTTTGATTTTCAAAGATGTTTTAAAGTAATATGTGATGTCTATTGCCCTGATTTGTCAAACCATGTCTTAGAAAGATACTTAGTATGATAAGTGTCTTGATGATGGTTTCAAAATGATACATGTATTGGATTCTACTTCCTAGTGATACATGTAGTACTTGGGCTTTTCTAAAAATGGAAATTTAGTTTATAAAGTGAATGTACGGCTCACGTACATTGTTGTAATGGACTTTAATCCTTAGTGATGCAAGTGTGATAGTGCCTTGGTGTTATAAAATGAAAGACTTGTTAGTGTCGTGTTTGTTTTAGAAAAGGAAGACATGGTATTGTCTTGGTTATTTTAGAAAGGAAGACATGGTATTGTCTTGTTTGTTTTAAAAGGAAGACATGGTATTGTCTTGTTTGTTTTAAAATGAAGGCATGGTATTGTCTTGGTTATTTCAGAAAGGAAGGCATGGTATTGTCTTGTTTCTTTTAAAAGGAAGGAATGGTATTGCCTTGGTTGTTCAAAAAGATGGTGCCTTCATTTTGTCTAATGAGAGTTAAAGATTACTTAACTTGCATAAGTTGTTCATGATAGCCATTGGTGCTAGTGTTATGAGTATAATTGTGGGGTAAACCCCCAAGACATTATACATATTAGTGGATTTGCTCCCGACGATGCGAGAAACTACCTCATGCGAGTCCGTAGGGCTCATGCGGGTGAAATAGTCCCATGCGGGTGAAATAGTCCTATGCGAGGAAATTGCCTCATGCGGGTCCACGTGATCTATGCGGATAAATAGTCCTATGCGAGGAAATTACCTCATGCGGGTCCACATGACCTATGCGGGTGAAATAGTCCCAGGAGTAGGATTGCATAATGATACTACGGCGGGTGGCCTAGATTGATCATAAGCTTCCTAGTTTAAAGCGGTAAAGTTTACTCTACTTTTTAAAAGGCACGCGATGTGCGATATTTGAGTATTGTACTTTTTACATGCCGACGGTGAGGTTGGAATTCCACCGCATGCTTATCGATGATGGTGGTATATTATACTTGTTACGTCTTGTGATGATGTTGTATTCCACGGCATGCTTACGTGATATTATATCGAGGCAGGTGTCCCTGATTTTGACATGGCTTTCATATGTGAAAGTGGTACGGTGTTATAGTAGTACAGTGATACAAGGTATAGTTGGCTCTGATTGTTATATGACACGGTAGGATCTGGTATTTGATTTTCATACTTGCCCCTGTCATTCTTTTACGCGATTATGATCTTGTTTCTTATCAGATTTCCGTTCCATACTTGGTACCTGTTGTACTGACCTCCTTCAGGGGGCTGCGTTCATGTCCGCAGGTCTAGGTACTCAGTTGTGGATCCGCGAGCTTAGGATCCTGGTTCAGTATTTTGAGATGGCTCCAATGTTTCGGAGCTTGTCATTATGGCTAGGTATATTCAGGGGTACGGCGGGGCCTTGTCCCGTCACAGTTTATTGTCCAAATTCTTAGAGGTCTGTATTCAAATGTGGGCTGGACTGGCTAGAGTTGTATTTACATTGTTGAATAGTGTAGACCCTTTCGGGTGATTTTTATTATGGCAGCCTTATCGGCTTTGCCTGTGTTTAAAGAAAAAAAAAAGAGTGTTATTTATCTTCCGCGGTATATTATGTTGTATGAATAGAAGGGTGCCCAGGTAGGACACCAGTCGTGTCACGACACGACCCCGGGCCCGTGACTGGTGCCCTACCTGGGCACCCCTTACAGGTATACATCAGAGAATAGCAGCGGAACATACACAACACATACAAATACTTAGACAATAAGCATCAACAGGCTAACCGATGAGGCCGCCCTCCGTAAAATATACATAACCCAAAATAAGTCAGTACATCTCTGTTCTTAAAACCTAATCCACAAATGTGACTACAGACCTCTAGGAATAACAACTGTGACGGGACAGGGCCCCGCCATACCCCTGAATGTACAACAACCGACAATACCAGGGATCTGAACCAAGGATAATCCTCCGGAGTAGTGGATCTTCTCAACAGCTGAATCAGTGATCCTAAAAGTGAGGATCAACCTTTGTATACTCTACTGCGACATGAACGCGGCCCAAGGAGGTCGAGATAACATGTACCAAATATGTGGCTGGAAATCTTGTAGTGAAATCATAAGTCTAAAATAAAGTCGAGACATGTATGATGACTCGAATAACAATACATTGTGCCTTACTAACAATGAGAGTAAACAGGAGTATACTTTACTGCATAAAAATAGGAGGCTCATGATCAAAGTAGGGTCACCCGCCCATAGTATCATTAAGCAATACTACTCTTGGGACTATTTCACCCGCAAAGGCCGTATGGACCCGCATGAGGTAACTTCCTCGCATAGACTGTATCCGCCCACATAGGTCGTATGGACCCGCATGAGGTATTCCTCGATAGGACTGGTCCGCCCCGCAAAGGACTATTTCATCCGCATAAGCCCTTACGGACTCGCATGAGGTAATCCTCGCATCATGGATAGCAAATCCACGGAATATGCAAATGCCACAAACCCGGGGAATGACCCCGTAATGAACAATATATCACTAGCACAATCGGCTATCATACATAACATAAGCACTACCGGCTTATCATACATAACATAAGCACTACCGGCTTATCGTACATAACATAAGCACTACCGGCTTATCGTACATAACATAAGCAAGTTAAGAAATCCCCCTAACTTCTTATTAGTCTTATACATATACACTCTCATTTTAGTTTACTTAAGACACTATCATGTCATTATAAAAATCCGGGAATTTAACCCAAAGTGCTACGTACTTCTACTCTTTTAAAAATGACTCTTTTTCATATAAACTTCCAAGATACTAATAATCGTAGTATCAAGTCATATCTACTTTTCAAGACAAGTCACGATACCTTTTAGAAATACATTTAGGCTTTTAAATCAAGTGACTTCTTTCTTTTAAAACCTTAAGCAATTGATGCCTTCAAATCAATTTGTCTTTCATTATTTCAAGTCATTTATCATTATTTACATTACTTAGAGTAAACCACTCTATTGAATTTCCATAAAGCTATTATAACCAACTTCCCATAAAGCCGTTATACTAGCTTTATACTTTAGACAATTAGATTCTTCCTTATATCCAAGGGACTTATACTTTTAAAACGAAACAAGTATCATATACTTTTGAAATACTTCAAGTCCCTTAACTTTAGTAATCAAGTTTCTTAACTTTAGAATAGCTCAAGGGATCAATACTTTCCAAATCAAGTATTCTATACATTTTCAAGTCAAGAAATCTTTGATTACCTTATTAGAATAAACCATTCTCTCTTTTCTTTCCATAAAGTTATTAACCAACTTTATGCTTTTGAAACCAAGGCACTTCTATCATTTAAAAACAAGTCAAGGATATCAAATGAAACTAAATTCATTTAAATCTCGTACGTCTACCGTACTATACATTTACAACTACACATGCTCAAGAGATAGGAAAGTTCCATATACCTCTTCGGTTCAATCCACTTGCTAAGTCCAATACGCCGTACGTAGTATGTCAACCTATAATGACCATAATACGTCTATTAACTTCTAGCTCAAACGTAGAATATTCCAAGTGCAAAGTCACTAAATTCTACGGAAAATCTGACAGCACTTCCTTTGTTTCTACATATTTTTCCACCTTTTTCAAGGTCCGAAAATCAATAACCAAACGCCACATTTAAGGCCCAACAATTCAGCAATACAAAGGGGATTACACGCCTTAACAGGAAGTGTAAAATTCTGCCCCACAATTGATATCAAACTAGTCCAAACGACAATGCCATTCTCGGCCAAAAGGTGTCACAACATATCTTTCTTTCATTAATTCCTTTTCAATACAAGTTGTTTAGTATAACATGTTATAAAGCCGCAATCGATTATAACAACTATAATCTTCAAGTAGATAACATGCGACGATTCTAGTTATCGACCAAATTGTATTTCAATTTCAAATGGTCCGACATGTCATTTCGGATTTTAGGCTTCAAATATCCATAACACTTATCAATCTTTAATACATATACTTCATGCTAGTCAAAATGTAAGGCTACTACAATTTGTAATCTTATAACACTTAAGAGGACAATATTGTTACCATAGTGAGCCTTAATCCACTTCAAGATCCGAAGTCACTCCCTAGCAACTTAGAGCCTCTCCTTGACACTCCAATCCGCCACTTGAAGCCCTTAGAAGATCACAAACAGCTTTCCTTAAGTTCCCAATCCAAACCTAGGAAAGTGACTAGGTTTTCACCTTGCGACTAATACGAAAATGCCACTTTTCCGGGATCTTTCTATTGAGATACCCTTACAATACCCTTAGGAACCTTGGTTTAAAGTGTGGAGCTTATTGAACAACAAACGGATTTTTTTTTATTCTTGAAACCCCCTAACCCGAGAGCTCCTCTCTTGTCTTCAAAGTTTTCTTGAAAATTTTCTAAGTATAGAAGCTTTGTCTTGCTACTAGTGAGCTTATATAAACATATGGAGGGTCAAGATTAGAACAAATGGATGGTTTGGATGCAATTCACAAGGATCAAGCCAAGTGGCTCTTGACTAAGTCAACAATGTCAAGCTCTTAGACTTAGCAAGACTTGGTCATTTAAATTATGGTCAAATGACCATTTTAGTCATGTCCATTTCGTCCAAGACTACTAAGGGGGGTGACACGTGTCGCCCTCTCATTCGACGCAATATTTCGTTTTTCGACAATTCCATAATTCCGATAAGTTTTTACTATTCTCAAATCTTAACATTTTTGAGTTCTTACGCACGTTCTTATAAACATATTCTGGAATTACGGGGTGCAACATTCTTCCCCCCTTAGAAACATTCGTCCCCGAATGTTCCTTTGGGAGTCAATCTTATAGATAGCGACATAGTCTCCTTTTACAACCCCCATATACCAAATAATGCCACACGTGGCCACATAACAATACTTATACCAGAACGTCAACCTAAACTCCAAGTGTCGACGTCGGTTATCTGCATAAAGCTTCTGTCGACTCTGAGCTTGCTAATAATCTTTCCTGGATAGGCTTCGCCTTATCCACAACTCGCTTAATCGAGTCAGGTCCAACTAACTGAACCTCGCCTACGCTGAACCAACCAATCGGCGAGTCTACACTTTATTTATACAGAGCCTCATACAGGGCCATCTGGATACTGGAATGGTAGATTTTGTTATACGCAAACTCAACAAGAGGCAAATAATTCTTCCAGCTAACTCTGAAATCAATAACACCGGCCTGCAACCTATCCTCAAGTGCCTGGATAGTACGCTCTGCCTGTCCGTCGATGCGAGGTGAAATGCCACACCGAGACTACATGTGCCCTAACCCTTCGGAAAACCTCCAGAAGTTAACCGTAAACCGAGCTCATCTGTCTGACATCAAAAATGTAGGAACCCCATGCAGCCTCACAATCTCCCTGCCATAAGCTAGCATAATCCTCAGCCGAGTAAGTGGTCCTAACCGGAAGAACACGACTGGTTTCAATCGACTTTGTTTACCATGACCCCCAGGGAGTCGCACTTCCTCTGAGTACGATGCCACCCTGTAACAAGATCCATATTCATTACCTCCCATATCTAAGTTGGGATCTCAATTGCCTGTAGTAGCCCACCGGGCTCCTGGTGTTCCACAATGACCTGCTATAATTTGGACACTTAGCAACAAAACCTGCCACGTCCCTTTTCAGGCCTTCCCACCAATACATACATCTTAGTCGACCCCGAACAATAGAGCAATAAGCACTGCGTGCCTCCCCTAAAACCTGCTGACAAGTCCTGCAGCACCGGGTACACACAATCTATCCTCATATCACAACACCCCATCCGGTGCTACCCAAACAGGCTCTTCTCTTTTCGGAGAGTCGTATCTCGATCACATACTAACGCTGAATCCTCATATTGTTGCCTCTTCACCTCATCGTCGAAGGAAGACTCGGCAACCTCTCAGATATAAACTCCATTAACCTTGGAACAAATAATCGAACCCCTCGGCTAGGTAGCAGATGAATCTCACGGACCACGTCCTGTCTATCTGGCTGCCCATCTGACAGACTACCCATAGATCTACGACTAAGAGCATCTGTAACCGTCTCGGCTTTCCCCGGGTGGTATAGGATATCAATATCACAATCCTTGAGTAACTCTAATCACCGTCTCTGTCGCAAATGCAACTGCCTCTGTCTGAAGATATACCGGAGGCTCTTGTGGTCTGCACAATCATCCACAAGAAGTCTATATAAGGAATTCCTTCAAATCTTCAAGGTACGATTAACTGCCGCCGACTCTAAATCGTGAGTAGCGTAATCCCTTTCATGCTTCCCTAACCACCGGGAAACATAGGCTCTAACCTTATCGTGTTGCGTCAGCACATAACCTAGCCCAACACCCAAAGTGTTTCAATAAAAACATAACCCTCTAGTTTCTCAGGAGGGGTTAGAATTGTAGTCGTGGTCAACTTATCTTCCAATAACTGGAAGCATTTCTCATACCTGCGAAATATTCGGGTATCCTTAATCTCTATTATGGTTCCTGTTTCCCTTTCTCTGTTCCAACCAAACTTGGTCACAACTTAGATTTGATTCCTTTGCTTGCCTCATGGCTAAGACTTCCTGTCAATCACAATTTAGGGGGGGAGATTTCCTTGATCTCGTCAAGTAGTAACCCGATTATTTTTCTCCCAGCTCGTAGAGCTTATAGTCAGGTGTTCAACCTCAATTCAAGGTATTACATAATCCAATGACTTGCCAAGATTTCTTATCGTTCGAGTGTCTACTTGTCTTGCCTTTATAAGTTATTTCAAGTTGTCCTGGGGTCCCTTAACCCACCGTATTTCCTTACCATCTTTCTCGTCATTAAAGATGTTACCACCTTTCCTCGATGGGTTCTTACTGCCCATCATCTACTAATGGTCTTTACACTAGTCTGGGGTAATCCTATCTCGTGCAACTTACATAACCATAGTTGTATTCTCTTTCATCATTCTGGTCATAACCTTACCTTATGCTTATTATTAGCAAAATTATTTCTTTCTTGATTCATAATCGTACATTTTCATACATGCGTACTACCTGCATTTATATACTTACGACACTTCCTTGACCATTTCGTAACGTCGTTCACAATTACCCCAACACAATACTTTTTCCACGGTTATCTAAAATTGTAACCTATGGCATGACGATACTGAAGACCTTACCCGTCTCCTATCCTTCTTCTAACAACATGGGTACACATAACCCCATAATACGTAAAACTATCCTTTACGTGGGGGAGAGAACTTATCCCCCTAACAAAATCTAAATCATCAAGCGCCCCCTTATGATCGTATAGATTTTCAAAACCTACCAACGATATCTTCTGTTTTCCGTAGGCAGCACTCGTACTTATCTTGTTCTTGCTTGTGCGCTTTCCTGAAATTATCCGGAAGGTCGTGGCTCTGTCCGCCACACCAAACCAACTCCAAGTACCTCCAAGGGCACTTAACATAAACTCCTTCAAATTCGAGTATTACTTACTTCTGCATTAATTTACCTCAAATGAACAAGTCACACAGACTTATTAAAATCAACTATGTCAAAGAAGGAAGGATAATTCACTGGTTACAACCACTTCCCTTCCTTTCCACTCGATAATCGGTTTACTGGAAAACTGGTACCGAACCAATCTCTCTCAGTAGTCAACGTTGGCATTGTCACGACCCGAACCCGGGCCCGTGACTGGTGCCTTACCCCGGGCACCCTAGTGATACAACATCAGAGAAAACCAGCGGAAATAAAAACTTTAAACATGAAATGAGAGACATGATAAATAACGAGCAACCAAAACAATTGCCTTGATATATACATAAAAACCCGAGCGCTTATCCTTTTTACAAACCACCGCCACAATAAAGCATGCACTCTAAGATTGTTATAACAACAATGACGGACAGGCCCGCCATACCCCGAACGCAAGAGACTACAACTCGGAAACCTACCAAAGATAAGCCTCCGAAGGAACGAGCTTTCCAACACGTGAAATGTGATCCTAAGAGCGAGGATCCACGGCAGGTGTACCTCTACTGCGGCATGAAACGCAGCCTCACGAGGTCAAGACAACAGTACCAAGTATGTGAAATCAGAAATATCAGAAATGAAATCATAACAGTCTATAAAAAGCAGGAGACATGTATGATAACCAAACTACAGTTCATAATATAAGCGATCATGTCAGTCGAGGACTCACGCCTCAAAGTCATCCTCATGCCCGTGGAACTCCTTCTCACCTTGTGATCCTAGATATATCAGTATTATACGTAACATGTCTCGGCCCGCCTCATGGGACCCGGTAAAGAATTATATGGAATACGTGTCCCGGCCCAGCTCGTGGGACTCGGTGTAGAAGTACAGTGGAATACGTGTCCCGGCCCATCTCGTGGGACTCGGTGTAGATTTATATGAAATACGTGTCCCGGCCCATCTTGTGGGACTCGGTGTAAGATGATATGAAATACGTGTCCCGGCCCATCCCATGGGACTCGGTGAAGAAGTACAGTGCTCGCACGATAAAGCTATCATACGCAAACGTAGGCAAGTACAACAACAAGCATAGGCAAGTTACACAACAACAAGCATAGGCAAGTTACACAACAACAAACATAGGCAAGTTACACAACAACAAGCACAGGCAAGTTTCACACGTCTCCAGGTACTTTCATTTTTCATCCAAGTCCGGATTTTACTCCCAAGTACTCCACATGATAAGTTCTTTTAAAAGATCCTTTCCCTTTTTCAAAAGTCACCCGATACCCGTAGTATTAGAATGACCAACGTTTTTAAGTAAACCAGAACACATTCCTTTTCAAAATCAAGTAACAACATCCTTTTCCTAAAGTTCCAGTTTGCCTAGTTTCAATTACTCAAGTTCCTTATTTGAAAGATTTCATAGTTCATAATCTTGATCACTTAATTCCTTTTTAGAACAACTGAGTAATATATGTCTTACGTGCGAGTAGGTTTTTCTTGTTTATAACATTCTTATTACAGCAGCCATGATCTAGAAAATGTAATATCATTTTGTCTTATCTTAGCTTCTATGCAGATGGAGGTTTCTACTGGTTTTACCAATGATTCATCAGTCAATACATTTTCCTTTATTAACGCTGCAGTGGTTTGTTCGATACTTATTCTCATTTCCGAAATCCTTTTAACATTATTAAGTCGTTATACCTAACTTCCCATAAAGCTAGTATAACTCTTAAGTTTTCAAAAACCAAGTATCACTCTTCTTTCAAAATGATTCAAAAATCTTTTGAAATACTTCAAGTTCTTTATTTACACCTATCAAGCCAGTTATAATTCAAATCAGTTACCTTTTTAAAAACCACAAAGCATTTTCTTTCCTACATAAAGCTGTTATAACCAACTTCCCATAAAGTCGTTATAACACTTTATGTTTTAAACCAATCAAATACATTTAGCACATGTACGTCTACCGTACTACATAGTTCACACATATCATGCTAGAAGAGATAGGAAGAGGTTCACATACCTCGCGACGAGTATCGACAAATAGCAAAATGCTCCACGTACTTCAAACCGTCGGCTACTCCTTAAGCCACGTAGATTGCACCACACGTAGTACTTCAACCTATAAGGCCACAAGGCGCTTATTAACATCTAGATCTCATCGTTCCATTTCTACAGAAAATTTGGCAGCACCTCCCGCAACAGTAAATCTCCTCCTCTATCGAGGCCGGCTACCAAGCCAACCAGGGGGTGGGTTAACACGTCTAACCGGACGTGTACAATCCTACTACACAAGAATGCTACATAAGTCTCATGTCTGACCCTATGTAATTCTGTTCGATTGATTCTTCTCTTTATTATCCTTCATGTGATTCTTGTTCAATTCTTATTCAGCTTAAGTCAAAAGACATTGCAAGAACTACGCTAGCTCTATTCAATATTCATTCTATATATAGTATACTTCAACTATATATTCTAACAATCATGTAATTTCCAATTACAATAGGGGGACAAGATATTTACCTCGATAAGCCCAAAATTATCCAAGTTATATGTCGCTCATGAGCAAGGTTTAGCTCCTACTCCGTGCGCTCCAATCCGCTCCAAGAAACCCTTAGAAGTTCTACGCAACTTACTTATAACTTCAACCAACAATGAAGATTTCCTTAGGGTTTCGTTTAGTGGCTAAAGGAAAGTATAATAGTATTTTCCGGGCTTTTCGTATAAAGGGTACTTTGGAAAGTACTACAAGGTATTTGGCTAAAGTATTTTGGGCATTATAACAATACTTGTAGAATACATTTCTACCAAGGGGGGTAGTATTTCGACTAGCACAACTAGGCTAGGGGGGGTTACTCTCGGCCACAAAGGCCTTCCAAGGGGGGGGAGGGGGAAGGTAGGACGAGAGCTTCACAAAGGAGAGGGGGAGGGTTTTCAAGACTTAGAAAATATTTGGATGAAGAAGTTCATCAAGTTAGAGGGGTATTTATAGGTCAAGAAATGGCCAACCAATGGCCAAGATTCATCCAAGTGTTAGGCAAGTGTAGGGCTAGGATTAAGCCATGTGCACCTTATCCATCTACCACACCAACTTGCACAAATATCCTACCTACTCCCACAAAGCCAAATCGTCCAAGCCAAGGCCATGGTTGCCGTCCAATGAGGGTGACAAGTGTCACCCTCCCGTTGGTCCAAAATATTTCATCTCTCGGAAAAATCCGCAAAAAATATAAATGACATAGCCGGAATTTTCCCTACGAAAGTTGTGGAAACGTTTCGTCGAAAAACGACTCCTTTCGGTAGTTGTGTACAATTTCGAACCTTGCCTAACTTTAAGGCTCAAATTTCTATGTACGTCCTCACGTACATACCCTGGAATTACGGGGTATAACATTCTCCCCTCCTTAGAAACATTCGCCCCGAATGTTCCTTCTAAGCCTCAAAACAAACATGCGCCAGTATAGTCTTCACTACTATACTTACGAGAACAATCCTGCCACACCTGGCCACAGAAACACCCGCGCAAACACTTACATCCAAGCCCACGAGGAAACACCTCTAACATCACAAAAACCCTTACCCGAGGTCTAAAATATACATCCTTCGCACCTTCTCCCTTCACAAGAAATGATCATATCTATGCTCGCAATACATGCTCGCCTCTACCCTTACTTTGTCACTTTGCCGCGAGGTTCTAGTGTCACTCCGGCGACCCAACAAATGGTACCGGACTGCATGCGATCCTTGAGGATGTCGTACACTTCTCGAACACTTGAACTCTTCTAGTATACGTACCATACTTCAGTTTCCAAAACTTTGGAGTCACCACCTCCAAACTTGGTCATCTTACTAGCCTCGATCTTCCTTAAGGCCATTCCCGGCCTTCACGATCCGCTTCTGGTCGAACATATCCACGAACTCATACGATGGTCGTCTAAACTTGGGCCTAGCACCCTCGTGACCCTACCATCTGGCGGGACCACCCATAACCCACCTTAATCAAGCACGGTTGACCCGCAACACGTCCTCAACCCGACCCACAATCGCGCCAAACCCTTGTTCCCCGATACGGAACAATTCTTACTAACTCACATCATGAAAGCTACCACTTCCATCTCACCCTACCCATGGACTTATCACAAAAAATATATCCCACGTATACTACACACTCTGATAAAGGTCAAACATAAAATGAATCTTTTACTCAAGACGACCTTATCTGTAAGGTCTCAGTCGTGAAATAATCTAAGGTTCACACCTTCCATGCCCCCATACTTACCCTCCCAACTAACCATGTTTTCTAACTCACAATATAACACAACGCTATCTGTACATAGCACACCACAATAAGATCACTATAACACGCATACAAATCTCTAGAGGGTTAGGGATATACCTGAATCTACCGCTCCACTCTAATCATAGGCCTGCCCTGCAGGGCGCATAGCTGTAGAAGGCGATGAACCTGCCACTGATCCGGTAGGATGAGTCATGTTGCCTGCATCCTTCCTACTAGGACAGTTCCTCGTCACATGGCCCTGACGGCCGCAGGAAAAACAAGCACCAGTAAAAAGACGACATTCCCCGGGATGACGCCGCATCGACGCGCACACCAGGAAAACCTGAACTCGACTGGCTAGAACCCATGTATATCTGTGAACCAAAAACCCTGGGTCCCTGACCAGCTCCCGAATACCCCGAACGTCCTGAAGACAATGGAGGACCACTCTGTACTGGCGGAGGTACATAACTAGCCTGCTGTTGAGGCGGTCCGCCTCGAAAGTCGCCAAAAGACCTGCTCGCCTCTTCTGATCTCCGGTCATTCTGTCGGCCTCTCCGTGCCTCATATCCTAGTGCATGAGCCTGCATGCGGGCAATGTCCATGCCCGACTGAAGAGCTACACCCGAGCAACTCTCTGCTAGATAATCGTCAAGCCCTGTGACATAACGGTGCACTCTATCCTCCATATCGGCATTACATGGGGACATACCGAGCTAATGAGTCGAACTCACATTATACTCTCTAACCGCACGCCCGCCCCGCCTCAACGTCAAAAACTGCCGGCCCGAGCCTCCTCATCCGTGAGGCAAGAAGTGTGCAAGAAATGCCTTTGAGAACTCGTCCCAACTGCGGGGCGCGATGCTCTCTCGACATCTCCCACGAATCAAACTACGATCGCAGATCACGCAGCCGATGCGAACCGGTCACCGACTCGGTCTTCAAGCCTTGATCACTCGCGATCCGTCAGAATCGCTTCGGATGAACTCCTGCGGATCATCCTCGTGCCTCGACCGTAGAACTCGCGGCTACAACTCGAAAATCCCGTAGCTTCAAACTATCGATCGGGGTGAACCACTAGTGCTATCGAATCTGCTGCGTCCCCTATCCTCATATCCGCCACAACCACGGCCAATAATCGCCATCTCTCGTGACCATCTCCCGCCTGCATCGGTGGGATCGAGGCTCAGTCTCAGTAGTCTCGGCAGCCACCGCCGCGGCTCTAAACTCGCTTTGGTCTTTGGTCGCAAAACTCGCCGTCAAGCACTATCTCAGTGCGACCGCTCGCGCTCGTACTCCTCTGAATCACACTAGCAGCTCCCTCGGCTGCCTTGCCCTTCTGGGCCCTGGTTGCCTTTCGCAGAGGCATAACTGGTAAAAACGAAACACGTCAAAGGGGTCCAACTTATCACACAGCTCTAAGGCACGATCTCAGAATGAGAAGAATGGAAACCAATCCTAAATGTCCTATAGCCTCCTGATTATAGATGTGGTGCACAACACACCGATAATCAAGACTCTACTAGACACGGTCTGTAGACACTTTCCGAGGATTAACTGCTCTGATACCACTTTGTCACGACCCGAACCCGGGCCCGTGACTGGTGCCTTACCCCGGGCACCCTAGTGATACAACATCAGAGAAAACCAGCGGAAATAAAAACTTTAAACATGAAATGAGAGACATGATAAATAACCAGGCCAACCAAAACAGTTGCCTTCAGTATATATACATAAAAACCCGAACAGTTATCCTTTTTACAAACCCTGCCCACAAATGCTCTGCACCTCTAAGATTGTTACAACAACAATGACGGGACAGGGCCCCGCCATACCCCTGAACGTACAAGAGACTACAACTCAGGGAAACCTACCAAAGATAAGCCTCCGAAGGAACGGAGCTTTCCAACACGCTGAAATTGTTATACCCCGTATTTTCAGAGTATGTACGTATGGACGTACGTAGAAAATTCGAACTTGAGATAAAGTGCTTGGCCGAAATTATTTTTGTGCACAAGTGCCGAAAAGAGTCATTTTCCGTGAACGTTTCCCAGCTTTGTAGGGAAAATTCGGCTATGTCATTTATTATTTTTACGGATTTTTAGAGAGGCGAAACATTTTGGACCAATTGGAGGCGACATGTGTCACCCTTAGGTGTCAAGGTTGGACGAAATTTCCTTGGTGGAAGCTTACAGGCTTGCGTTTTTCATCTTTTTGCCTAAAATGTTTGGTCAATGTTTGTGAGATATTTTGTGGAGTGGATGACCAAGTGGGACCCACACAACACATGGCTTAATCTTCACCTTACACTTGCCTACCACTTGGCTCAATCTTGGCCTTTGAGTGCCCTATAAATACCCCTTAGTTGATGAGTTATTTCATCCACACTGAGCAAATTCCTAGACTCAAAACACTCCTCCCTTGGTTGTCTCGTCCAACTCCCCGCTTTGAGTGGCCTTTTGGCGAGAGCAACCCCTAGCCTAGTTGTGCTAGTCGAAATACTACCCCCCTTGGTAGAGAAATACTCTTCAAGTATTGTTATAATACCCAAATACTTTAGCCCAAATACCTTGTAGTATTTCCAAAGTACCCTCTATACGAAAAGCCCGGAAAATACTATTATACGTCCCTTTAGCCTCTAAACGAAACCCTAAGGAAAATCTCCATGGTTAGTTGGAGTAGTTTGTAGAAGTTGGTTAGAACTTCTAAGGGTAGTTTGGAGCGGGTTGGAGCGCTCGGAGTTGGAGCTAAACGATTGCCCAGGATCGACTTTATACTTGGATAATTATGGGCTTATTGAGGTAAATATCTTGTCCCTCTATTGTAATTGAAAATTTCATATTGTTAGAATATATAGTTGAAGTATACTATATATAGAACTGAACGTAGTTATTGGCAATGTCTTTTGACTTAAGCCTGAATAATACTTACGGCAATGTCTTGCGACTTAAGCCTGTATTTAAAGAAGATTACTGAACTGTAATTACTTAGGGCTGTATTACAGTAGACTTGTGAAGTAGTACTGTGGAGTAGAATTGTACCCGTTAGGGTTAGATGTATAACCCCCCCTGGTTGGCTTGGTAGCCGGCCTCGTTAGAGGAGGAGATTTCTGCCTGTTGGGGAGGAGGTCTTTGCGAATTTTACGTAGAATGTTCACGAAGAGACCTTATGTTAATAAGCGCCTTGTGGCCTTATAGGTGGAAGTACTATGCGTGGCGCGATCTACTTGGCTTAGGAGTAGCGCGGTTTGAAGTACTTGGGCGTTTTGCTATCGATCGATAATCGTCGCGGTATGTGAACCTCTTCCTATCTCTTCTAGCATGATATGTGTGAACTATGTAGTACGGTGAGCGTCATGTGCTAAATGTATGTGATTGGTTTAAAACATAAAGTGTTATAACGACTTTATGGGAAGTTGGTTATATGACTTTATGTTGGTAAGAAAATACATGTGGTTTTAAAAGGTACTGATTTGAACTATAACTGGCTTGTTATGTGTTAATAAAGAACTTGAAGTATTTCAAAAGATTTTTGAATCATTTTGAAAGAAGAAGTAATACTTGGTTTTTGAAAAACTTAAGAGTTATACTAGCTTTATGGGAAGTTAGGTATAACGGCTTAAGAATGTTTTACTGATTTCGGAAATCAGAATGTGTATCGACAAACCACTGCAGCGTTAATAAAAGGAAATGTTTTGACTAATTAAGTATTATTAAAACCAGTAGAAACTTCCATCTGCATAGAAGCTAAGATGAGACAAAATGATACTTCCTAGATCATGGCTGCTATAATAAGATTGTTATAAACAAGAATATCCTACTCACATATAAGACTTATGTTTCTCAGATAGTTTTAAGGAGAATTATATTCTCAAATGAATAAGACTATGAACTACGAAACCTTTCTAAAATGAGAAACTTGATCATTGGAAAAGAATGTTGCTACTTGATTTTACAAAGAGAAGTAATTGATTTACTTTAAAGGATAGTCACTCTATTTTATACTACGGGTATTGTGTGACATTGTGAAAGTAACGTATCTTTTAAAGAGTTAATGTATGAACTACTTTGGGGATAAAAACCCGATTTTGTTAATCATATAGTAGAAGGTACCTTGTGTGAACAACTTGATTGTATTGGTTTGTGATAGCCTTGTAATACTTTCTTGATTGCGTTGATAAGTAAACGTGTTGGGATGCTACGTGTGTTAGTATCTTGTGATGTTTGTGTGAAGGGTTTCCTTGATTGTGCTTATTAACTATCGATCGTTATGATAGTATTGTGGCATTCATCTCTTGAGATGATTAGGGTTAGTGCCCTCCGACGCGGGGTAGACTCGGGCGGTCGATGGACCTATGATTCGAGAATACCTAATGCGAGTCCGGGGCTATCGCGAGCTACGAGAGTTCGAGTTAGTGTCGTCCTTTATGGGCATGCGGTCCATGTGGCCATGCGGTGCGAAGTCGGGGCGATGCCGGGAGTAGCTACCCTCGATGCGGGAATACCTCATGCGGGCGATGAGATTGGCCTATGCGGTGCGGGAGTTCGAGGTTAGACGCGTACATCGATCTGCGGGCAAGTGGCGGCTTTGATCATGTGACGGTCTAGACAGATCTTATGATCTGATTCATGACCTTGTTGATGCGTGGGTTTTTAGTAGTCGGCTAGGCCTTCGTACTTACCGTCTGATTTTATTATGACACGTGGGACACGGTGTTCATGTGTGTTCCTTGGTGCTTTTATATCATAGGCTGGCGGTGAGGAAGGTATTCCACGGGCATGATTGATGTTGTGGGCACGAGACCCGTTGTTATACTTGAGTGATGACTTGAGGCGTGAGTCCCTAACTTGACATATTTGCTTTGTTGTAAAGCGTAGTTTGGTTATCATCATGTCTCTGCTTTATATGGCGCTATGATTTCATTTCTGATATGTATTTTGATTTCACATACTAAATTTTTGTTATCGACCTCCTTGAAATGCGTTCATCCGCATGAGTTGAGGTACACGATCGTTGATCCTAGCTCTCGAGTCCGATTTGGCGTTTGGGAAGCTCCGTTTCTCGGAGGCTTATCGGTGGTATAGTCCTCGTCGTCGTAAGTGTTTACATTCGGGGGTTTGGCGGGCCTGTCCGCCATTGTTGTCGATATCATTCTTAGAAGTGCATGTAATCTTGTTGTGGGCGGGGTTTGTAAAAGGATTAAGCTATTCATGTTGAAAAAGTTGTTATTTATATATATCTTGAAGGTAAGTTTTGGTTGCTTTGTCTCCTTATTTCCTTTGTCTTATTACGGTTTCATGTATTGTCTTTATGTTCATGATTACTCGATGTATGTCTACTTGGGTGCGGGGTAAGGCAGGTCACGGGCCGGGCAGGTCGTGACAAAAGTGGTATCGAGCGATTAATCCTCGGAAAGTGTCTGGCCGTATCGATGGAGTCTTGATTATCGGTGTGTTGTGCACCACGCCATAATCGAGGAGGCTATAGGATATTTAGGATTGGTTTCTATTCTTCTCACTCTGAGATCGTGCCTTAGATTGTGTTGTAAGTTGGACCCTCGGCGAAATTATTTTCACTTATCGTTATGCCTCGCGTAGGCAACCGGGCCCGGGAGGGCAAAGCGGCAGGAGGCTGAGTAGAGTTCGAGAAGGTGGCGAGGCACGGGCCCAATCATTACCTAGGGTAGTGCTTCATTCGGGAGTTCTGCGGCGTCACTAGCCCCAGTGAGTTTAGTCTGGCGGCAAGGTGCCTCTGCGGCCATGATATATGAACCTTGATTCCACGGCCAGAGCAGAGAATTTAGATTGCAAAGCGACCTGTTACTAGCTATAGATTTGGCTACGAGAGTATACCGTTGTACCGCGAGTCTTGAGGACTATCTAAAGAGGTTGTGCAAGAGTAATTCTTGATTAGGCTTGAGCATGGCACGTATGCGGGCTTATGCGCGTGGCAGCGAGGCGATGTAGAGATCGGCGAGTTAACGAAGGACACGAGAAGAGGGCGAGCGGCAAGGTCCTTTAGTAACTTTCGGCGAGTCGCCTCGCGGCCAGATTAGATATGCACCTCGCGATCAGAGTGGTCTTCCGCAATTCGGGGCGTTCGGGGTGTGTAGGAGTTAGTCGAGAACTCGGGGCTTCGGTTCACGGTGTGACGACGTCATCGGGAATGTCGTCTTTTAGTTGGTACTTGTTGTACTGCGGCCGTCGAGGGCCATGTGTCGAGAGAGTGTCCTTGTAGGAGGACTTAGCCTTGAGATTGGTGGGTAGTTCGTCATTTTCCTTAGCTATGCCTACAGGCGAGTTTGATTAGAACGACTAAGGGAGTGAAGCGGTAGATATAGATATATCTTTAACCTCAGAGGTCGGTATGTGTGATAAGGTGAGTATACCTTAAGTGCTATGTTCGATAGCGGTGTGTTAGTTGTGTTTAGAATCATGGTGGGTTAGCCGAGTAAGATTTTGGGGATAGAAAGGTGTGAGCCTTAGAATGTTTACGTAAAGACCTTAGAGGTAAGGCCATCTCGGTAAAGGTGTAGTATTATGTTTGATCCTTATGGAAGTGCATAGTGCGTGAGTTATGTTTGGGATAGGTCCACTGGTAGTGTGGAATGAAAGGGGTAGTTGAGCTAAGAAGACTGGGTTTTCAAGCGTGATTAGTGAGATTGTTACGGATCGGGAGCTAGTATTATGCGGCGTTGCGGGTCGGGTTGAGTCACGTTGCGGGTCAACCCGCGGCATGTTTGGTGGTGGGGTCGGTTGTGGTGGTCCCGCCTTGTGGTAGGGTCACGAGGGTGTTAGGCCCAAGTTTAGTTAACCAGCGTACGAACTCGTGGATGCATTCGACCAGTAGTCGGACCGAGGAGGTCGGCCGTCTTGTCTTCTAGCAAAGACCGTTTACTCGGCAGTATTGTTTTATCAGAAAGGTTGTAGGCTGCACGGGGTGCCTACCTTCACCTTATGTCGCAGTGAAGCCCGGGTTGTGGCTATTTTTCGTCTTCTAAAGTTTACGGCGGGGTTAAGAACTCAGGTGAGTCTCAGAATCGCATTCGCCCTCGGGCCAGTGCGTGGATTTCAGAGGTAGTCGTGGGGGATTGTTGTCTCCTGTGGAGGAAGTGTTTAAGCTACCATTTCAGTGTTCGGATATCGCTTTGTGAAGCCTTGTAGGCGGAAGTGTAAATTGCCGGTCGATTGGTTCGATGTTGGCAAGGTTGATTAGTTGGTTGAGCTTGTTCCGCAGTGTGGATAGTCGGCTTGTCTAGAAGAAGTTACGGCGTTCGGAGGAGTTGTGCGGATAATTGGCGGCGATGCTTAGAGTTGAGGTTGGGTCGGTCTTCTTGAAAGTACCACCGGGTTGGGTGTGACGAGTTTGGAATCTGAGAGGAACTTAGCGAGTTACTTTGGGCCTTTTGAGTTCATGTGAAGAATAGGCGGGTTGCCTATATGTTAGCTTTTGCCGTCCGACTTAGGAGGCGATCGTCCGATCTTCGTATTGTTATGATCGGGGAAAGTATCGGAGATCCATCCGCAGTGTTCCCTTAATGATGACCACGTTAGAGATAGTAGCCGAGTTTTGGAAAGCGATGTCGAAATGTGGAAAGAGTTCGAGTATCGACATCCTCGGGGATCGCATGCGATCGGTACCATTTGTTGGTCGTCGGAGCAAGGCTCGCGACAAAGTGACAAAAGTGGTACCATTTGTTGGGTACTTTGAGAAGGTTAATGCCTCGAGCAAAGTGACAAAGTGGTATCTACGACGAGTAAAGAGAGAAGCGAGCATGTATGGCGAGCATAGATGCGATCATTTCTTTTATAAAGAGAAGGTGCGAAGGAAGTATATTTTAGACCGGTGAGAAGTGTGTTGCGATGATGATTACGGTGTTTCCTCGTGGACTTTGATGTAAGTATTTACGCGATTGTTTTACGTGGCGGATGTGGCGAGGATTGATTCTCGTAAGTATAGTAGTGAAGACTATCTTTGGCGCGTTTGTTTGAGACTTAGAAGGAACATTCGACGAATGTTTCTAAGGAGGAGAATGTTATACCGTATTTTGAGTATATGCGTATGGACGTGCGTAGAAAATTCGAACTTGAGATAAAGTGCTTGGCGAAATTATTTTTGTGCACAAGTGCGAAAAGAGTCATTTTCGTGAAACGTTTCCCACGACTTTTGTAGGGAAAATTCGGCTATGTCATTTATTATTTTTACGGATTTTTAGAGAGGCGAAACATTTTGGACCAATTGGAGGCGGCATGTGTCACCCTTAGGTGTCGAGTTGGACGAAATTTCCTTGGTGGAAGCTTCAGGCTTGCACGTTTTTCATCTTTTTGCCTAAAATGTTTGGTCAATGTTTGTGAGATATTTTGTGGAGTGGATGACCAAGTGGGACCCACACAACACATGGCTTAATCTTCACCTTACACTTGCCTACCACTTGGCTCAATCTTGGCCTTTGAGTGCCCTATAAATACCCCTTAGTTGATGAGTTATTTCATCCACACTTGAGCAAATTCCTAGACTCAAAACACTCTCTCCCATGGTTGTCTCGTCCAACTCCCCTTGGTGGCCTTTTGGCGAGAGCAACCACCAGCCTAGTTGTGCTAGTCGAAATACTACCCCTTGGTAGAGAAATACTCTTCAAGTATTGTTATAATACCCAAATACTTTAGCCCAAATACCTTGTAGTATTTCCAAAGTACCCTCTATCTGAAAAGCAGGAAAATACTATTATACGTCCCTTTAGCCTCTAAACGAAACCCTAAGGAAAATCTCCATGGTTAGTTGGAGTAGTTTGTAGAAGTTGGTTAGAACTTCTAAGGGTAGTTTGGAGCGGGTTGGAGCGCTCGGAGTTGGAGCTAAACGATTGCCCAGGATCGACTTTATACTTGGATAATTATGGGCTTATTGAGGTAAATATCTTGTCCCTCTATTGTAATTGAAAATTTCATATTGTTAGAATATATAGTTGAAGTATACTATATATAGAACTGAACGTAGTTATTGGCAATGTCTTTTGACTTAAGCCTGAATAATACTTACGGCAATGTCTTGCGACTTAAGCCTGTATTTAAAGAAGATTCTTGAGTAATTACTTAGAACATGTATTCTGAGACTTGTGAAGTAGTACTGTGGAGTAGAATTGTACCCGTTAGGGTTAGATGTATAACCCCCCCTGGTTGGCTTGGTAGCCGGCCTCGTTAGAGGAGGAGATTTACGCTGTTGCGGGGGGAGGAGGTGCTGCCGAATTTTCTGTAGAATGTTCTACGAAGAGACCTTATGTTAATAAGCGCCTTGTGGCCTTATAGGTGGAAGTACTATGCGTGGCGCGATCTACTTGGCTTAGGGAGTAGCCGGCGGTTTGAGGTACTTGGAGCGTTTGCTATCGATCGATAATCGTCGCGGTATGTGAACCTCTTCCTATCTCTTCTAGCATGATATGTGTGAACTATGTAGTACGGTGAGCGTACGTGTGCTAAATGTATGTGATTGGTTTAAAACATAAAGTGTTATAACGACTTTATGGGAAGTTGGTTATAATGACTTTATGTTGGTAAGAAAATACATGTGGTTTTAAAAGTCTTGATTTGAACTATAAGCGGCTTGTTATGTGTTAATAAAGAACTTGAAGTATTTCAAAGATTTTTGAATCATTTTGAAAGAAGAAGTAATACTTGGTTTTGAAAAACTTAAGAGTTATACTAGCTTTATGGGAAGTTAGGTATAACGGCTTAGAATGTTTCTTGATTTGGAAATCAGAATGTGTATCGACAAACCACTGCAGCGTTAATAAAAGGAAATGTTTTGACTAATTAAGTATTATTAAAACCAGTAGAAACTTCCATCTGCATAGAAGCTAAGATGAGACAAAATGATACTTCCTAGATCATGGCTGCTATAATAAGATTGTTATAAACAAGAATATCCTACTCACATATAAGACTTATGTTTCTCAGATAGTTTTAAGGAGAATTATATTCTCAAATGAATAAGACTATGAACTACGAAACCTTTCTAAAATGAGAAACTTGATCATTGGAAAAGAATGTTGCTACTTGATTTTACAAAGAGAAGTAATTGATTTACTTTAAAAGGATAGTCACTCTATTTTATACTACGGGTATTGTGTGACATTGTGAAAGTAACGTATCTTTTAAAGAGTTAATGTATGAACTACTTTGGGGATAAAAACCCGATTTTGTTAATCATATAGTAGAAGGTACCTTGTGTGAACAACTTGATTGTATTGGTTTGTGATAGCCTTGTAATACTTTCTTGATTGCGTTGATAAGTAAACGTGTTGGGATGCTACGTGTGTTAGTATCTTGTGATGTTTGTGTGAAGGGTTTCTTGATTGTGCTTATTAACTATCGATCGTTATGATAGTATTGTGGCATTCATCTCTTGAGATGATTAGGGGTTCGCCTCCGTGCGGGGTAGACTTCGGTAGTCGATGGACCTATGATTCGAGAATACCTCATGCAGTCCCGGGCTATGCGAGCTACGAGTTCGGGTTAGTGTCGTCCTTTATGGGCATGCGGTCCACGTGGCCATGCGGTGCGAAGTCGGGGCGATGCTTGGGAAGCTACCCTCGATGCGGGGAATAACTCATGCGGGCCGATGAGATTGGCATATGCGGAGCTGCGTGAGTTCCAGGGTTAGAAGCGTACATTGATCTGCGGGCAAGTGGCGGCTTTGATCATGTGACGGTGCAGACAGATCTTATGATCTGATTCATGACCTTGTTGGTGCGTGGGTTTTTAGTAGTCGGCTAGGCGCCGTATTTACCGTCTGAGTTTTATTATGACCAGTGGGACTCGGTGTTCATGTGTGTTCCTTGGTGCTTTTATATCATGATCGCCGTGATGAGGAAGGTATTCCACGGGCATGATTGATGTTGTGGGCACGAGACCCATTGTTATACTTGAGTGATGACTTGAGGCGTGAGTCACAACAGACATGTTGCTGTTGTAAGCGTAGTTTGGTTATCATACATGTCTCTCGCTTTATATGATGCTATGATTTCATTTCTGATATGTATTTTCGGTTTCACATACTAAATTTTTGTTGTCTTGACCTCGCCGGGCTGCGTTCATGCCGCGAGTTGAGGTACACCGATCGTTGATCCTAGCTCTCGGTCACGATTTAGCGTTTGGGAAGCTCGTTTCTCGGAGGCTTATCGGTGGTATAGTCCTGTCGTCGTAAGTGTTTACATTCGGGGTTTGGCGGGGCCTGTCCGCCATTGTTGTCGTATCATTCTTAAGTGCATGTAATCTTGTTGTGGCGGGGTTTGTAAAAGGATTAAAGCTGTTCATGTTGAAAAAGTTGTTATTTATATATATCTTGAAGGTAACCGTTTTTAGTTAGCTTTGTCTCCTTATTTCTTTGTCTTATTACTGGTTTCATGTATTGTCTTTATGTTCGATTACTCGATGTATGTCTACTTGGGTGCCGGGGTAAGGCAGGTCACGGGCCGAACAGTCGTGGCCAATGTGATCTAGGCGAGGATCGCGGCCAGGTGTACCTCTACTGCGGCATGAACGCAGCCCGGAGTCGATCAACAGTACCAAGTATGTGAAGCAGAAAATCAGTAAATGAAATCATAACGATCTATAAAAAGCGGGAGACATGTATGATAACCAAACTACGATTCATAATATAAGCGATGCATGTCAAGTCGTGGACTCACGCCTCAAAGTCATACCTCGTACGTGGAACTCCTTCCTCACCGATAGCCTAGATATATCGATATTATCGTAACATGTCTCGGCCGCCTCGTGGGACCGGTAAAGAATTATATGGAATACGTGTCGGCCCGGCTGTGGGACTCGGTGTAGAAATCTGATGGAATCGTGTCGGCCCATCTCGGGACTCGGTGTAGATTTATATGAAATACGTGTCGGCCCATCTTGTGGGACTCGGTGTAAGATGATATGAAATCGTGTCGGCCCGTCCCATAGGACTCGGTGAAGAAGTGCGGTGCTCGCGATAAAGCTATCATACGCAAACGTAGGCAAGTACAACAACAAGCATAGGCAAGTTACCTGACAACAAGCATAGGCAAGTTACACAACAACAAGCATAGGAAAGTTACACAACAACAAGCACAGCAAGTTTCACACGCGTCTGTACTTTCATTTTTCATCCAAGTCCGGATTTTACTCCCAGTACTCCACATGATAAGTTCTTTTAAAAGATCCTTTCCACTTTTTCAAAAGTCACCCGATACGTAGTATTAGAATGACCAGCGTTTTTAAGTAAGCGAACACATTCCTTTTCAAAATCAAGTAACAACATCCTTTTCCTAAAGTTCGGTTGCCTAGTTTCAATTACTCAAGTTCCTTATTTGAAAGATTTCATAGTTCATAATCTTGATCACTTAATTCCTTTTAGAACAACCGAGTAATATATGTCTTACGTGCGAGTAGGTTTTTCTTGTTTATAACATTCTTATTACTGACTTGCATGATCTAGAAAATGTAATATCATTTTGTCTTATCTTAGCTTCATGCAGATGGAGGTTTCTCTTGGTTTTACCAATGATTCATCAGTCAATACATTTTCCTTTATTAACTGCGATGGTTTGTTCGATACTTATTCTCATTTCCGAAATCCTTTTAACATTCTTAAGCCGTTATACCTAACTTCCCATAAAGCTAGTATAACTCTTAAGTTTTCAAAAACCAAGTATCACTCTTCTTTCAAAATGATTCAAAAATCTTTTGAAATACTTCAAGTTCTTTATTAACACCTATCAAGCCAGTTATAATTCAAATCAGTTACCTTTTTAAAAACCACAAAGCATTTTCTTTCCTACATAAAGCTGTTATAACCAACTTCCCATAAAGTCGTTATAACACTTTATGTTTTAAACCAATCAAATACATTTAGCACATGTACGTCTACCGTACTACATAGTTCACACATATCATGCTAGAAGAGATAGGAAGAGGTTCACATACCTCGCGACGAGTATAGACAAATAGCAAAATGCTCCACGTACTTCAAACCGTAGGCTACTCCTTAAGCCACGTGGGTGCACCACGTAGTACTTGACCTATAAGGCCACAAGCGACTTTATTAACATCTAGATCTCATCGTTCCATTTCTACAGAAAATTTGGCAGCATCTCCCCCCACAGCGTAAATCTCCTCCTCTATCGAGGCCGGCTACCAAGCCAACCAGGGGGGGTTAACACGTCTAACCGTACGTGTACAATCCTACTACGGTAATGCTACATAAGTCTCTTTGTACACCTATGTAAGTACAGTTCAGTTCAGTTCTTCTCTTTATTATCCTTCTATGTTATTACTGTTCAATTCTTATTCAGGCTTAAGTCAAAAGACATTGCCGAAGAACTACGCTTAGCTCTATTCAATATTCATTCTATATATAGTATACTTCAACTATATATTCTAACAATCATGTAATTTCCAATTACAATAGAGACAAGATATTTACCTCGATAAGCCCAAAATTATCCAAGTTATATGTCGCTCATGAGCAAGGTTTAGCTCCTACTCCGTGCGCTCCAATCCGCTCCAAGAAACCCTTAGAAGTTCTACGCAACTTCTACTTATAACTTCAACCAACAATGAAGATTTCCTTAGGGTTTCGTTTAGTGGCTAAGGAAAGTATAATAGTATTTTCCAGGGCTTTTAGTATAAAGGGTACTTTGGAAAGTACTACAAGGTATTTGGCTAAAGTATTTTGGGCATTATAACAATACTTGTAGAATACATTTCTACGAGGGGTAGTATTTCGACTAGCACAACTAGGCTAGGGGTTACTCTGCCACAAAGGCCTTGAGGGGAGGGAAGGTAGGACGAGAGCTTCACAAAGGAGAGGGGGAGGGTTTTCAAGACTTAGAAAATATTTGGATGAAGAAGTTCATCAAGTTAGAGGGGTATTTATAGGTCAAGAAATGGCCAACCAATGGCCAAGATTCATCCAAGTGTTAGGCAAGTGTAGGGCTAGGATTAAGCCATGTGCACCTTATCCATCTACCACACCAACTTGCACAAATATCCTACCTACTCCCACAAAGCCAAATCGTCCAAGCCAAGGCCATGGTTGCCGTCCAATGAGGGTGACAAGTCCGTTGGTCCAAAATATTTCATCTCTCGGAAAAATCCACAAAAAATATAAATGACATAGCCGGAATTTTCCCTACGAAAGCTGTGGAAACGTTTCGTCGAAAAACGACTCCTTTCGGTAGTTGTGTACAATTTCGAACCTTGCCTAACTTTAAGGCTCAAATTTCTACGTACGTCCTCACGTACATACCCTGGAATTACGGGGTATAACAGGCATAACAAGAGGGAAACTAACTCGTACTCATAATGACCTCAAGGTATGTCATGTCAGCTCTACTAGGTCTGCTAGGGTCTGACAACTGTATCGTCATCGGGAAATTATTATACACCCGCTCAGCTACCACCCCTCACTCACGGGTGTAGTTACCTCTAAAGGTTCTCATGGATTCAGACTCTATCTTTTACACTTGGTTGCTCACTTTCTTACCGGTCGTACTCTTTTCCGTACTTCCACTTATTCTAGCTTACGTACATAACTTTCATACTAATTTTGGCCTCCATTCTTTGGAGTTACTAAATTAAACAATATAAGGCCATTTCCGGCTCTCACAACCTAGTTCCGGTGGAATGCGTCCACGAACCCGTAAAACAATTTACTAGACTTGGGCTTTGCACCCTCGTGACCCTGTCACGTAGCGGGACTACTACCAACTGATCCCATTCCATTTCAGGATATGGGGCGACCCTTAATAGCCCCTCAACCCGACTCGACGTCGTACTTAACTCTTATCATTGGTCTGACTTAACTTTTTACTACCCGAGAAGGCCTTATATACCTAAGGTCTCGGCGGTTATCAACATTCTTAGGCTCGCAATTTCCATGCTCCAAGCCTACCTTATCAGTCCCCCCGTAAACGGGTACAACAACTTCTCATAATTCCATAATCGTGTTGTCTTGAGCACAACAACCATATTTTCTCCATACGAATCTCATTGGTACAATTCCGCCAAGCATACCACGTGGCTTAAGTTACTAACATAGTCTTCCATTAAGTCCCTTAATTATAACTTCTTAAGGGTCCATTACATTCTCAGACAACTCATCATCACCTAATTATCTCAAATTAGTACGTAAAACCTTGATGAGAGTTCATTAAATCATTTCATACCTTCCGGTATTTATTTAGTCATACCATTCACGGTAATCTAAAATCATTCTAGGCAACACATATGTGACCCATACATAAATATGTATAGTTTTATGTCATAATACCATTTGTACTACAAATATTACCAATATGGATACGCAATCCACACAATATTTCATGGGTCACTACTGCCTTTCTCGTAGCTACAATCAACATAACTCATTAGGGAGACGACCACTAACCACCTGACTTTATCGCACGATCTCGAGTGAGAAGAATGGAAACCAATCCTAAATGTCCTACAACATCCTAGTTATAGATGTGGTGCACAACACACCGATAACTAAGACTCTACTAGACACGGTCTGTAGACACTTTCCGAGGACTAACTGCTCTGATAGAACTTTTGTCATGACCCGACCAGGGCGCTGAGTGCCCTGCACAGGCACTTCAGTATACATGAGAGAATAGCGTGAGCATACACAACACATACAAATACTTAGACAATAAGCATCAACAGGCTAACCGATGAGGCCGCCCTCCGTAAAATATACATAACCCAAAATAAGTCAATATATCTCTGTTCTTAAAACCCAATCCACAAATGTGACTATAGACCTCTAGGAATAACAACTGTGACGGGACAGGGCCCCGCCATACCCCTGAAAGTACAACAACCGACAATACCAGAGATCTGAACCAAGGATAAGCCTCCGGAGTAATGGAGTTTCTCAACAGCTGAATCAGTGATCCTAAAAGTGAGGATCAACAACCTGTATACTCTACCTGCGGCATGAACGCAGGCCCCGAAGAGTCGATTACAACATGTACCAAATATGTGGCTGGAAATCTTGTAGTGAAATCATAAGTCTAAAATAAAAATTTGGAGACATGTATGATGACTCAAATAACGATGCTTGTGCCTTACTAACAATGAGAGTAAACAAGAGTATACTTTACTGCATAAAAATAGGAGGCTCATGATCAAAGTAGGGTCACCCGCCCATAGTATCATTAAGCAATCCTACTCCTGGACTATTTCACCCACAAAGGCCGTATGGACCCGCATGAGGTAACTTCGCCATAGGCGTATCATCCGCCGTAGGTCGTATGGACCGCGTGAGGTATTCTTCGCATAGGACTAGTCGCCCGCGTAGGACTATTTCACACGCATAAGCCATACGGACTCGCGTGAGATATTTCTCGCATCATGGGTAGCAAATCCACGGAATATGCAAATGCTACAAACTCGGGAATGACCCATAATGAACAATATATCACTAGCACAACCTATCATACATAACATAAGCACTACCGCTTATCATACATAACATAAGCACTTCTGGAACATCATACATAACATAAGCACTATCGTAACATAAGCAAGTTAAGAAATCCCTAATTTCTTATTAGTCTTATACATATACACTCTCATTTAGTTTACTTAAGGCACTATTATGTCATTATAAAAATCAGAATTTAATCCAAAGTGCTACGTACTTCTACTCTTTTAAAAATGACTCTTTTTCATATAAACTTCCAAGATATTAATAACCGTAGTATCAAGTCATATCTACTTTTCAAGACAAGTCACAATACCTTTTAGAAATACATTTAGGCTTCTAAATCAAGTGACTTCTTTCTTTTAAAACCTTAAGCAATTGATGCCTTCAAATCAATTTGTATAGTTTCACATACCTAGTTAAAGCGTCGGCGATCATAAATCGACCACCATTTATCCAAATAAAGAACATCGATAACAGCTATAGTAATAAAGTTCAAAGGGATGCTACGGCAACCTTATTATATTGCATAGGTAAATACTTCATTAGGAAGCCAAAGCTATTCCAAAATAGAAGTTTAGAAGTCCTTAATAATTTAACCTGTCCAAAGTTACGTGGCTTTAAAAGTAATTGTTGGAATTACGAAAAAACTGGCCACATGGCTAATAATTGCGAAGAACCCAATAAAAAGAATGATAAAATCAATTTATTGGCAATAGATTCTGAGATGAAAGAAAGACTTAATACAATCTTAAATGTTACACGTCCAGTTAGGCGTGTAATCTCCTTTGGCTAACTGTTGGTTGCGCCTTAAATGTGGCTTGTTGGTTGATGAATACGGGCCTTGGAAAAGGTGGAAAAGTACGTAGAAACAAATGAAGTGCTGCCCGATTTTCCGTAGAATTAGAGGGAAGAATGTTACGTCCGATTAGGTGTGTAATCTCCTTTGGCTAACTGTTGGTTGCGCCTTAAATGTGGCTTGTTGGTTGATGAATACGGGCCTTGGAAAAGGTGGAAAAGTACGTAGAAACAAATGAAGTGCGGCCCTATTTTCCGTAGAATTAGAGGGCAAATTGTTTGGTATAAGTCTTACAATAGTAAGCTTGAAATTGATAGAAGTGTTATCGTCATTATAGGTTGAAGTACTACGTGTAGCATATTCTACTTGGAGGGTGGAATAGCCAATAAAGTTGAAGTACTTTGGAGTGTATTGCTACTTGTCGTATGGGTTAGTCGTCACGAGGTATGTGAACTTCTTCCTTCTATCGACATGACTATCCTTGAAGTATACTTGCCTTGTTTTGGAGTATACGTGACTTGTTTTCTTGAAGTACTTACCTTGTCATTAGGAAGTATTCATGTTATTGATTTTATGCAAAAAGCATGTCTAAAATATTCCTAAGTTCTTACCAAAGTCTTATGAGGGATGTTGGTAAGAGTCGTTAGGAAGTATTGGAGTCGAGTTGACCTTGCTAATTTACTACACTAATGAGAATAGGTGTCGAACAAGCCACTGCAGCGTTAATAAAAATGTATCGACAATCAATTATATTGAAATGAGTAGAATTCTCCATCTGCATAGAAACTAAGATAAGACAAAATTGAATTACATTTTCTAGATCATGGCTGCTTTAACAAGATCGTTATAAACGAGTATAACCTATTCACAACTCATAAAAATATTAATTTTTAAAGTACACGAGACTTGGATTTCGAAAGTATATGTTACTTGATTCAAAGAGAATAAGTAACTCGATTTGAAAAGTATATGTTACTTAATTTAAAGAGTAGAAGTAACGTGATTTAAAGGCATAAGTTACTTGGTTTTAAAAGAGTAAGTTATTTGAGTTTAAAAGGGTAAGTAACTTGGTTTTAATAGTGAAAGTGCTTTTGGGTTCAACTCCCTAAATATTTCATGAAACGATTCTTTTTTAAAGAATAGACGTACATAGTACTTTGGGTTCAAATCCTGTAAATGATATGGTAGTGCTTTAGTTTTCTAAAATGAAAGTGTTATAACGGCTTTATGGAAAGTTTGTTATAACAAGGTTTGTGAAAAGTCAAGAGATGGTTGAAAATGTTGTAAGGAAATCATGTGAGAATGTCCATGGTTAAGTCCTTAATATAGTACATGATATGTGGCACTTTGATTTTCAAAGATGTTTTAAAGTAATATGTGATGTCTATTGCCCTGATTTGTCAAACCATGTCTTAGAAAGATACTTAGTACGATAAGTGTCTTGATGATGGTTTCAAAATGATACATGTATTGGATTCTACTTCCTAGTGATACATGTAGTACTTGGGCTTTTCTAAAAATGGAAATTTAGTTTATAAAGTGAATGTACGGCTCACGTACATTGTTGTAATGGACTTTAATCCTTAGTGATGCAAGTGTGATAGTGCCTTGGTGTTATAAAATGAAAGACTTGTTAGTGTCTTGTTTGTTTTAGAAAAGGAAGACATGGTATTGTCTTGGTTATTTTAGAAAGGAATATATGGTATTGTCTTGTTTGTTTTAAAAGGAAGACATGGTATTGTCTTGTTTGTTTTAAAAGGAAGGCATAGTATTGTCTTGGTTATTTCAGAAAGGAAGGCATGGTATTGTCTTGTTTGTTTTAAAAGGAAGGAATGGTATTGCTGTCACGACCCGTTCCGGGGCCCGTGACTGGTGCCTTACCGGGGCACCCAAGTAGTCATACATCAGAGAAATCAGCGGAAATATAAAACAAGACATGAAACAGTTTATAAAATAAGACACAGTTTATGTGAGAAAACATCGCCTTTCGGCATATATATATAATCATAGTTCAGTGATTACATCCAGCATGCAACATGACTCTGAGACCTCTAAGGAAATATACAACTATGGCGGACGGGGCCGCCATACCACGATGAACAAACTATCTACAACGGGAGATCATACAAAAGTAGAGCCTCGGAAGAGATGGAGCTCCCGACACCAACGTAGAGATCCTAAGGATGCGGATCTAGCACTGCTTGCCCTTACTGCGGCATGAACGCAGCCCCGAAGGAGTCGATACAACAGTACTAAGTATGCGGCGTAAAGTACTTAAATGAAAACATATCATTTTTAAAACCAGTTTACAAATATGTAAGAAACAACCACGGAAACCGCACATAGTGCCACATCACAAACACGAGCAATAATAGGTACCTGTAATGAGTCTTGTCTAGGCTGCGAATGATCGAAAGCAGGGGCCACTCGCCCATCATCATTCTGCAAGCCTAATCCTGACTCCGGAGTCCGCATAGGCCACTCGCGTGGGCGCGTGAGGTATAACCCGCATCGAGGGTAGCTCCTCGGCATCGTCTGGACTCATTGTCGCGCATGGCCACAGACCGCGTGAGGCATAACCCGCATACTAACACGGAACTCTCGTAGCTCGCATAGGCCCCTGGACCCGCGTGAGGTATTCTCGAATCATGGTCCTGCATCACTGAGTCTACCCGCGTCGGAGGCGACAACCCGGTATCATCTCGAGGTGAGTGATAGTATACTAACATAACAACTTATCTTTAAACAACATAAGCACAACAAGGATACTCACCTATACAAGCGTTACAAGATACTAACACACATAGCATCATATCATGTCTACTTATCAAACCATCTTATTATTCTTTTCACAATATAAGTGCATTATAAACACATAGGCAAACTTGTTTCTTTTATCAACCTTAAGTGGTTATACTTACTTCCCATAAAGCTAGTATAACTCTTAAGCACATTTTAAAACCAATTAGTTCTCTTACATTAATATGATTGGATTCTTTTGAAATGCTTTGGATCTTTATTATTCGGGCTTAAGCGTGAGGCATTAGTAAGTATTATCGAACTTAAGCGTGAGGCATTCGTAAGTATTATTGAGCTTAAGTCAAAGACATTCCGTAGTTATATTGTAAAATATCATGCTTTAGGAAGAATCACATACCTTCTCGTGAAAACCACACCAAGTTGAATATGTCGCAGAGTCGCCTATAATAGTCACGAGATATCTATTAAAGACTACTCAAGGTCATTCTAAGCGGGGTTCATAATTCTACGGTAAGTCGGGCGACTTCCCTACCGGTGAGCTATATAAGTCTCTGAAAATTGATCTATGTAAATCAGATTCAATTCTATACTGCGACATACTTCTAAGTATTTATACTTATCCTTATACTACAACAGTATATATTCTCTAATACAAAAGAGGGTTAGGATTATTACCTCGGTAAGCCCAATAATATCCTAGAAAAAGTCGCGCTTTGAGCAAGGTTTTGCTCTAAGTTGTACGCTCCAAGAACCTTAGAAGTTCTTCACAACTTCTACAAGTACTAAGGTATTTGGGCTAGGGTATTTTGGGCATTATAACAATACAAGAAGGCAACTTTTCTACCAAGGGAGGGGGGGTAGGTTTCGGCTAGGCTAGGGGGTGGGGTAGCCTCGGCCAAGCTTCTCGAGGGGGTGTTGGATGAATTGCTTACAAAGGGAGAGGAAGGATTTTTGGACTTGGAAAGCTTTTGTGGATGAAGAACTCTTCATCTCAAGAGGTATTTATAGCTCAAGCCTTGGCCAACCAATGGCGAGATGAAGACAAGTCTGAGGCAAGTGTAAGGCCAAGATCGAGCCAAGTGCACCTAACCCCTACTCCACAAAACACTCCACAAAACACTCGCAAAACATGGCACAAAACAAGGCCTAAGCAAGGAACCAATCGGCGAGGCTAACATCCTCTTGGGCCTTGATCGTCCAAAGCCATCCCACTTGCTTCCCGATGTGAGGGTGACACGTATCACCTCCGTTGATCCAAAATGTTCGTCTCTCGGAAAAATCCAAAAATAAGAAATGGCATAGCGGAATTTACTCTACGAAAGTGGAAGCGTTTGCGTGAAGCGATTCTTTTAGTGAGTTGTGTACAAATAAAAGCGTCGAGGCTTATCTTTAAGGCTAGACTTTCGTCGTATTCCCTTACGTACATACTGAAATACGGTATAACATTCTCCCGCTTAGAAACATTCGTCGAATGTTCCTTCAAACGATTATCGAAGAAGTTTAAACAGTTGTAAATGCCACACACGGCCACAGAGCAACACTTAGGCAGAAATGATAACGAAAATTTACAAGTAGGAAAGTGAATTTACCTGGAGGTGTGGGGAATAGGTGAGGATACTTCCGTCTCATGTCCTCCTCGGCTTCCCACGTCATCTCTCTGCGAGCTCGTTCGCGAGACTTTGTGGAAGCCACGCGTCCTTGGTCAGACGCCTAACTTTGACGATCGACTATCGCTATGGGAATCTCATACGATAACCGCCGGTCACTGGACATCGTCAATCGGGTGTACCACAGATGGATCCCGACACATCTCCTCGGCATAGACACGTGAAAAACGGATGCTTGCCTCCGGATCGGACGGCAGATCAACTCATAGGCAACCTTGCCTACCTGCGGACAATGCGAAGCGGCCCGATGTACCTGAATTTGAGTTTCCCCTTCTTCCGAATCTCATCACACCGCCCGTGGGTGACACGCTAGGAAAACCCAATCATGAACCTCGAACTCAAGATGTCGACGACGATGATCTGCATACGACTTCTGTCGACTCTGAGCTGTCAATAGCCGCTCTCGGATAAGTTTCACCTTATCCACTGCCTGCTGTACCAAATCTGGTCCCACTAGCTGCCCCTCGCCCACATCGAACCAACCTATAGGCGATCTGCACTTCCTCCCATACAAGGCCTCATAAGGCGCCATCTGAATCTTTGGAGTGGTAGCTATTATTATATGCGAACTCAACTAGAGGCAAATGATCCTCCCAACTACCACTAAAGTCAATAACACAGGCTCGCAGCATATCCTCAAGAGTCTGGATAGTGCGCTCTGCCTGTCCGTCTGTCTGTGGATGAAATGCAGTACTCAGGCTCACCTGCGTCCCTAAACCCCTCTGGAAGGACCTCCAGAAGTTAGCCGTAAACTGGGCTCCTGCATGCGATATGATCGAAGTAGGGACTCCATGCGATCGACGATCTCGGATGTAAAGTCCGCATAATCCTCGGTAGAAAAAGTCGTCCTGACGGGAAGAAAGTGGGCTGATTTCGTCAGCCTGTCGACGATAACCCATATAGAATCATGTCTCCTCTGAGTGCGAGGTAATCCTGTGATGAAGTCCATGTTGATTACCTCCCACTTCCAGGTCGGGATCTCTATCGCCTGTAACAAACCACCAGGCCTCTGGTGCTCTACCTTCACCTGCTGACAACACGGGCACTGAGCTACGAACTCTGCAACGTCCCTCTTCAAGCCATCCCACCAATACACAGATCTAAGGTCGTGGTACATCTTGGTCGACCGGATGGATAAATGCTTGTAGCGTGTGCTTCCCCAGAACCTGCTGCCGAAGTCACGAAACATCCGGAACACCTGATCGCCCTCAAACCTTAGCACCCCGTGAGTCTTACCTCAAAGGACCCTTGCCTCACGAAGAGGCGTATCACGATATCGAATCAAAGTGGATCCTCGAGCTGTTGCCTCTTACGCCTCGCCGGCGATGGAAGACTCGGCAACCTCACGAACTCTAACCCTTTGCTATCGGAATCAATCAAGCGGACACGAGGCTCGCTAAGCGATGCAAATCACGAACCATGTCCTCCTCTCTTGCCGCATCGATAGGCTCCCCATCGACCTACGACTAAGGGCATACGCCTGACATTGGCCTTCCGGGTGGTATAGGATATTAACATCGTAATCCTTAAGCAACTCTAACCACCGTCTGCCGTAAGTTCGGCTCCTCTGGTGAAGATATCTTTGGAGGCTCTTGTGGTGCGTATAAATATCCACGTGAACCCCATACAAATAGTGCCTCGGATCTTGAAAGCGTGAATCACGGTGCGACTCCAAATCATAGGTGGGGTAGTTCCTCCGTGTTTCTTGGTGTCGGGATGCATATGCTATAACCACTGCCATGCTGCATCAATACACATCCCAACCCGATGCTTGGCGCATCACGATACGTCATAACCATCCGGACCCTCGGAAGAGTAAGAAGCGAGCGGTCGTCAATCTCTCTTTCGAATGGAAACCACGCTCCTGACATCGATCCATCGGAACTTGGCGCGCTACGAGTCGGCCTAGTCAATGTGCGAAGATAAAGCAAACTTCTCCACGAACCGCGATAATAACGCGAGGCCCGAGCTGCGAACCTCAGCCGGGTAGTAGGTCTAGGCCAAGTCTTATTGCCTCGATCTTGGCGTATCAACTCGAATGCCATCGGCCAAGCAATATGCCCAAGAAAGCGCCCGAAGTCAGCAAAACTCACATTTGGAAAACTTGGCGTACAAGCTGCTAGTCTGGAGAAGCGTCGGCCTGGTCGCCGAATGCTCGCATGCTCCGCTCTGGCGAGAATAAACCAAGATATCATCAATGAACACTATCACAAGCGTGTCCAAAAATGGTTTGAACACTCGGTTCATCAAATCCATGAATACCGCGGAGCATTGGTCAACCCAAAAGACATGACCACTGAACTCATAATGCGTCTGGGTCGGAATGCGATCTAGGGACATCCGCCTCTCGACACGAACGATGATAGCGAGCAGATCAATCTTGGAGAAACATCTCGCGCCTGCAATCGGTCGAACAAATCATCAATCACGGGAAGGGTATCATTCTTAATGGTCACCTTGTTGGTGCACTGTAATCAACAGCATGCGCGGCGTCCGTCCCTTCTTCACGAACAACACGGCGCCCCGAGAAACACTGGGCCTAATGAAGCCCTTCTCCGGCCAAATCCCTCGGTGGTCCTTGACTCTCTCAACTCGGCGGTGCCGTTACGTATGGCGGAATGGAAATAGGCAGTGTCCGCAATATGTCAATACAAAACTCGATCTCCTCTCGGGAGGATACCGGAGTCGTGCAGGGGAACACGTCCCGGGAACTTCGACTACGAGGCGGTGAAAATCTGTACGCTGCGACCGATGTATCAAACACTCGAACTAGATGGTAGATATACCCCTGCGCACCATCTTCCTAGCCTTGAGGTAGGAAATAAACCTACCACCGGCGTCTGGTGCTCCTCCCACTCAACAAGGCTCGCCGGGAAGCTGGAACCGTACTACTCTCTCTGCGATCTACATTGGCATAGCAAGAAGCTAGCCAATCCATCCCATAATCACGTGAAGTCAATCATCTCCAACTCTATCAAGTCGGCGGTCGGCGACGTAAATGGTCACAGGACAAGCCACATATACCGTAGAGCTACCAGAATCACCCAGCTGGCGTAGCTACCTCGAAAGGGTCTATGGACTCGAGCTCATCCATCACATCCTACTAGCAACAAGGGAGATATATGGGGCCAGTAGAACCGGATCTATCAAGGCATAAACATCAAACCCAGCGATAAGGTACGTGGCGACATCGGTGAGGCCTCACGATCTGTCGGTGGACAAAGCATAAATGCGGTTCGAGGACCGCTAGAAGCTGGACCGAGCCACGACCTGCCGCGACCTGGCGACCCGCAGGCACCACGCCTCGGGCGAGTAAGCGTAGGAGATGATGGCGGCCACAGAACACAGGTGGGCCATTACCACCGTGCGCCCGGTCGGACAGTCCCGCAAAGTGACCTGCTGGCCTGGCGTAACAAGATCCATAAGTAGTACCACACTTCCCGTAATGGGATCTACGCGTCGGCCTGTGGGGTGGTCGTCGGCCGATACCTCTGCTACTGCGGGCGTCGAAGCCACAGGGCCACAGTGCGCCTCGAAAACTCTGTGTCTTGAGGGCGGTGCGAGTGCTCGAGTGGTGTGGTGCGAATCTAGGCTAACTGCGAGGCCGCCCACCCGATAACCACGGAAGACCCTCCGTCTGGCCTTAACCTGCTTCTTGTCGTCGCTCGTCGACCTCTGCGCTCCTCGCATCGAGGCGTGAGCTGCGTGCGGGTAATGTCCATACGGTGGAGAGAAACCCCATACGTGACCGGCCATATAGTCGTCTAGCCGGTGACATAGCGGTGTACCCTATCCTCGTATCTCTGCTACCAATCTTTGGGACATATCGAGCCAATGAATCAAACTCGACATTGTACTCCTGACGGTCGTCCTCTCGCCTCGGCGGTAAAAATCTATCGACCGCGCCCTCGCCATCTGTGGAGGCAAGAAGTGAGTGAGAAAGCCTCGAGAACTCATCCCAGTAGGCGGGGGCGCGTGCTCTCCGGGATAACTCCATGAATCAAACCAATCATTGCGGTATCACGCGCGCTATGTGAACCAAAGATCACGGACTCGGTCTCGGCGCCGATCACTCTCAAAATCCTCTGAAGGTGGCGGATGAACTCCTGCGGATCATCCTCGGCCTCGACCCATAAAACTCCGTGGGCTCTGACTCAAGAAATCTCGTAGCCTCAAACTATACGCCTCGGGTGTACCACGGGTGCGGTGGGCTGGAGGCTGGGCTGAGGCTGCGCGTCGATCTCTCGCCGTGTCGGGCCTGACTTTAGCCAAAGGCTGGGCGTCTCCTTGTACCCTAACTCCTCCGCCCGGTGTGGGGCGGAGGTGTGGGTGCTTGTGGTCTGTCTTTGAAATGGCGGCGTCATAGAACTCGCCGTCTACGGTATAGGCGGGCACGAGCCCTCGTGACTCTGGGTGTCTGCTAGCGACTCCGCTTTGCCTTGCCACGGGCGGGTTGCCTTACGTGGAGGCATAAGCTATAGGAAAGGAATACGTTAGAGGTCCAACCTATAACACGGCTCTAAAGCACGATCTCGGAATGAGAAGAATGAAACCAATCCTAAATATCCTATAGCCTCACGATTATTGGTGTGGTGCGCAACAGATAATCGAACTACTAGATCGATGCAGCAGACACTTTCAGGATTAGCGCTCACGATACCACTTTTGTCACGACCGTTCGGGGCGTGTTGGTGCCTTGGGGCACCCAGTAGTCATACATCGGAGAAATCAGCGGAAATATAAAACAAGACATAAACGATTTATAAAATAAGACACGATTTATGTGAGAAAACATCGCCTTTCGGCATATATATATAATCATAGTTCAGCGATTACATCCGACCTTTGTACAACATGACTCTGAGACCTCTGAAATATACAACTATGGCGGGACAGGGCCCGCCATACTATTGAACAAACTATCTACAACAGGAGATCATACCAAAAGTAGAGCCTCGGAAGAGATGGAGCTCCGACACCAACGTAGAGATCCTAAGGATGCGGATCTAGCACTGCTTTGCCCTTACCTGCGGCATGACGCAGCCGAAGGAGGTCGATAACAGTACTAAGTATGCGGCGTAAAGTACTTAAATGAAAACATATCATTTTTAAAACCGGTTTACAAATATGTAAAACAACGAGAAACCGCACGTAGTGCGCATCACAAACAAGAGCAACAATAGGTAGCGTAATGAGTCTTGTCTAGGCTGCGAATGATCGAAAGCAGGGCCACTCGCCCCGTCATCGTCGCAAGCCTAATCCTGGACTCCGGTCGCATAGGCCACTCACGTGGGCGCGTGAGGTATAACCCGCGTCGAGGGTAGCTACTCCTCGGCGTAAATCTGGACTCATTGTCCGCGTAGCCAGACCGCGTGAGGCATAACCCCGCATACTAACACCGGAACTCTCGTAGCTCGCATAGGCCCCTGGACCCGCGTGAGGTATTCTCGAATCATGGTCCTGGACCGCTGAGTCTACCGCGTCGGAGCGACTTAACCCGTGTATCATCTCGAGGTGAGTGATAGTATACTAACATAACAACTTATCTTTAAACAACATAAGCCTGACAAGGATGCTCACCTATACAAGCGTTACAAGATACTAACACACATAGCATCATATCATGTCTACTTATCAAACCATCTTATTATTCTTTTCACAATATAAGTGCATTATAAACACGTAGGCAAACTTGTTTCTTTTATCAACCTTAAGTGGTTATACTTACTTCCCATAAAGCTAGTATAACTCTTAAGCTTACATTTTAAAAACCAATTAGTTCTCTTACATTAATATGATTGATATTCTTTGAAATGCTTTGGATCTTTATTATTGAGGCTTAAGCGTGAGGCATTCCGTAAGTATTATTCGAGCTTAAGCGTGAGGCATTCAGTAAGTATTATTCAGCTTAAGTCAAAGACATTGCGTAGTTATATTGTAAAATATCATGCTTTAGGAAGAATCACATACATACCGTGAAAACCACTGCCAGTTGAATATGTGTGTGAGAGTCGACTATAATAGTCACAGATATCTATTAAAGACTACTCTGAAGGTCATTCTAAACAGGGGGTTCATAATTCTACGGTAAGTCGGGCAGCACTTCCCTACCCGGTGAGCTATATAAGTCTACGGTGAAAACAGTCCTATGTAAGTACAGTTCAATTCTATACTGCGATATACTTCTAAGTATTTATACTTATCCTTATACTACAACAGTATATATTCTCTAATACAAAAGAGGGTTAGGATTATTACCTCGGTAAGCCCAATAATATCCTAGAAAAGTCGCGCTGAGCAAGGTTTTGCTCTAAGTTTATGCGCTCCAGAACCTTAGAAGTTCTTCACAACTTCTACAAGTACTAAGGTATTTGGGCTAGGGTATTTTGGGCATTATAACAATACAAGGCAACTTTTCTACCAAGGGAGGGGGTAGGTTTCGGCTAGGCTAGGGGTGGGGTAGCCTCGGCGAGCTTCTCGAGGGGGTGTTGGGCGAATTGCTTACAAAGGAGAGGAAGGATTTTGGACTTGGAAAGCTTTTGTGGATGAAGAACTCTTCATCTCAAGAGGTATTTATAGCTCAAGCCAGCGACCAATGGCGAGATGAAGACAAGTGCAAGGCAAGTGTAAGGCCAAGATCAAGCCAAGTGCACCCTCACCCCTACTCCACAAAACACTCCACAAAACACTCCACAAAACATGGCACAAAACAAGGCCTAAGCAAGGAACCAATCGGCCAGGCCAGCGTCCCTCTTGGGCCTTGATCGTCCAAAGCCATCCCACTTCCAATGTGAGGGTGACACGTATCACCCTCCCGTTGAGTCCAAAATGTTCGTCTCTCGGAAAAATCCATAAAAATAAGAAATGGCATAGCGGAATTTACTCACGAAAATTTGTGGAAGCGTTTAGTGGAAAACGATTCTTTTAGTGAGTTGTGTACAAATAAAAACGTCCAAGGCTTATCTTTAAGGCTAGACTTTCGTACGTATTCCCTTACGTACATACTCTGGAAATACGGGGTATAACAATTGCCTTGGTTGTTCAAAAAGATGGTGCCTTCATTTTGTCTAAAGAGAGTTAAAGATTACTTAACTTGCATAAGTTGTTCATGATAGCCATTGGTGCTAGTGTTATGAGTATAATTGCGGGGTAAACCCGAGACATTATACATATTAGTGGATTTTCTCCACGATGCGAGAAACTACCTCATGCGGTCAGTAGGGCTCATGCGGGTGAAATAGTCCCGTCGTGTGAAATAGTCTATCGAGGAAATTACCTCATGCGGGTCCACGTGACCTATGCGGGTGAAATAGTCCCGAGTAGGATTGCGTAATGATACTCTGGTGGGTGGCCTAGATTGATCATAAGCTTCCTAGTTTAAAGCGGTAAAGTTTACTCTACTTTTTAAAAGGCGCGATGTCGCGATATTTGAGTATTGTACTTTTTACATGCAGCGGTGAGTTGGAATTCCACGGGCGTACTTATCGATGATGGTGGTATATTATACTTGTTACATCTTGTGATGATGTTGTATTCCGCGGGCATGTATACGTGATATTATATCTTTGAGGCGGTGTCACGATTTTGACATGGCTTTCGTATGTGAAAGTGGTGCGGTGTTATAGTAGTCTGATGATACAAGGTATAGTTGGCTCACGATTGTTATATGACACGGTAGGATCGGTATTTGATTTTCATACTTGTCTGTCATTCTTTTATCTGATTATGATCTTGTTTCTTGTACTATATTTCGTTCCATACTTGGTACTGTTATGCTTGACCTCCTTGAGGCTGCGTTCATGTCGCAGTCTAGGTACTCGATTGTGGATCATGAGCTTAGGATCTGGTTGATATTTTGAGATGGCTCGATGTTTGGAGCTTGTCATTATAGCTAGGTATATTGAAGTGCAGCGGGGCTTTGTCCGTCACGATTTATTGTCCAAATTCTTAGAAGTGCGTATTCAAATGTAAATTGGGTAGCTAGAGTTGTATTTACATTGTTGAATAGTGTAGACCACTTTCGGGTGATTTTTATTATGGCGACCTTATCGGCTTTGCTGTGTTTAAAGAAAAAACAAAGAGTGTTATTTATCTTAGCGGTATATTATGTTGTATGAATAGAAGGGTGCGGGTAGGACACGGTCGTGTCACGACCGAACGGGCGTGGGTGCCTACACAGGCACCGCTTCAGGTATACATCGAGAGAATAGCGGTGAACATACACAACTACAAATACTTAGACAATAAGCATCAGCGAGGCTAGCAGGTAGGGCGCCCTCCGTAAAATATACATAACCAAAAATAAGTCAGTACATCTCTGTTATTAAAACCCAATCCACAAATGTGACTACAGACCTCTAGGAATAACAAGCTGTGTGGACGGGGCCACTCCATACCACAGATGTACAACAGCCAAGCAATACAGAGGATGCGAACCAAGGATAAGCCTGCAGGTAATGGAGCTTCTCAGCAGTGAATCGGTGATCCTAAAAGTGAGGATCGACACCTTTGTATACTCTACTGCGACATGAGCGCGGCCCAGAAGGAGTCGGTACAAGCATGTACCAAATATGTGGCTGGAAGTATTGTAGTGAAATCATAAGTCTAAAATAAAGCTGGAGACATGTATGATGACTCAAATAACAATACATTGTGCCTTACTAACAATGAGAGTAAACAAGAGTATACTATACTGCATAAAAATAGGAGGCTCATGATCAAAGTAGGGTCACCCCCGTAGTATCATTAAGCAATCCTACTCGCGGGACTATTTCACATGGCCGTATGGACCCGCGTGAGGTAACTTCGCCGCATAGGCGTATCCGCGCATAGGTCGTATGGACCGCGTGAGGTATTCCTCGATAGGGTGATCGCCCCGCGAGACTATTTCACCGCGTAAGCCATACGGACTCGCGTGAGGTATTCTCCGCGTCATGGGTAGCAAATCCACGGAATATGCAAATGCCACAAACAGGGAATGACCGTAATGAACAATATATCACTAGCACATGGCTATCATACATAACATAAGCACTACCGGCTTATCATACATAACATAAGCACTACAGAACATCATGCATAACAGCCTTCTGAAACTATAAGTGCATAACATAAGCAAGTTAAGAAATCACAACTTCTTATTAGTCTCATATATACACTCATTTTAGTTTACTTAAGGCCTTTATCATGTCATTATAAAAATCAAATTTAACCCAAAGTGCTACGTCTTCTACTCTGTTAAAAATGACTCTTTTCATATAAACTTCCAAGATACTAATAGCAGTAGTATCAAGTCATATCTACTTTTCAAGACAAGTCACGATACCTTTTAGAAATACATTTAGGCTTTTAAATCAAGTGACTTCTTTCTTTTAAAACTTTAAGCAATTGATGCCTTCAAATCAATTTGTCTTTCATTATTTCAAGTCATTTATCATTATTTACATTACTTAGAGTAAACCACTCTATTGAATTTCCATAAAGCTATTATAACCAACTTCCCATAAAGCCGTTATACTAGCATTATACTTTAGACAATTAGATTCTTCCTTATATCCAAGGGACTTATAATTTTAAAAGCGAAATAAGTATCATATAATTTTGAAATACTTGAAGTCCCTTAACTTTAGTAATCAAGTTTCTTAACTTTAGAATAGCTCGAGGATCAATACTTTCCAAATCAAGTATTCTATACATTTTCAAGTCGAAATCTTTGATTACCTTATTAGAATAAACCATTCTCTCTTTTCTTTCCATAAAGTTATTAACCAACTTTATGCTTTTGAAACCAAGGCACTTCTATCATTTAAAAACAAGTCAAGGATATCAAATGAAACTAAATTCATTTAAATCTAAATGCGTCTCGTACTATACATTTACAACTACACATGCTCGAGAGATAGGAAAGTTCCACATACCTCTTGGTTCAATCCACTTGCTAAGTCGATCGCCGTCGTAGTATGTCAACCTATAATGACCATAATACGTCTATTAACTTCTAGCTCAAGCGTAGAATATTCCAAGTGCAAAGTCACTAAATTCTCACGGAAAATGCGACACTTCCTTTGTTTCTACATACTTTTCCACCTTTTTCAAGGTCGAAAATCAATAACCAAGCGCCACATTTAAGGCCAACAATTCAGCAATACAAAGGGATTACGCCTTGCGGGGCGTGTAAAATTCTGCCCAATTGATATCAAACTAGTCCAAACGACAATGCCATTCTCGGCCAAAAGGTGTCACAACATATCTTTCTTTCCAATTCCTTTTCAATACAAGTTGTTTAGTATAACATGTTATAAAGCCGCAATCGATTATAACAACTATAATCTTCAAGTAGATAACATGCGGCGATTCTAGTTATCGACCAATTGTATTTCAATTTCAAATGGCCCGACATGTCATTTCGGATTTTAGGCTTCAAATATACATAACACTTATCAATCTTTAATACATATACTCCATGCTAGTCAAAATGTAAGGCTACTACAATATGTAATCTTATAACATTTAAGAGAACAAGATTGTTACCTTAGTGAGCCTTAATCCACTTGAATCCGAAGTCACTCCTAGCAACTTAGAGCCTCTCCTTGACACTCCAATCTGCCATGAAGCCCTTAGAAGATCACAAACAACTTTCCTTAAGTTCCCGATCCAAACCTAGGAAAGTGACTAGGTTTTCACACTGCGACTATCACAGCCAACTTTTAGGGATCTTTCTATTGAGATACCCTTAAAATACCCTTAGGAACCTTGGTTTCGAGAGCTCCTCTCTTGTCTTCAAAGTTTTCTTGAAAATTTTCTAAGTATAGAAGTCTTGTCTTGCTACTAGTGAGCTTATATAAACATATGGAGGGTCAAGATTAGAACAAATGGATGGTTTGGATGCAATTCACAAGGATCAAGCCAAGTGGCTCTTGACTAAGTCAACAATGTCAAGCTCTTAGACTTAGCAAGACTTGGTCATTTAAATTTGTCACGACCCGAACCCGGGCCCGTGACTGGTGCCTTACCCCGGGCACCCTAGTGATACAACATCAGAGAAAACCAGCGGAATTAAACTTAAACATGCAAATAGACATGGATCAAGATGAAAGAAAATAGGCCAACCAAAATGGTTTCCTTTACGATATATATATACAAAGACATTTTGAGCAGTTACAATCCTTACAACCACCTTGCGCGATTACTCTGGACCTCTAAGATTTATCTGACAACTATGGCGGGGACGGGGCCGCCATACCACGAATGTACAAAAAACCTACGGACTCGGGAGTAACATGCAAAGATAAGCCTCAGGAAGGCGGAACTTCCAGGCTGAAATGAGATCTAGCGCGGGGATCGGCGGTAGGTGTGCTTACTGCGGCATGTAGGCATGACCCCGAAGGAGTCGATCTGGCAGTACAGTATGTGAAGCGTAAATACGTAAATGAAATCATAGTAGTCTATATAAAAGCGAGACATGTATGATAGCAAACTACGATACATATATAACGATTATATCAAGTCGGGGACTCGCGCCCACATCAATCATGCCCGTGGAAAACCTTCCTCACTGCCGGCAGTCTATGATATGATAACAAGACAACAATCCAAATGGAAGCATACCCGTGCGTTACGCATCGTGTCAGTATGTCCAAAAGGAAACAACAAGACAGTAATCAAAATGGAAACAATAAGACAGCAATCCAAAATGGGAACATGCGTGCGGCTACGCGTCGTGTCGATATGTCCAAAAGAACAACGGGACAGCAATCAAAATGGAAGCATGCGTGCGCTACGCGTCGTGTCGGTATGTCCAGCGATTAGCAAAAATAACACTATCGAGGGCGTGCGGTGGAATTTCTCGTCATTGCCGTGCGTCCCAATAAGTTCTCAACAAGTCAACGGCCTCCATCGAGAAAGGCGATAGTATAGAAACACAATTTTTGCACAACAAAGGCTATCACAACAAGCATAGGCAAGTTTCACAACAACAAGCATAAGCAAGTTATACATAACTCAAGGTACTTTTATTTTATGTTAAAGTCGGGTTTTAACCTAAAGTACTACGTCGTTAAATTCCTTTTAAAGAGATCACTTATTTTATAAAAGTCACCGATACGTAGTATAAAAATAAAGTGACTTACATCTTTTAAGTAAAGCAAAACAACTTCCACACTTTCCTTTTTAAAACCAAATCAAGGCGATACCATGCCTGCTTTTTGAACCAAAACACTTCTCTTTTTAAAGTCAAGTTACCACATTAAGACCAATGATAAAACTCTTTTCATAAAGTCGTTATAACTCACTTCCCATAAAGTTTGTTATAACACTTTATGTTTAAAACAATTTAAGACAAAACAACGCCTTTCTTTTCTAAAGTTCGGTTTGCCTAATTTCAATTACTCAAGTCTCTTTTTAGAAAAGTTTCATAGTTCAATGTCTTAATCTCTTTTAAAACAATTGAGTAACATAGGCCGTATGTGTGTGATTTATTCTTGTTTTATAACCATTTATTAAAGCGGTCATGATCTAGAAAATGTAATATCATTTTGTCTCATCTTAGCTTCATGCAGATGGAGGTTTCTCTTTGGTTTTAATAATACTTCATTATTCATTACATTTTCCCTTTATTAGCAGCTGCGATGGTTTGTCGATACTCGTTCGATTTCGAAATCAGTAAAACTTTATTCCTTTTAAAAACCAAGTACTCATTACTCACGAATGAGGCTTCACACAAAATTCATATTAATTCAATTAAGTTAAGTCTCTTATCTTTTAAGATCAAGTCTCTTAACTTCTAAAATCGATAAACCATTCTTTTTATCTCTCTTAAGGCGTTATACCTAACTCCCCATAAAGCTAGTATAACTTTTATGTTTTCAAACCAAGTACTCTTCTTTCAAAAAGGTTTATTAGTTCTTTTGAAATACTTAGATTCTTATTATTGGGCTTAAGTCAAAGACATTGCGTACCCTCACGTTCTGTTAACACGTCGTCTACGTACTATATATATATATATATATTTTATTAGAGCTTAAGTCAAAGACATTCTTGCGTACAATTACGTTCGATCGACACAAATCGTCTACCGTACTATATATATAAATATATATCTTTAAAATATCATGCTCAAGAGTATATGAAGAATCACATACCTCGCGACGATTATCGACTATAAGCAAAACGCTCCACGTATATAAACCGGCTAGCCTTGTCCACCTTCCAGTAGTTCATGCTACTCGCGAGAACATTCAACCAATAAGGTTATCGATCTACGTAAATCTGATCCTATGTAAATCTGATTTAATCTTCTACTATAATATTCTTCCGATGTGATTTGACCAAGTCTATTATGTAATATCCTTCTATGCGGTTCAATTCTCTTCATGAATCTTATATTCATTTACATACTACTATAGTATGTAATTTCCAATTACACTAGAAGGGCGATAGTATTTACCTCGATGGGCCCAAAATTATCCAAGTATAAAGTGGCTCTGAGCAACGTTAAGCTCCACTCAGGAGTGCTCGATCCGCTCCAAACAACCTTAGAAGTTCTACGCACTCTACTTACACTTAACCGACTATGAAGGTTTTCCTTAGGGTTTCGTTTAGTGGCTAAAGAAAGTATAATCGTATTTTCTAGGTTTTTTGTATAAGTGTAACCTTGGGAATACTACAAGGTATTTGGGCCAAGGTATTTGGGCATTATAACAATACTAGGAGTATTTCTATACCACAACAAGGGTATTATACGAAAATAACTAGGCTAGGGGTACCTGGCTAGAACACTACAAGGGGAGGAGGCTCTCGGCCAGGGCCTTTCTCAAAGGGGAGGGCTTTTGGACGAAATCAAACAAGAGGGATGGAGTATTTGAGACTTAGAAAGATTGCTCAAGTTTGGATGAAGAAAGTCTTCAACTTAGAGGGGTATTTATAGGTCAAGAAATGGCGACCAATGGCCAAGATTCATCAAGTGTAAGGCAAGTGTAGGCTAGATTTAAGCCAAGTGCACCTTATCCATCTACCACACCAACTTGCACAAAATATCCTACCAACTAAAGTGCTCTCTTTTAGTCCCTTAGCGCTAACTTCTTCCAATGTGAGGTGACACGTATCACCCTCCGTTGATCAAAATGTTTCGCCTCTGGAAAAATCATAAAAATTATAAATGACATAGCGGAATTTTCCATTCGCAAGTTAGTAAAGCGTTTGTCGAAACGACTCTTTCGGCACTTGTGCACAATTTGAACTTAGCCTAACTTTAAGGCTCAAACTTTTATCGTCGCCCTTGTTATACCCGTATTTCCGGTATATGCGTAGGGCGTGCGTAGAAAAGTTTGGGCTTTAAAGTGGCTTGGCGATTTATTTTGTTCCTGACACGATTAAGTCGTTTTTAAACGCGTTTCCACGACTTTCGTAGGAAAATTCCAGCTATGTCATTTTTATTTTGGATTTTCGAGAACAAACATTTTGGACCAACGAGAGGCGACACTGGTACCCCGTTGGTGGACTTGAGGCGTTATTGTGCCGAATGGAATGGCTTTAGTTGGTAGGATATTTTGTGAGGATTTGTGGAGTAGGGTCTAGGGGCACTTGGGCATATCTTGACCTTGCACTTGCCTACTACTTGGCATAATCTTGGCCATTGGTTGGCCTTAACTGTACTATAAATACCCCTGGAAGACTTCTGCATCCGTTCCTAAAATTCTCTAAGTGTTAAAATCCTCCCCTCTCCTAGTAGTGTTCTCGTCCAACACCATTCCCACTCCTTTGAGAAAATCCTTGGCGAAACCCCCTGCCTAGTGGTTCTAGCGAGAACCCCACTAGCCTAGTTGTGCTAGTCAAATACTACCCTCTTGGTAGAAATACTCTCAAAGTATTGTTGTAATGCCCAAATTACCTTAGTAGTATACTTGTAGTATTCAGGTTATACTTATACTAAAAGCCAGTTATACTATTATACTTCCAGTCAGTCACAAACCAAAACCACAGGAAAATCTCCATAGTTAGTTGAGTAGTATGCAGAAGTTGGTTAGAACTCTAAGGGTAGTTTAGGCGGGTCGAGCGCGGAGTTGAGCTAAGCGTTGCCCAGGATCGACTTTATACTTGGATAATTATGGGCTTATCAAGGTAATTATCTTGTCCCTATTGTAATTGGAAATTACATGTTGTTAGAATATATAGTTGAAGTATACTATATATAGAAGCTGAGCGTAGTTATCGTGATGTCTTTTGACTTAAGCTTTGAATAATAAGAAACCTTTTGAAAGAAAAGTCTTGAGCTGTAATTACATAGAATGTATTCTGATAGACTTGTGTAACATTCGTATAGTAGAATTGTACACGTCAGGTTAGATGTATGAACCCCTGGTTGGCTTGATAGCGGCCTCGATAGAGAGGAGATTTCTGCGGTTGCGGGGAGTTCTGCGAATTCTCTGTAGAATGTTCTACGATAAGATCTAGATGTTAATAAGCGCCTTATGGCCTTATAGGTTGAAGTACTACGTATGGCGCGATCTACTTGGCAAGGTAGGCGGCGGTTGGAAGAACTTGAGCGTTTTGCTATTAGTCGATACTCGTCGCGAGGTATGTGAACCTCTTCCTATCTCTTCTAGCATGATATGTGTGTAACAATGTAGTCAGTAGGCGTCGTGTGTTAAATGTATTTGATTGGTCTAAAACATAAAGTGTTATAACGGCTTTATGGGAAGTTAGTTATAACGACTTTATGTAGGTAAGAAAATACTTGTGGTTTTAAAAGGTAGCGATTTGAACTATAAGCGGTGGTTATGAGATAATAAAGAACTTGAAGTATTTCAAAAGATTTTGAATCATTACGAAGAAGAAGTAATACTTGGTTTTGAAAACTTAAGAGTTATACTAGCTTTATGGGAAGTTAGGTATAGCGACATGAATGTTTCTTGATTTGAAATCGGAATGTGTATCGACAAACCAACTGCGGCGTTAATAAAAGGAAATGTTTTGACAGTTAAGTATTATTAAAACAAGTAGAAACTTCCGTTTGCATGAAGCTAAGATGAGACAAGATGATATTTCTAGATCAAATTTCTTTGTAATAAGGTTGTTATAAGCAAGAATATCTACTCACATATAAGGCATGTTTCTCGGATGGTTTAAAGAGAATTATATTCTTAAATGAATAAGACTATGAACTGAAACCTTTCTAAAATAAGAAACGTGAACATTTGAAATTAGGCAAACTTGGACGTTTGGAAAATAATGTTGTTACTTGATTTTACAAAGGTAAGTGTTTTGATTTACTTCAAAAGATAATCACTCTATTTTCATATACTACGGGTATTGTGTGGTTTTTGTGAAAGCAACGTATCTTTTAAAGAGTTAATGTATGAAGTACTTTGGGGATAAAAACCCGAACTTGCTGACAAATAGTAGAAAGTACCTTGTGTGTATAACTTGATTTGTGTTGGTTTGTGATAGCCTTGTAATACTTTCTTGTTGATTGATAAGTAAACATGCTAGGATGCTACGTGTGTTAGTATCTTGTGATGTTTGTGTAAAGGGGTTTTTCCCTCGTTTTGCTTGTGTTGTTTAAACGATAAGCTGTTATGTTAGTATTATTCATCACTCATCTCTTGAGATGATTCCGGTTAAGCGCCTCCGACGCGGGGAGCTTCGGCGGTCGATGGACTATGATTGAGAATACCTTATGCGGTGCAGTATGGCCTATCTTGCGAGCTGCGGGAGTTCGAGTTAGTATCACGGCCTTTGTGGTCATGCGGTCTATGTGGCCATGCGGACGGCGAGTCGAGGCAGCTGCGGGAGTAGCTACCCTCGATGCGGGAATACCTCATGCGGGCCATTGGGTGGCCCGTGCGGGCTCTGGGAAGTTCGGGGCTAGGCGCGACATTAGAATCTGCGGCGAGTGGCGGCTTTGATCATGTGGCGGTCTAAGCAGATCTCATAATCTGATTTATGACCTTGTTTGTCGTGGTGTTAGTAGTCGGCTATGCGCCGTACTTACCGTGCGGTTTTATGATGACACGGTGGGACTCGGTGTTCATGTGTCTTCTTGGTATGATTATATCATAGGCTGGCGTGATGAAGAAGGTATTCCACGGGCATGATTGATGTTGTGGCGTGAGACCCATTGTTATATTTGAGTGATGACTTGAGGCGTGAGTCACGACTTGACATGGCTTATTTATTGTGAGCGTAGTTTGGTTGTCATACATGTCTCTGCTTTATATAGACTACTATGATTTCATTTCTGATATTTTGAGTTTCACATACTTGGTACTGTTGTCTTGACCTCGCCCGGCTGCGTTCATCTGTGGTAAAGGTACGCGATCGTTGATCCTCGCTCTTGGGGTCACGGTTCAGCGTTTGGGAAGCTCGCGTTCCTCGGAGGCTTATCTCGCTATAGTCCTGTTGTTGTAGGTGCTTACATTCGGGGTATGACGGAGCCACTGTCCGTCGTTGTTATCATATCATTCTTAGAGTGCATGAAATACTGTTATGCGAGTGGTGGAAAGGGATATGGCCAAAATTGTTATTTATATATCTTGTGAAGTTTTTAGTTGCTTTGTCTTTTTATTTCAACTGTCTTATTACATTGGTTTCATGTATTGTCTTTATGTTCGTGATTACTCGATGTTGTATCACTAGGGTGCGGGGTAAGGCACGATCCACGGGCCGGAGTGCGTGTGAAGTGAGTATCGAGCGATTAATCCTCGGAAAGTGTTCTGAACCGTATCGATGAGAGTCTTGATTATCGGTGTGTTGTGCACCACACCAATAATCGGAGGCTATAGGATATTTAGGAGTTGGTTTCCATTCTTCTCATTACGAGATCGTGCCTTAGTGTGTGATAAGTTGGACCTCTGCGTATTTCTTTCCTTACCGTATGCCTCCGCGTAGGGCAAACCGGGCCAGGAGGGCAAGCGGCGAGTGCGAGTAGAGTCTGAAGGGTTACGAGGCACGGGCCCAATCTTTACCTAGGGTAGTGCTTCATTCGGGAGTTACTGCGGCGTCTTAGCTTGTGAGTTTGCTGGCGGCGGCGGTTCCTCTTGCGCCACGATATTTGAACCTTGATTCGCGGCCGAAACGATGAATTTAGATTGCAAGAAAGCGACTGTTACTAGCTATGGATTTGGCTGCAGAGTATCCGATATACTGCGAGTCTTGATGACTACTAAGAGAGGTTGTGCAAGTAATTCTTGATTATGCTTGGCATGGCACGTATGCGACTTATCGCGTGGCCAGAAGCGTGAAGTCGGCAGGTTAACGAAGGGCGAGAAGAAGGCGAGCAGCAAGGTCGCTTTAGTAACTTTCGGCGATCGCCTCGCGTGAGTCAGACATACGCCTCCGCGATGCAGAATGGTCCTCCACGGTTGGGGCGTTAGGGGTGTGCGAGAGTTGGTCGAGCTCGAGCTTAGGTTCCACAGCTACTGCGTAGGTTCCGGCCGGATTGAGTTTTCCCAGTGTTCCGCGGTGTGAGCGTCATCCGGGAATGTCGTCTTATGGTTGGTACTTGTTTACAGCTGGCCGTCGAGCCGTGTCGAAAGGATGTCTAGTAGGAGGACTCGGCCTTCGAGATCGGTGGGTAGTTCGTCACCTCCCAGCTATGCCTACAGGCGGGTTTGATTAGAAACGACTAAGGGGATTGAGCGGTAGATATAGATATATCCTTAACCCTCTAGAGAAAATGTAAGCCTTAGAGCATTATCGTGAAGACCAGAGGTAAGACCATCTCGAGTAAAAGACGTATGTTTATGTTTGACCACTTATAGGAGTGCATAGTGCACGTGAGCTATGTTTGTGGGATAAGTCACCGAGTAGTGTGGAATGAAAGAGGGTAGTTGAGCTAAGAAGACCGCTAGGTTTTCGTAGCGTGATTAGTGAGAGTTTTGGTTGGGAGCTAGTGTCTTGCGGCGTTGCGGGTCGGGTTGAGCCATGTTGCGGGTCAACCCGCGGCATGTATGGTGGTGGGGTCGGTTGTGGTGGTCACTTGTGGTAGGAGTTATGAGGGTGTTAGGCCCAAGTTTAGTTAACCAGTCTGAGTTCGTGGATGCGTTCGACCGATGATCGGGCCGAGGAAGTCGGTAATGTTGTCTTAGCAAAGACCGTTTACTTGGCGGTGTTGATTTATCGAAAGGTTGTAAGGCTGCGGGTGCCTACCTTCACCTGTGACGATGGAGTCCATGGTCTTTGTTTTGTTGGAAGTTTTACAGCGAGTTAAGAACTCGGTGAGTCTCGAGTCGCGTTCGCCTCGGGCCGGTGTGTGGATTTGAGGGGTAGTTGTGGGGATTGTTGTCTCTGTGGAGGAGTGTTCAAGCTACCATTTCGTGTTCGGATGTCGCCTTATGAAGCCTTGTAGGCGGATGTGTAAGTCGCGGTCGATTGGTTCGATGTTGGCAAGGTCGAGATAGTTGGTTCAGCTTGTTCCGGTGGTGTGGATAGGGAAAAGCTTGTCTAGAAGAGGTTAGGCAGCTCGGAGAAATCGTGCGGATAATCGGCTCTGACGCTTAGAGTTGAGTTGGCGGTCGGTCTTCTGAAAGTACCAACCGGGTTGGGTGTGATGAGTTTTAGGCGAATCGGGCGACGTAAATATGGTAAGAGTTCGAGTGTCTGACAGCCTCGGGGATCGCATACGGCCGGTACCATTTGTTGGGTCACGGGTGACACTAGAACCTCGCGACAGCGTGACAAAAGTGGTATCCACGGCAGTAAAGGGAGAAGCGAGCATGTATGGCGAGCATAGATGGGATCATTTCTTTTGTAAGGAGAAGGTCACGAAGGAAGTATATTTTAGACCCGGAGAGAGGTATGTTAGAGGTGTTTCCTCGTGGACTTGGATGGAGGTATTTGCGGGTGTTTCGTGGACATGTGTGGCGATTGTTCGTAAGTATAGTAGTGAAGACTATCTGGCGCGTTTGTTTTGAGACTTAGAAGGAACATTGGACGAATGTTTCTAGGAGGAGAGAATGTTATACCGTATTTCAGTATGTATGCGTAAGGGCGTGCGTAGAAAGTTTGGGCTTTAAAGTGGCTTGGCGATTTATTTTGTTCACAACACCCGATTAGAGTCGTTGACGTAAACGTTTCCACTGACTTTCGTAGGAAAATTCGGCTATGTCATTTTTATTTTTGGGATTTTTCCGAGAGACGAAACATTTGGACCAACGAGAGGCGCTTACACTTGCACCCGCATTGGTGGACTTGAGGCGTTATTGTGGCGAATGGAATGGCTTTAGTTGGTAGGATATTTTGTGAGGATTTGTGGAGTAGGGTCTGAGGGCACTTGGGCATATCTTGACCTTACAACCTACTACTTGGCATAATCTTGGCCATTGGTTGGCCTTGGCTTGTACTATAAATACCCCCCTTTGGAAGACTTCTTCATCCATTCCTAAAAATTCTCTAAGTGTTAAAATCCGACCCCCTCTCCGAGTGGTGGGCTCGTCCAACACCATTCCCCTCCCCCTTTGAGAAAATCCTCTTGGCAGAAACCCACTTGCACAGTGGTTACAATGAGAACCCTCCCACTAGCCTAGTTGTGCTGGTCGAAATACTACCCTCTTGGTAGAAATACTCTCAAAGTATTGTTGTAATGCCCAAATTACCTTAGCGTATGCGCTTGTAGTATTCTAAGGTTATACTTATACTAAAAGCCAGTTATACTATTATACTTCCGTCGGTCTAAAGCGAAACCACTAAGGAAAATCTCCATAGTTAGTTGGAGTAGTATGTAGAAGTTGGTTAGAACTTCTAAGGGTAGTTCGGAGTTGGGCGGGAGTTAGACTAAGCGTTGTCAGGATCGACTTTATACTTGGATAATTACGGGGCTTATCGAGTCAATTATCTTGTCCCTATTGTAATTGGAATTACATGTTGTTAGAATATATGGTTGAAGTATACTATATATAGAACTGAATGTAGTTATCGTGTGTCTTTTGACTTAGCTGAATAATAAGAAACCTTTTGAAAGAAAGTCAGTTGTAATTACATGGGGTGTATCAGATGAGCTTGTGTAACATTCTTGTATAGTAGAATTGTACACGTCGGTTAGATGTATGAACCCCCACGGTTGGCTTGATGGCGGCCTCGATAGAGAGGAAATTTACTGCGGTTGCGGGAGTTCTTGCCAATTCTCTCGTAGAATGTTCTCACGATAAGATCTAGATGTTAATGGCGCCTTATGGCCTTATAGGTTGAAGTACTACGTATGGCGCGATCTACTTGGCAGGAGTAGGCGGTTGGAAGAACTTGGGCGTTTTGCTATTAGTCGATACTCGTCGCGAGGTATGTGAACCTCTTCCTATCTCTTCTAGCATGATATGTGTGTAACAATGTAGACGATGCAGACGTACGTATGTTAAATGTATTTGATTGGTCTAAAACATAAAGTGTTATGTGGCTTTATGGGAAGTTAGTTATAATGACTTTATGTAGGTAAGAAAATACTTGTGGTTTTTAAAAGGTAGCGATTTGAACTATAAGCGTGGTTATGTGATAATAAAGAACTTGAAGTATTTCAAAGATTTTTGAATCATTCTGAAGAAGTAATACTTGGTTTTGAAAACTTAAGAGTTATACTAGCTTTATGGGAAGTTAGGTATAACGGCTTAGAATGTTTCTTGATTTGAAATCGAATGTGTATCGACAAACCAACTGCGTTAATAAAAGGAAATGTTTTGTGATTAAGTATTATTAAAACAAGTAGAAACTTCCAGTTTGCATAGAAGCTAAGATGAGACAGATGATATTTCTAGATCACGTTTCTTTGTAATAAGGTTGTTATAAGCAAGAATATCCTACTCACATATAAGGCTTATGTTTCTCGGATGGTTTAAAGAGAATTATATTCTTAAATGAATAAGACTATGAACTACGAAACCTTTCTAAAATAAGAAACGTGAACATTTGAAATTAGGCAAACTTGGGCGTTTGGAAAATAATGTTATTACTTGATTTTACAAAGGTAAGTGTTTTGATTTACTCCAAAAGATAATCATTCTATTTTCATATACTACGGGTATTGTGTAGTTTTGTGAAAGCAGCGTATCTTTTAAGAGTTAATGTATGAAGTACTTTGGGGATAAAAGCCGAACTTCTGACAAATAGTAGAAAGTACCTTGTGTGTATAACTTGATTTGTGTTGGTTTGTGATAGCCTTGTAATACTTTCTTGTTGATTGATAAATAAACATGCTAGGATGCTACGTGTGTTAGTATCTTGTGATGTTTGTGTAAAGGGGTTTTCACTTGTTTGCTTGTGTTGTTTAAGCGATAATTGTTATGTTAGTATTATTCATCACTCATCTCTTGAGATGATTCCGGATTAAGCCCTCCGATGCGGGTAGACTTCGATGGTCGATGGACCTATGATTCGAGAATACCTTATGCAGTGCAGATGGCCTACGCAGAGCTGGGGAGTTCCGTGTTAGTATGCGGCCTTTGTGGTCATCGCGGTCTATGTGGCCATGCGGACGGGCGAGTCGGCAGCTGCCGGGAAGTAGCTACCCTCGGATGCGGAATACCTCATGCGGGCCATTGGGTGGCCCGTGCGGGCTACGGGAAGTTCGAGGGCTGAAGACGCGCGCATTAGATCTGCGGGCGGTGGCGGCGATCATGTGGCCAGTGCAGCGGATCTCATGATCTGAGTTTATGACCTTGTTTATCTTGGGTGTTAGTAGTCGGCTATGCGCCGTACTTACCGTGCGGTTTTATGATGACACGAGTGGGACACGGTGTTCATGTACTTCTTGGTATGATTATATCATAGTATGCCGTGATGAAGAAGGTATTCCACGGGCGTGATTGATGTTGTGGCGTGAGACCCATTGTTATATTTGAGTGATGACTTGAGCGTGAGTCACGACAACGTGGCTTATTTATTGTGAGCGTAGTTTGGTTGTCATACATGTCTCCCGCTTTATATAGACTACTATGATTTCATTCTGATATTTCGGTTTCCATACTGTACTGTTGTTATGACCTCCTTGGAAGCGCGTTCATCTGCGGTAAATGCACTGTCGTTGATCCTCGCTCTTAGGGTCCGATTCGGCGTTTGGGAAGCTCCGTTCCTCCGAGGCTTATCTTGCTATAATCCCTGTTGTTGTAAGTGCTTACATTCGGGGTATGGCGAGAGCCTGTCCGTCGTTAATCATATCATTCTTAGAAGTGCATGTCTCTTTGGTGTTATGGCGAGTGGTGGAAAGGGATGTAAGCTGTTTCAAAATTGTTATTTATATATCTTTTGTGATGTTAACCCGTTTTTAGTTACTTTGTCTTCTTATTTCAACTGTCTTATTACATTGGTTTCGTATGTATTATGCTTTTATGTTCGAT
>CM056729.1:76406033-76538225 GCA_029844215.1 Przewalskia tangutica | reverse complement strand
GGCAAAAGCTAATCATATAGGCAACCCGCCTATCCTTCACATGAACTCAAAAGGGGCCTAAAGCAACACGCTAAGTTCCTTTGTTATACCAAAACTCGCCACACCCTAACCACAAATACCGGAATGCTCAACCAACTATCCAACCTTGCCAACATCGAACCAATCGACCTAAGAATCTTACACTTCCGCCCCTTACAAGGCTCATAAGGCGATATCCGAACACCGAAATGGTAGCTTAAACACTTCCTCCACAGAGACAACAATCCCTACAACTATCCTCAAATCCAAACACCGCCCGAGGCTTAATGCGATTCGAGACTCACCCAAGTTCTTAACACACGCTGGCAAAACTTCCAGAACAACAAAGCAAATCTAATTTCCTCGGGCTCCACTGCCATTAAGGCGAAGCGTAGGCACCCTGCAGCCTACAACCTTCTGCCAGATAACTCAACACACGAGTAAACGGCCCCGATCGAAGAACACGGCTGGCTGCCCCCATCGACCCGACTACGTCAAACGCATCCACGAACTCGTACAAGTTAACCAAACTTCGCCTAACACCTCACAACTCCTAACACAAGCGGACCACCACAACTGCCCCCACCACTAAACTCTACCGCTGGTCGACCCAAGCACGTACTCAACCCGACCCTAAGAACGCCGCACAATACTAGCTCCCGATTCGAACAATCTCACAAATCACGCTTCAAAACCCAGCGGTCTTCTTTTTTAAGCTCAACTACCCCCTTTCATTCCACACTACTAGTGGACCTATCCCAAACATAACTCACGTACTATGCACTTCCGATAAGTGGTCAAACATAACACTACACCTTTTCTAGACGGCCTCACCTCAAGGTCTCTACGTGAAAGCTCAAGGCTCACACCTTCTCTATCCCCAAAAATCTTACTCGGCTTAAAACAACCACGATCTAATCACGACTAACACATCGTATCGTAACATAGCACGTATGTATACTCACCTTATCACACATACCGATCTCTGAGGGTTAAAGATATATCTATATCTATCGCTTCACCCTTAGTCGCTCAAATCAAACTCGCCTGTAGGGCGATAGCCACAAGATGACGAACTACCCACCAATCCTCAAGGCTAAGTCCTCCTAAGGCGACACCTCTCGACATACGGCTCCGACGGCCGCAGTACAACAAGTACCAACTAAAAGACGACATTCCCGGACGACGCCTCATTACATCGCGAACCGGCCCGAGTTCACTCAACTCCCGCATAATTCGAACGCCCCGACATCCGTGGAAGACCACTCAGACCGGCGAGGCGATATCAAATGGCCGCGAGGCGATTTGCTTTAAAGTTACCAAAGGACTCGCCGCTCCGCCCTCCTCCGCTCTTCGTTAACCTGGCCGATCTTTACGCTGCTGGCTGAGATAAGCCCGCACACAAGCCATGCCAAGACCAATCAAGAATTACTCCGCACAAATCTCTTTGATAGTCCTCAAGACCCGCAGACATCAGATACTTCCGTAGCCAAATCTATAGCTAGTAATGTGGTCGCTTTCTTTGCGACTCTATATTCTCTCGCTCCGGCCGCGAATCGGGCGTTCAAAACATCGTGGCCGCAGTAGGAATCGCCGCGCTAAAACTCGCTGGGCCAATGACGCCGCAAAACTCCCCGAACGAAACACCACTCAGCGATGATTGGGCCTGCGCCTCGCAACCCTCTCAACTCTACTCGCAGCCCCTCGTCCGCTTTGCCCTCCCGGGTCTTGCCCACGCGAGGCATAACGACATGGAAAGAATTTCACGTAGGTCCAACTTACAACACAGCTCTAAGGCACGATCTCGTATGAGAAGTTAATAGAAACCAATCCTAAATATCCTATAGCCTCCTGACATCGCGGCGCACAACACACCGATAATCAAGACTTCCATCGATACGGCCGTAGGACACTTTCCGAGGATTAATCGCTCGATACCACTTTTGTCACGAATTCGATTCCGCCCGTGGATCGTGCCTTACCTGCACCCTAATGATACAACATCGTAGTAATCACGAACATAAACGATACAAGACATATTATGAAATATGAAACAATAACTGAGAAAACTTCGCCTTTTCTAAGATATATATAAATAACAACTTTTTCAACATGAATGCTTTAACTTTTTACAACCCTCGCCACAAATAAAGATTTACATGCACTTAAGAAATGATACGACAACAACGTGGGGACAGTGGTTCGCCATACTCTCGAACGTAAACACCTACAACAACAGGACTATACCACCGATAAGCCTCCTGAGAAACGGAGCTTCCCAAACGCCGAATCGTGACCCTAAGAGCGTAGGATCAATGATCGCGTATTTTACTCATGCAGATTTAACGCAGCTCCGGTGAGGTCAAGACAAATGTACCAAGTATGTGAAACTGAAAATAACATCAGAAATGAAATCACAGTAGTCTATACAAAGCAGAGACATGATGATAACCAAACTACGCTTCACCATAAATAAGCAAATATGTTGTCGTGGACTCACGCCTCAAGTCATCACTCAATTTTAACAACGGGTCTCACGCCACAACATCAATCGCGTCTGCGTGAATACCTTTCCTCATCGGCTAGCTTTGCGATATACAAGCACCAAGGAATACATACGAACACCTGTGTCCCACTGCGTCCTAATAAAACAAGACAGGTGTGACGAAGGCATAGCCGACTACTAACACCTACGCACTAACAAGGTCATAAATCGCGGTCACGATATCCGCTCTGCACTGGCCACATGATAAAAGCCGTCACTCGCCCGCAGATCAAATGTGCGTTGCCTAGCCTCGGGAACTCTCCGCGCCTCCGCATAAGCCAACCTCATAGCCCGCATGAGGTATAACCCCGCATCGAGGGTAGCTACTCCCTAAGATCGCCCCGACTCGCACCGCACGGCCACAAAGACCGCACGCACCATAAAGGCCGCAGACACTAACCCGAACTGTAGTTCCGCATTGATCCCCGACCCGCATGAGGTATTCTCAATCACGTCCTGCATCACCGAAGTCTACCTCGCGACGGAGGCAGCCTAACCTCCGCACAAGTCAAGGCGAGTGGTACAATACCAACATAACTACCGATAGTCAAACAACTTGCGCAAATGGCGGAAAACCCTTTACACTAACATCACAAGATACTTCACACACGTAGTATCCTAATACGTTTATTTATCAAATCAACAAGAAAGTATTACGCTATCACAAACCAATACAATCAAGTTATTCACATGCGTACTTTCTACTAACAAGTCTTGCATCTATCCCCAAAGCATTTCTACACATTAAATCTTTAAAAGATTCGCTTTTCTACATAAGTCACACAATACCTGTAGTATAAAATAGAGTGATCGCCTTTTAAGAAAACTAAAACTCTTACCTTTGTAAAATCAAGTAACAACATTATTTTCCAAACGCCCAAGTTTGCCTAATTTCAAATGTCTACGTTTCTTATTTTAGAAAGGTTTCAGAGTTCATAGTCTTATTCATTTAAGAATATAATTCTCTTTAAACAAATGATAAACATAAGCCTTATACGTGAGTAGGATATTCTTGTTTATAACAATCTTATTACAAACATGGCTTATCTAGAAATATCATTTTGTCTCATCTTAGCTTCTATGCAGATGAAAGTTTCTACTAGTTTTAATAATACTTAATTATTCAAAACATTTTCCTTTTATTAATGTTGCAGTGGTTTGTCGATACACATTCTGATTTCCAAATCAAGAAACATTCTAAGCCATTATACCTAACTTCCCATAAAGCTAGTATAACTCTTAAGTTTTCAAACCAAGTATTACTTCAAGTTCTCTATTAACACATAACAAGCCCAAGAGTAGTTCAAATCGCTTACCTTTTAAAACCACAAGTATTTTCTACCAACATAAAGTCGGTTATAACCGACTTCCCATAAAGCCGTTATAACACTTTATGTTTTAAACCAATCAAATACATTTAGCACACGACGCTCACCGCATCACATAGTTCACCCATATCATGCTAGAAGAGATAGGAAGAGGTTCACATACCTCGCGACGCATTTGCATCGACTAATAGCAAAACGCCCAAGTACTTCCAACCGTCGCTACTCCTTAAGCCAAGAGATCGCGCCACACGAGTACTTCAACCTATAAGGCCACAAGGCGCTTTATTAACATTTAGATCTCATCGAGAACATTCTACCAAAATTCGCAACACCTCCCCGCAACAACGTAAATCTCCTCCTTCATCGAGGTCGGCTACCAAGCCAACCGCGGGTTATACGCCTAACCCCAATCTGCACAATTTACCTACCAGATTACTACGCAAGTCCATCGTAATACAACCCTATGTAATTACAACAAGATTCTTCTTTAAATTCAGCTTAAGTCAAAAGACATTGCCGATAACTACGGTCAGTTCTATATATAGTATACTTCAACTATAAATTCTAACAATATGTAATTTCCAATTACAACAGAGGGACAAGATAATTACCTCGATAAGCCCATAATTATCCTAGTTAAAGTCGATCCCGGCAATCGCTTAGCTTCCAACTCCGAGCGCCCAACCCGCTCTAAACCACCCTTAGAAGTTCTAACTAACTTCTACACAAAACTCCAACTGACTATGGAGATTTTCCTAGTGGTTTTGCCAGGATCGACTTTAAGTATAATAGTATTTCGGCATTTTCAGATAGGTATAACCTTAGAATACAACAAGGTATACTGCCTAAGGTAATTGGGCATTATAACAATACTTTGAGAGTATTTCTACACCACAAGCGGTATTATACGAAAGCAACTAGGCAGTGGTACCCTACGCCACACTACTAGAGTGGGCGCTACTTCTGCTGGGCCTCACGAAACGGGAGCGGAGCTCTCAAGACTTAGAGATTTTTTTCGACGAAGAAGTCTTCAAAGGGAAGTGGGCATTTATAGTCAAGGAAGGCCAACCAATGGCCAAGATCTCGCCAAGTTGCATAGGTAGGTGTAGATTTAGCCACGTGGTCGCGGGTCCCACCTTATCAATCTACCACACAAATATCCTACCAACTACTTGACAAAACGGAGCAAGCAATTGGCCCATTACCGCCCATTCACTACGCCCACGCGGTGGTGACACTCATTACCCTCCCGCTGGTCCAAAATGTTTCGGTCTCTAAAATCTGCAAAAATTAAAAAGACATAGCCGAAATTCTACCTAAAGCCGTGGTAAACGCTTCGAAAAAACGACTCTAATCGTGTGGCACAACAATTAATACGCCAAGCCTAACTTAAAAGTTTCAAATTTTTCACGCACGCCCCACGCATATACTGAAATACGGTATAAATACTTCAAAGCGTGCCTTGTTGTATGAGGAGATTTATGTGGTCATGGGGAGGTGTCAATTTTCCGTAATATGGAACCTTGTACTTAGAAATATTCTACGGCGGATCTAGAAGTTAATAGACGCTTTATGACCATTATAGGTTGAAATACTACGAGTAGCGATTCTACTTGAAGGGTGGAAAAGCGAGCAAGCGTTAGAGTACTTTGGAGCGCTTTGCTAATTGTCGATAATCGCCGCGAGGTATGTGAACCTCTTCCTATCCTTTCTAGCATGATATTTGTGAAATATATTTAGTGCGGTAGACACACGGTGTTTAAAGGAATTTGATTTTCCTTTTGTGTCCTTTGACTTGATTCCAAAGTTAAGTGACTTGTTATGAATTATTATGACTTGAATTATGTTAAAAGTTGTAAACCTCACTATGAGTAATGGGTGTGTTCTTTTAAAGAATAAAGTTATCTTGATTTCAAAATAAGAATGGTTTTATCATTGGATTTAAAATGATAACTTGACTCATAAACAACTTGATTTTGGGAAAGGAGAAGTAACTTGATTTAAAGGTATAGTTACTTGTTTTTAAAAGAGTAAGACACTGGTTTAAAAAGTATATTGCTACTTGACTTTAAAAGGAAAAAGGCCTTTGTTTTAAAAAGAAGGCATGCTTTTGTCTTAAGATTTGTCACACCTGCTCCGGCCTGGATCGTGCCTTACCCGCACCCAAGTAGTCATACATCGAGAAAATCGGAATATAAAACAAGACATGAAATAATTGTAAATGATACACGCTTCGAGAAAGGGTCGCTTTCTAAGATATATACATAAACCAAGGTTTGCATAGCTACATCCCAACCGCATAAATATGACTAATGCACTTAAGGAAATAAACAACTATGGCGTGACAGGCCGCCATACCCCGATCAGATAAAACTATCTACAACAGGAGATCATACCCAAAAGTAGAGCCTCCTATAAGCACGGAGCTCCCGACACCAACGCAAGAGATCCTAAGGACGTGGATCTAGCACCGCTGCTCTTACCGCAGATGAACGCAGCTCGGGGAGGTCAAGATAACAGTACCGTATGTGAAATCAGAAATACTTAAATGAAATCATATCACTTTAAAACCAATTTTACAAATACGCATTTAAACAACTAATGAATCGCACATACACATCATAAACAAGAGCAACAATAGGTAAATCAGAACATGTCTTTTCTAGGTCGCGAATGATCGGCAGGCCACTCGCCCATATTATCATTCCGCAAGCCTAATCTCGACTCCCAGAGTCCGCATAGGCCACTCACGGGCCCGCATGAGGTATACCCCGCATCGAGGGTAGCTACCTCGCATCGCCCCGACTCGCCGTCCGCACGGCCACATAGACCGCATGCAGACATAACCCCGCATACTAACTCGAACTCGTAGCTCCGCATAGGCCCTCGACCCGCATGCAGGTATTCTCAATCACGTCCTGCATCACTCGAAGTCTACCCCAGACGGAGGCGCCTAACCCCAGATCATCTCAAGAGGCGAGTGATATAGTACTAACATAACAAATTATAGTTTAAACAACATAAGCATAAGTAAGATCACTCTTTACACAAACGTTACAAGATACTAACACATAGCATCACAATAAGTCTACTCATCAAAACCATCTTATTATGCCTTTCGTAAATCAATACAAGTCTTTATAAACACATAAGTAAATCGTTCTTTTTATAAAACTTAAGCCGTTATATTTAACTTCCCATAAAGCTAGTATAACCCTTAAGCTTCTTGTTTTAAAAACAACTATTCTTCTTCTTCGAATCGTGTTATAATTCTTTTGAAAGACTTTTTAAGATCTTTATCATTCAGCTTAAGTCGCAAGACATTGCCGTAAGTATTATTCGTGCTTAAGTCAAAAGACATTGCCGTAGTTATTATTCGCTTAACACATGTACGCCTCACTGCATTATATATATATTTTAAAATATCATGCTTTAGAAGAATCACATACCTTCTCGAAAACCTCCGCCAAGTCAATATGTCGCGCAGAGAATCAAATTATAATAGTCACAGACATCTATCAAAGTCTGTACTACTCAAGGTCTTTCTAAACAGAGGGTTCACAATTCTACGGAAAGTCGGGCAAAGACTTCCTACCCATGAGCTATATAAGTTCATCAGGAAAACAAATTCTATATAAGTATAGTTCAATTATTCTTCTTTAAACCCTTCATCGTGATAACAGCTTCAATTCTATTCTCAGAATATTCTTCTAAGTATTTAATACTTATTCTTATACTTCACAAAGATGCATTCTCTAATACAAAAGAGGGTTAGGATTATTTACCCTGAAGCCCAATAATATCCTAGATATAAGTCGATCCGAGCAAGGCTTAGCTCCTAAGTCAGACGTCCGATAGCTCCAAGGAAACCTTAGAAGTTCTTCACAACTTCTACTAAGTACTAAGGGATTTGGGATAGGTATTTTGGGCATTATAACAATACTAGAAGGCAACTTTTCTACCAAGGAGGGGGTAGATTTCGCCACAGTGTGGGGTAGCCTCGCTAAGCTTCTCAAAAGTGGGGGAGGTGTTGACGAAACAAGCTCAAGGGAGAGGAGGATTTTCAAGACTTGAAAGGAATTTGTGGACGAAGAACTCTTCATCTTAAGCGGGGTATTTATAGGTCAAGCCATGGCCAACCAAGGGCCAAGATGATGCCAAGTGCAAGGCAAGTGTAGGTGAAGATTTAGGCAAGTGTCCATTCTATCTACTACACACAAATATCCTACCAACTCCTCGATTTGTGCAAAGGCACAAAAACGTACATCCAAAGTCCAATTCGCCCAACGGACGATCTAAGTCCATCAATCGGAGGGTGACAAGTGTCGCCTCCCGTTGGTCCAAAATGTTTCGCCTCTCTAAAAATCCGCAAAATTAGAAATGGCATAGCCGAATTTTCCCTACTAAGTCGTGGAAACGCTTCGGCTGAAAACCATTCTTTTAGCGAACAGGCACAATTTTCAACTTGGCCTAACTTTGCTAAACTTTCGTGACGCACGCCTCACGACATACTCCTAAATACTGGTATAACATTCTCCTCCTTAGAAACATTCGTCCCGAATGTTCCTTCCCAAGACAAATTATAGATAAAGCTTAAACACTTGGCAAGTGGCCACACACGGCCACAATATAACACTTAACAATTTACTAAAATTAAACCAAAGAATAGGAAAGTAAGTTACCCGAGGTGGGGAATAAGTGAGGATACCTCCGCCTCATGTCCTCCTCGCCTTCCCACGCCATCTCCTCCCTAAGCTCGCTCGCCACAAGACTTCGACGAAGCCACGCCCCGTCCGCAGACGCCTAACCCGACGCATCGACTATCGCTATGGAATCTCTCATACGATAACCCCTGGCCACTGGACGCCGCCAATCGGATGTACCTAGATGGATCCCCGATACATCTCTCAAAGATAGAAACGTGAAACACCGGATGCATCGCTTCCAGACGGACGGCAGATTCAACTCAGAGTAACCTCGCTTACCTCGCGACGATTCCGATAGGCCCAATGTACTGGCCGAAGTTTCCTTCTTCCCGAATCTCATCACACCCTTCATGGGTGACACCTTCAGAAAACCCAATCATCAATCGCGAACTCGCATGCCGACGACGATGATCTCGTGATACGCATTGCCGACTCAGTCGTTAATAGCCGCCTTGATAAGCTTCACCTTATCCATCGTCACGCACCAAGTCCGGTCCTACTAATCGTATTCTCGCCACATCGAACCAAATTATAGGCCATCCGCACTTCTCCCATACAAGGCCTCATAAGGCGCCATCCGAATACCGGAGTGGTAGCTATTATTATACGCAAACTCAACTAGAGGCAACGATCCTCCCGCTACCCTCGGTCGATAACACAGCTCGCAAAGATATCCTCAAGAGTCCGATAGTGCGCCACCGTCTGTCTCTGCGGGATGGAATGCAGACGTGCTCACCGCATCCCCAAACCCTTCTCGAAGCGACTCCGTGTTAGCCGAACCGGGCTCTCGTCTGATATGATCGAAATAGGACTCATGCACCGACGATCTCTGATGTAAAGTCCGCATAATCCTCACCAAAAGTCGCCCCGACGGAAGAAAGTGGGCTGATTTCACACCGCCGACGATAACCCATATAGAATCATGTCTCTCCGAAAGCAGGCAATCCCGCGACGAAGTCCATGTTGATCACCTCCCACTTCCGTGTCGGATCTCTATCGTCAGAATAAACCACCGTGCCTCGTGCTCTACCTTCACCGCCGACAACACGGGCACCGAGCTACTTAACTCGCAACGCCCTCTTCGCCATCCCACCAATACATAGATCTAAGGTCGTGGTACATCTTGGTCGACTTTGACGGATAGAGTAACGCTACCGCAGGCTTCCCAAGAACTCACCGCCAAGTCCCAAACATCCGGAACACACAACTCGCTCAAACCTTAGCACCCCATCGTGCTACTCAAATGACCCTTCCTCACGAAGAGTCAGATCACGATAACGTGTCGAATCGATCTCAAATCGTTGCTCTTCACCTCCTCGACGTACGGAAGACTCGCAACCTCACGAACTCTAACCCCATCGCTATCGTAATCAATCAAACGGACACCAAGGCTCGCTAATCGATGCAAATCACTAACCATGCCCTCCTCTCTAGCCGCACATCCGATAGGCTCCCATCGACCTACGACTCAAGAGCATCCGCCACAACATCGCCTTCCCCGTGGTACAGATATCAACATCGTAATCCTTAAGCAACTCTAACCACCGCCTCGCCGTGAAGTTCGCTCCTCCGTCAAGATATACCGAGGCTCTGTGGTCCAGATAAATATCCACGCGAACCCCATACAAATAGTGCCTCCAGATCTTCAAAGCAATCACTACCGCCAACTCCAAATCACGCGGGTAGTTCCTCCCGTGTTTCTTAAGCCGCCTGATGCGTGACGCTATAACTCTACCCCACAGATCAACACACATCCCAGCCCGATGCCCGACGATCACAAGACATACATAACCATCCGACCTCTAGAAGAGTAAGAACGGGGCGGTCGCCGCCTCTTTCAAAGAATCGAAACCCCGCCACAAGCATCACCCATCAAACTTAGCCGCTCGAGTCACCCTAGTCAATGGGCGTAGATAGAAGCAAACTTCTACGAACCGCCGATAATAACTCGCGAGGCCCGTAAAGTCGCGAACCTCGTTTGAGTAGCTGGTCAGGCCAAGTCCTCGATCGCTTCGACCTTGGCCGATCCACTCAATGCCATCACCCTAATATGCCCAAGAAAATCCACCAAGCTAACCAAAACTCACATTTGGAAAACTTGGCGATAATCGCTGGTCCCGAGAACCACAAGACAGCCTCTCAAACGCCCGCATGCTCCGCTCGAGCGAATAAACCAAGATATCATCAATGAACACTATCACAAACGTGTCCAAAATGGTTTGAACACTTGCTCATCAAATCCATGAATACCACGAGCATCGTCAACCCAAAAGACATGACTCAACTCATAATGCCCGCATCGTCCGAATGCACCTCAGTGGACATCCACCTCTCCGACTAACTCGATGATAGCCCGATCGCAGATCAATCTTGAGAAACATCTCGCGCTCGCAATCGGGTCGAACAAATCATCAATCCCGGAAGGGGGTATTCGCTTTAATGGTCACCTTGTTCACCGCTCAGATCAACACACACGCGCAGGCCCCCGCCCTTCTTCTTCACGAACAATACACGCGCTTCCTGTGGAGAAACACTAGGCCCGATGAAGCCCTTCTCCAAAGAAATCCCTAAGCCGATCCTTCAACTCTCTCAACTCGCAGTGCCATTCGTATGGCGGAATGGAAATAGCCGAGTGTCCGCAACACATCTATACAAAACTCGATCTCCTCTCGTGAGGGATGCCCGGAGGTCGTCTGAAACACGCCCGGGAACTCTCGATCATCGAATCGATCAAAATCGCACCGCAGCCTCGTGATCAAACACCCAACGAGATGGTAGATATACCCTTCTCGCACCATCTTCCTAGCCTCGAGGTAAGAAATAAACTTACCTCTCGATACGTTCTCTCCCACTCAACAACCGGCCTCAGAAACTGAACTGCATTACTCTCTCTCAGCTTACATTGGCGTAGCAAGAGGCTAGCCAATCCATACCCATGATCACGCCGAAATCAATCATATCCAACTCTATCAAGTCGCCAGGTCCGACGATCAGAATGGTCATCGGACAAGCCCTATATACCCGCCGAGCTACCACCGAATCACCCATCGCGTAGCTACCTCGAAGCGGTCATGGACTCGTGCCTATCCCTATCCTACTAGCAACGGGAGATATATAGGATGTAGTAGAACCCGATCTATCAAGGCATACACATCATAATCGAGACCGATAAGGTACCGTGACGACATCAGTGAGGCCTCCCGATCCCGCCGGCCGGATAAGGCATAAATGCGTTTCGAGGACCGCTAGAATCGACCCGAGCCACGACCGCCACGACTGGCCGACCCATGAGTACCTCGCCCCGGCGAGTAATCAGAGGAGATGAAGCCGCAATAACTCGGCGTCGAGCCCTACCACCGCCACGCTTGGCCTGACAGCCGCAGCGACCCGCCGCCACAATCAGAATAAGCTCCCAAAGCAGCACTCACACTTCCCGTGAATGGGATCTACCGACGGCCACACCGGGGTGGTCCCGATCGCCGCACTCGCTACTCGACGCCCAAGCCCCGGGCCCCGTATGCCTCGAATACTCGCCGCGGCTGAGGACGGCAGAGTGCTCAGCCGGCCGTGCAGTACCCAGATCGCCGCCGAGGCCGCCACCACGATAGCCACCGTAAGACCCTCCCGCCCCGCCCTCTTCTCGCTGTCACCAACTCGCTTCGCGCCTCGCGATCCAAGGGCGCGAGCTCGCATACGTAATATCCATGCCGGGTCAAGAGCCACACCCGCACAAGACTCGCCATATAATCATCTAGCCCTGACGTAACGACGCACTCGCCCTCCATTCGCTACCAACGCAGGACATATCGAGCCAACGAATCAAACTCAACGCCAGACTCACTAACGGCGCGCCCTTCGCCTCAAGAATAAGAATCTATCGCCTGCGCCTCCTCATCCGCGAGGCAAGAAGTGAGTGAGAAAGGCCTCCAAAACTCATCCCATACCGCGGAGTGCATGCTTCCCGAAAGCTCCCATATCAAACCAATCGATCGCGTATCACGCAGCCGATGCGAACCGAGGTCACTGCACTGCCTCGAGGCCTGATCACCCGCGACGATCCTTCAGAGTCGACGGATGAACTCCTCGCGATCATCCTCCCGCCACCAGAAACTCGCGGCTACAACTCAGAAATCCCGTAGCCTCAAACCGTCGCTCGAATCCATCGTGCTACGGGCCGGAATCGAATCGCAGATCCAGCCTTATCTCGTGTTCGCCACAATCTCTAGCTAATAGCCGGGCCATCTCTCAGACTTATCTCTCCGCCTGTGCCGTGGGACGAGGCGCGGCATCAGTAGTTCGGCTGGGATCGGCGCCGTGGAACTCGCTGCCTTGCATAGATCGGGCTCGAGCCTCGTGACTTTGCCATACTAGCGCCTCCTGGCCGCTTTGCCCTTCGCCCGGCTGCTTTACGCGAGGCATAATCATATGTAAAAGGAATACGTTAGAGGGTCCAACCTATAACACTTTCTATAAAGCACGATCTCAGAGTGAGAAAATGGAAACCAATCCTAAAATATCCTATAGCCTCTCGACATCGGTGTGGTGCACAACACACCGATAATCAAGACTCTACTAGATACGGTCAGACACTTTCCGAGGATTAATCGCTCGATACCACTTTTGTCACGCACTACATGGTTCGTGGATCGTGCCTTACCCGCACCCAAGTAGTCATACATCGTAGAAAATCAGGAATATAAAACAAGACATGAAATAATTGTAAATGATACACGCTTCGAGAAAAGGGTCGCTTTCTGATATATACATAAACCAAGGTTTGCAAGCTACATCTCAACTGCATAAATACGACTATGCACTTCTAAGGAAATAACAACTATGGCGACAGGCCCCGCCATACCGATCAGACAAAACTATCTACAACAGGAGATCATACCCAAAAGCAGAGCCTCCTAAGACGGAGCTCCCGACACCAACGCAAGAGATCCTAAGGATGCTGGATCTAAAGACTGCTGCTCTTACCGCAGATGAACGCAACCCCCAAGGAGGTCGATAACAGTACCAAGTATGTGAAATCAGAAAGTACTTAAATGAAATCATATCACTTTAAAACCAATTTTACAAATATGCACGAAACAACTAATGTAACCGCACATAAGTACACATCATAAACAAGAGCAACAATAGGTAAATCAGAACATGTCTTTTCTAGGTCGCGAATGATCGCAGGCCACTCGCCCATATTATCATTCCGCAAGCCTAATCTCGACTCAGTAGTCCGTGATAGCCACTCACACGGGCCCGCATGAGGTATACCCCGCATCGAGGGTAGCTACTCGCATCGCCCCGACTCACTGTCCGCATGGCCACATAGATCGCATGAGGCATAACCCCGCATACTAACTCGAACTCTCAGAGCCCGCATAGGCCCCTCGACCCGCATGAGGTATTTCTCAATCACGGTCCTGCATCGCCGAGTCTACCCCGCATCGGAGGCGCCTTAACCCCTGTGATCATCTCAAGAGGCGAGTGATATAAGATTAACATAACAAATTATAGTTTAAACAACATAAGCATAAGTAAGATCGACTCTCTTTACACAAACGTTACAAGATACTAACACATAGCATCACAATAAGTCTACTCATCAAAACCATCTTATTATGCCTTTCTAAATCAATACAAGTCTTCTATAAACACATAAGTAAACTGCTCTTTTTATAAAACTTAAGCCGTTATACTTAACTTCCCATAAAGCTAGTATAACCCTTAAGCTTCTTGTTTTAAAAACAACTATTCTTCTTCTTTCGAACTGTTATAATTCTTTTGAAAGACTTTTAAAGATCTTTATCATTCAGCTTAAGTCGCAAGACATTGCCGTAAGTATTATTCGTGCTTAAGTCAAAAGACATCGCTGTAGTTATTATTCGCTAATACATGTACGCCTACCGCACTATATATATATTTTAAAATATCATGCTTTAGAAAGAATCACATACCTTCTCGCAAAAACCTCCCGCCAAGTTGAATATGTCGCGCAGAGAATCACCATAATAGTCACAGACATCTATCAAAGTCTAGACTACTCAAGGTCTTTCTAAACAGAGGGTTCACAATTTACTGAAAGTCGGGCAAAGACTTCCCTACCCATGAGCTATATAAGTTCATCAGGAAAACAAATTCTATATAAGTATAGTTCAATTATTCTTCTTTAAACCCTCATCGTGATAACGCTCAATTCTATTCTCAGAATATTCTTCTAAGTATTTAATACTTATTCTTATACTTCTACAAAGATGCATTCTCTAATACAAAAGAGGGTTAGGATTATTTACCTGTAAGCCCAATAATATCCTAGATATAAGTCGATCCGAGCAAGGCTTAGCTCCTAAGTCAGACATCCGATAGCTCCAAGGAAACCTTAGAAGTTCTTCACAACTTCTACTAAGTACTAAGGATTTGGGCTAGGTATTTTGGGCATTATAACAATACTAGAAGGCAACTTTTCTACCAAGTGGGTAGATTTTGGCTAGGCTAGTGGGTAGCCTCGCTAAGCTTCTCAAGTGTGGGGAGGTGTTGACTAAACAAGCTCAAGGGAGAGGAGGATTTTCAAGACTTGAAAGGAATTTGTGGATGAAGAACTCTTCATCTTAAGCGGGTATTTATAGGTCAAGCCATGGCCAACCAAGGGCCAAGATGATGCCAAGTGCAAGGCAAGTGTAGGGTGAAGATTTAGGCAAGTGTCCATTCTATCTACTACACACAAATATCCTACCAACTCTCGACTTGCAAAGGCACAAAAACGTGCCATCCAAAGTCCAATTGGCCCAACGGACGATTCAAGTCCATCAATCGGAGGTGACAAGTGTCGCCTCCCGCTGGTCCAAAATGTTTCGCCTCGAAAAATCCGCAAATATTAGAAATGGCATAGCCGGAATTTTCCTTAAGCCGTGGAAACGCTTTCATTGAAACGATTCTTTTAGCGAGTTGTGTACAATTTTCAACTTGGCCTAACTTTAAGGCTAAACTTTCGTACGTACGCCCTCACGTACATACTCCGGAAATACGGGGTATAACAAGATTGGTTTAAAAAGAAGGTATGGAAATTGTTTTGGTTTTACTTTGATGTCTTTTGACTTGAGTTTTAAATAATAAGAATCTTGAAGTATTTCAAAAGAGTTATGAATCATTTTTGAAAGAAAAGAAATACTTGGTTTTAAAAGCTTAAGTGTTATACTAGCTTTATGGGAAGTTAGGTTTAACGACTTAAGGAAGATAGGAACGGTTTACTTATTTGTTTATGAAAGTCTTGTATTGATTGAAAGTGTAGTAAGATGGTTTGATAAGTAAACATGTTACGATGCCACGTGTTAGTGTCTTGTGATGTTTGTGTGGGTTATTCTTGGTTTACGTTGTTAAACGCTAAGCCCGTTGTAATCGCTATTATACCACATACCCCGACTTGTTATGATGCCGAGGACTTGCCACCCTCGATGCAGGAATACCACGCGGCCCGTGGCCCATGCGAGTCGCGGAGTTCCGTGACGATCACCCGCGTGTTTATCCCGATGCGAGGAATACCTCACGCGGTCCTGTGACTACGCGACTTCGTGTTATACCGTATTTGCGTGAGTACGCGTGAGGCGACGATAAAAGCTTAAGCCTTAAGTTAGGCAAAGGATCGAAAATTTGTGCACAACTAGCTTAAAAGAATCGCTTTTTGACTAAACGCTTTACAAGACTTCATAAGGAAAATTCGCTATGTCATTTATTATTTTTATGGATTTTTCCGAGAATAGAGAACCCATCGCTAGAATATTCTACAGAGTAGTCTAGACTTTGATAGACCGTATAACCTTTATAGGTTGAATGTTCTGCGAGTAGCGTGCTACTTGAAAGCGACAAGTTAGAGCCGCGAGCGCTTTGCTAATAGTCGATAATCGCCGCGAGGTATGTGATTCTTCCTATCCTCTGAGCATGATATTTTAAAAGAATATATATATAGTACTGTAGACGACGTGTGTTAATCGAACGTAGTTGTACGCAATGTCTTTGACTTAAGCCCAATAATAAGAATCGGAAGATTTCAAAAGAATTTAAGAAACCTTTGAAAGAAGAGTAATGCTTGGTTTTAAAAGCTTAAGAGTTATACTAGCTTTTGAAAGAAGAGCATCGCGAGAGCGATTCTACCCAAGGGTGGAAAAGGCTAGCAGGATTACGATTTGGAGCGCTTGCTAATTGTTTAATCGCCGCGAGGTATGTGATTCTTCCTATCCTCTCGAGCATGATATTTTAAAAGAATATATATAGTACGGTAGAGACGCGTGTTAACCGAACGTGGTTTTACCATGTCTTTGACTTGAGTTGTAATAATAAGAATCTTGAAGTATTTCAAAAGAATTAAGAATGGTTTTTGAAAGAAGAGTAATACTTGGTTTTGAAAGTTTAAGAGTTATACTAGCTTTATGGGAAGTTAGGTATAACGACTTAAGAGAGATAAAAGAATGGTTTATTGATTTTAGAAGTTAAGAGACTTGATCTTAAAAGATAAGAGACTTGACTTATTTTGAATTAACATGAATTTTGTTAAAAAGTATGAAACCTCATTCGTGAGTAATGAGTACTTGGTTTTTAAAAGGAATCATGTTTTACTGATTTCGGAAATCAGAATAAGTATCGAACGAACCACTGCAGCGTTAATAAAGGGAAATGTATTGACTAATTAAGTATTATTAAAACCAGTAGAAACCTCCATCTGCATAGAAGCTAAGATGAGACAAAATGATATTACATTTCCTAGATCATGGTCGCTTTAATAAGATTGATTATGAACAAGAATAACCTACTCACATATAAGGCATATGTTTCTCAAATTGTTTAAAAGAGAATTACATTCTTAAGTGATTAAGACTATGAACTATGAAACCTTTCTAAAATAAGAGACTTAAGTACTTGAAATTAGGCAAACTTGAACTTATGGAAATGAATGTTGTTGAAAAGGAAAGTGTTTTGGTTTACCTAAAAATATGAGTCACTCTATTTTAATACTACTGTATCGTGACCTTTATAAAAGAAACGGATCTTTTAAAAAGAATTTAACGCACGTAATACTTTGGGGGTCGTAACTCGGACTTTGGCATAAAATAACCTTGAGTTGTGCGGTAACTTGCCTATGCTTGTGGTGATAGCCTTTGTTGTGCAAATGTTGTATTTCTATGCTATCGAGTCCCACGAGACGGGCCGACACGATTCCACCGATTCTTCACCGAGTCCCATGACGGGCCGACACGTATTCCACCCGATTCTTCATCGAGTCCCATGAGACGGGTCGATATGTATTCCATCCGATTCTTCACCGAGTCCCATGAGATGGGCCGACACGATTTCATCCGATTTCACCGAGTCCTGGACGGGCCGACACGTATTCCACATGATTCTTACCGAGTCCCATGGACGGGCCGACACGATTCTACATGATTCTTTATCGAGTCCCATGGGACGGGCCGACACGATTCCACACGATTTGTACCTAGACCGCCAAGCAGTGAGAAAGGAGTTCCACGTACGGATGACTTGAGGCGCGAGTCCCGACCGACATGATCGCTTATGTCGGAATCAGTTTGTTATCATACATGTCTCGCTTTATATAGACTATTATGATTTCATTTACGATTTACGCTTCACATACTGGTACCGTAATCGACCTCGGGCCGCTCATGCCGCAGTAGAGGTACATCGGTTGCGGATCCTCGCCATAGGATCGCCAACAGACAAGCCCCGCTTTCTGAGGCTTATCTTTGGCATGCTTCTCCCGAGTTGTAGGTTCTTTACATTCGTGGTACGATGGCCCGTCCGCCATAGTTGTATAAAAATCTAGAGGTCCAGAGCACCGCAAGGTGGTTGTAAAGGATGTAACTGCTCAAAGTTTGTAGTTATATATACGGTGCAACCGTCAGTTAGACTGCTTTATTTATAATATCTCGTTTCATGTTTGTTTATTTCACGATTTTCTATGACGTTGTATCACCAGGTGCCCGGTAAGGCACCACGCCCGGATCGTCGTGACACTTCGGGGTCCAGATGATGCCGCGTTAGCTACTCACGCGAGGAATACCTCACGCGACACCAACCCGCCCGCGGATCGTGCCTTACCCCGCACCCTAGTGATACAACATCGTGAGTAATCACAACATAACACAACAACATAAAATAACAAGAAGTGTACAACAGCTTATCTTTAGAAAACTTGCCTTTCGCATATATATAAATAACAACTCTTTCAAAATGAACGCTTTAATCCTTTTTACAAACCCCGCCACAACAGCATTACTGCACTTACGAATGATATGATAACAACGACGGACAGTGGTTCCGCCATACCCCGAATGTAAGCACTTACAACAACAGGGACTATACCAAGATAAGCTCCGAGAAACGGAGCTTTCACCGAATCGTGACTCCTAAGAGCGAGGATCACCGATCGTGTACCTTTACTGCGCAGATGAACGCACTTCGGGCGAGGTCAAGATAACAAAAATTTGTATGTGAAATCAAAATAACATCAGAAATGAAATCATAGTAGTCTATATAAAACAGAGACATGATGATAACCAAACTACGCTCACAATAAATAAGCACTATGTCAAGTCGTGACTCACGCTCAAAGTCATCACTAAATATAACTATGGGTCTCACGCCCACTACATCAATCATGCCCGTGGAATACCTTCCTCACCGCCTTCATGATATAAAAGCACCAAGGAATACACATGAACACCGTGTCCCACTGTGTCATAATAAAACCGCATGGTAAGTACGAAGGCATAGCCGACTACTAAAACCTACGCATCAACAAGGTCATAAATCAGATTACGAGATCTGCTTGCATCGCCACATGATCAAAGCCGCCACTCGCCTCAGCATCTAACGCTGCCTAGCCCTGGAACTCTCCGCAGCTCCGCATAGGCCAAACTCATAGGCCCGCATGAGGTATAACCCCGCATCGAGGGTAGCTACTCCCGACATCCGCCGACTCGCACCCGCATGGCCACATAGACCGCATGACCATAAAGGCCGCACACTAACTCGAACTCGTGAGCCCGCGATAGGCCCCGGACCCGCATGAGGTATTCTCGAATCATAGGTCACATGCACTACCGAAGTCTACCCCAGACGGAGGCGCCTAACCTCCGAAACAAGTCGGCGCGAGTGGTACAATACCAACATATCGGCTGATAGTGAAACAATTTAAGCGCAATCGAGGGGAAACCCCTTTACACAAACATCACAAGATACTAACACACGTAGCATCCTAGCATGTTTACTTAACAATCAACAAGAAAGTATTACAAGGCTATCACAACCCAACACAATCAAGTTATACATGTCACGACCCGAACCCGGGCCCGTGACTGGTGCCTTACCCCGGGCACCCAAGTAGACATACATCAGAGTAATCAGCGGAATATAAAACGATACAAGACATATTATGAAATATGAAACAATAATCTGAGAAAACTTGCCTTTTCGCATATATAAAAAGTGACAACTTTTTCAACATGAATGCTTAATCCTTTACAAACCCCGCCACAACAAGATTCATGCACTCTAAGAATGATACGATAATGGCGGGACGTGGCCCCGCCAAACTCTCGAATGTAAACACTTACGACGACAGGACTATACCATCGATAAGCTCTCCGAGAAACGGAGCTTTCCCAAACGTGAAATCGTGACTCGTGAGCTAGGATCAACGACCGGTGTACTTCCACAACTCGCGTATGAACGCACTCGGGCGAGGTCATAACAAAAAGTATGTGAAATCAAAATACATATCGTAAATGAAATCATAGCATATAAAGCAGAGACATGTATGATAACCAAACTACGCTTAACAAGGCCATGTCGTTGTGTGGACTCACGCTCCGGGCCATCACTCAAGTATAACAACGGGTGTCAGCCCACAACATCAATCATGCCCGTGGAATACCTTCCTCACCGCCAAGCCTATGATATAAAGCACCAAGGAACACACATGAACACCGTGTCCCACTCGTTGGCATAATAAACTGACGGTAAGTACGAAGGCATAGCCGACTACTAAAAACCCACATCAACAAGGTCCGCGAATCAGATCATAAGATCTGCTCAGACCGTCACATGATCAAAGCCGCCACTTGCCCGCAAAGACAACGCGCTTAACCTCGAACTCCCGCACTCCGCGATAGGCCAATCTCATCGCCCGCATGAGGTATTCCCAGACGAGGGTAGCTACTCCCGATCGCCTCCGACTTCCGAGTCCGCGACGGCCACAAGCGACCGCATGCCCATAAAGGACGACGCTAACTCGAACTCGTAGCCCGCATAGGCCCTCGTGACCCGCATGAGGTATTCTCAATCACGGGTCCTGCATCGCCGAAGTCTACCCGCATCGGAGGGCAACTCCTAATCATCTCAAGACGAACGCCACAATACTATCATAACGATCGATAGTTAATAAGCACAATCAAGGGAAACCTTTACACAAACATCACAAGATACTAACACACGTAAAGATCCTAACACGCTTATTTATCAAAGCAACAAGAAAGTATTACAAGGCTATCACAAACCAATACAATCAAGTTGTTCACACAAGGTACTTCCTACTATGTGATCAACAAGATCGGGTTTTTATCCCCAAAGTACTTCATACATTAACTCTTTAAAAGATACGTTACTTTCACAAAAGTCACACAATACGTGAGTATATGAAAATAGAGTGATTATCTTTTTAAAGAAAATCAATTACTTCTCTTTGTAAAATCAAGTAGCAACATTCTTTTCCAATGTTCAAGTTTGCCTAATTTCCAATGTTCAAGTTTGCCTAATTTCCAATGTTCAAGTTTCTCATTTTTTTTAGAAAGGTTTCGTAGTTCATAGTCTTATTCATTTAAGAATATAATTCTCCTTTAAACAACTGAGAAACCTAAGTCTTATATGAGTAGATATTCTTGTTTATTACAATCTTATTACAAGAACATGATCTAGGAAATATTATTTTGTCTCATCTTAGCTTCTATGCAGATGGAAGCTTCTACTGGTTTTAATAATACTTAATTAGTCAAAACATTTCCTTTTATTAACGCTGCAGTGGTTTGTCGATACACATTCTGATTCAAATCAAGAAACATTCTGCCGCTATACCTAACTTCCCATAAAGCTAGTATAACTCTTAAGTTTTTCAAAACCAAGTATATTACTTCTTCTTTCAAAATGATTCAAAATCTTTCAAATACTTCAAGTTCTTTATTAACACATAACAAGCCGCTTATAGTTCAAACTCGCTTACCTTTTAAAGACCACAAGTATTTTCTTACCAACATAAAGTCGTTATAATCCAACTTCCCATAAAGCCGTTATAACACTTTATGTTTTAAATCAACCAACACGCTTAGCACACGACGCTCACCGCATTCATAGTTCACACATATCATGCTGAAGAGATAGTAAGAGGTTCACATACCTCGCGACGAGCATCGACTAATAGCAAAAAGCTCCAGCATTTCCAAACGCTACTACCCTTGCCAAGCAGATCGCGCCACACGTAGTACTTCAACCTATAAGGCCACAAGGCGCTTTATTAACATTCAGATCTCATCGTGAGAACATTCTACCGAAAATTGCAGACTCTCCCCGCAACAAACAGAAATCTCCTCCTCTAACGAGGCCTTCTACCAAGCCAACCAAGTGGGGGTTATACATCTAACCCTAACGGTACAATTCTACACGATACTACTACACAAGTCCATACAACCCTATGTAATTACAGTCAAGATTCTTCTTTCAATTCAAAGCTAAGTCGCAAGACATCCGTAAGTATTATTCAGCTTAAGTCAAAAGACATCACGATACTAATGCTCAGTTCTATATATAGTATACTTCAACTATATATTCTAACAATATGTAATTTCCAATTACAACAGAGGACAAGATATTTACCTCTAAGCCCATAATTATCCTAGCTTAAAGTCGATCCCGCAATCGCTTACCAACTCAGCGCCCAACTCGCTTCTAAACCACCCTTAGAAGTTCTAACCAACTTCTACACAATACTCCAAATCTGACTATGGAGATTTTCCTAGGGTTTGGTTTTGTGACCGACTAAGTATAATAGTATTTTCTGGCTTTTCAGATAGGTATAACCTTAGAATACAACAAGGTATAAGGCTAAGGTAATGGGCATTATAACAATACTTTTGAGAGTATTTCTACCAAGAGTGGTATTATATGAAAACAAACTAGCAGTGTGGTACCCTTCACCACACCACAGCGAGTGGTGGCTACCCTCTACCACCCCACTGTGGGGAAACTCCGGGCCTCACGGTGGAGGGGAAAGCTCTCAAGACTTAGGCATTTTGACGTAAAGTCTTCAACCTTGGAGGGTATTTATAAGACAAGCCAAGGCCAACCAACGGCCAAGATCTAGCCGTTAGCGGGGCCAAGATTCACCCATGTGTCCTTAACCAACTAACACACAAAATATCCTACCAACTCCCCTCTTCAATTCGCCCGCCGAGTCCTCACGCCCGCTAACGGAGGTGCCGTGGCGCCTCTCTGGTCCAACACGCTTCGCCTCTAAAAATCCGCAAAATTAAAAATGACATACGAAATTCCCACGAAAGCCGTGAAACGCTTCGTCAAAAACGACTTAAACGGGTGGTACAAATAAAATTCGGCCAAGCACTTTAAGGCACAAACTTTTCTACGTACGTCCCCGCGTACATACTCTGGAAATACGGGGTATAACAATACACACAAGGCACTTTCTACTATATGATTAACAAGATCGGGTTTTTATCCCCAAAGTACTTCATTCATTAACTCTTTTTAAAAGATACGTTACTTTCACAAAAGTCACACAATACCCGTAGTATATGAAAATAGAGTGGTTATCTTTTGAAGTAAATCAAAACACTTCTCTTTGTAAAATCAAGTAACAACATTCTTTTCCAAACGTTTCAAGTTTGCCTAATTTCAATTACTCAAGTTTCTCATTTTCAAAGGTTTCGTAGTTCATAGTTTCATTCATTTAAGAATATAATTTCTTTTAAACAACTGAGAAACATATGTCTTATATGTGAGTAGGTTATTCTTGTTCATAATCAATCTTATTAAGCAAAGAATGATCTAGGAAATGTAATATCATTTTGTCTCATCTAGCTTCATGCTGATTGAGGTTTCTACTAGTTTTAATAATACTTCATTATTCAAGACATTTCTTATTAGCGCCGCAAAGGGTTTGTCGATACCCATTCGATTTCCAAATCAAGAAACATTATTCTCTTTAAAACCAAGTACTCATTACTCACGAACGAGGTTTCACACAAAATTCATATTAATAAATAAGTCAAGTCTCTTATCTTTAAGATCAAGTCTCTTAACTTCTAAAATCAATAAATAATTATCTTCCTAAAATATCCATATCGCCAAATAAATACTAAAACGCAGAATTCCGCGGTTCATCGCGACATTTCCGAAATAAAATTCAAAATTCTAATATATTTAAGAAGCCCATATTCCAAATCGGGAATCCACTTATCAACGAACATTTATATAAAATCGAAACTTTTTCCGCGGAAAATCACCTCTTTCCTCCTTTCCAATTTTTCTCGCCGCGCTCGCACGCACGCCCTCGCATACATACCCCGGAACTACGGGTATAACACCTAGGTGGTCTATGCGATCGCGGAAGTTCCAGAATAGGCTCGCATAATGATACTACGGGCGATCGCCTTGCTTCGATCATTAGCGCCTAGAAAAGACCGGGCTACATTATATCTATTTCGCCTTGTTTACGCCGCGACACTACGCGGTTGAATTGGTTGTATTTGTACTTGGTTTTAAAATGTTATGATTTTATTTCAGATTTTACGCTTCACATACTTGGTACTGCTTGTTATACCTCGTAGTTCCGTGGTATGTATGCGAGGACGCACGACGAGAATACGATCAAATTTTGGAAAGAAAGGAAGACGTGGATTTTTCGACGGAAAAGTTTCCGCTTTTTGTGAAGAAAAAGGTTCGTTAACGGGAATTGGATTCCCAGATTTGGTATTTGGGCTTCGGATTATATTAGAATTTTGAGATTTTATTTAAATGGTCACGTGGGCCCACGGAGAAATTTACGCTTTGTGGGCCCGCTTGTTTTTGAGATTTTCGTATTTTGGATATTTTCGAGACGAAATATTTTGACGAATCGGGGCGACACGTGTCACCTCCTTGTGGCCAGTGGCCGAATCGCGGACGTTGGCTAGGCCACTTGTCCCTTGTTGGCCGAATTGGCCCCTACACTTGGCCTTACAAGTGGCAAGCCACTTGTCTTGTTTTGTGTTGGCCATGTGGTGTGGTGGGACCCACACACACATGGCCCAATCTTGACCATACACTTACCTTGATCCTAACCCTGGAATTCTCTATAACAGCCCTTAGTCAAGAGTAAAATTCATCCCACTTTTGAGGTGTTTTCGTCCCTCTCTCCCCCTCTTGTAGAAATACTTGGAGTTTTATTGTATTATCCCAAAGACATTGGCCTAGTATCCCTAGTAGTATTCCAAAGTTGTTTTAATACTAGAATCCCGGAAATACTACTTTATTCCAATAGTCGCAAAACGAAACCCTAGAAAAATCTTCCTAGCTTGGTGGAAGTATTTAGAGAAGTTGTTTAGAAACTTCGCGGTTGCTTGGAGCGGTTGGAGCGTAAGGATTCGAGCTAAACGTTGCTCAGATCGACATTTATCTTGGATAATTTTGGGCTTATCGAGGTAACGATCTACGTCCCCTATCAGAATCGGATATTACACGTTGTAGTAGTTATACTTGTGTAGTATTGTGAAGTAGAATTGAACACGTCCGTTAGACGGTATTCCCGGGAGTTGTTGGCCCGTAGCGGCCCGGATAGGAGGAGATTTATGTGATAATGTGTGAGGCCGCTAATTTTCTCAGAGAATCGTGAACTGCTTACTTAAATATTCTAACAAGAGAACTAGAGATTGATAGATATCAGGGCCTTTATAGGTGGATCTTCACGCGCGACATACTTGACTCGCTTCAGGGCTTAAGCTAAAAGGTATGTGATTCTTCCTATACTCTCGAGCATGATTGTTGTAAACTATATAGTACGGTAGACATTTACGTGTGAAATGGATTTTGTTTGTTTAAAACATAAAGTGTTATAATGGCTTTATGGGAAGTTAGTTATAACGACTTTTATGAAAATAAAAGAAAGATTTGGTTTTGATCAGAAACGACTTGATTTTGAAAGTTAAGAGACTTGATCTTGAAAGACAAGAGACTTGACTTATAACGACTTGTTTTTTTGGAAAAGAGAAGTAACTTGATTTAAGTATAGGTTACTTGCTTTGAAAAGAGTAAAGTTATTCGGGTTTTAAAAGAACACTTGTTGTTGTTTTAAAAGAAAAGCACTTGGTTTTAAAAAGTATAGAGTATTTGATTTTAAAAATCTTATAAAGATTTTCCAAGGTGTAGTAATTTGGTTTAAAAGGGAAACGGTTTTAATACTACGAGTATTAGTATCATGTGGCTTTTACGAAAAGCGGTCTTTTGAAAGAATGAAAGATGTAGTATTTCGGGTTTGAAACCCGATTGTTGATAAAAATGTATATATGCTGAACTTGCCTATGCTTGTCGTGGATAGTCTTCGATGTGCAAGTGTTTTGTTGACGTACGCCGACTCCCGGGAGGGCCTTATCCGATCGATTGTCGACATACCGACGCCGCTGGATTTTCCACGCAGTACGCTGGCCCACTTCGAGTATCATCTTGTTATTCCTTCGACACGCCGACGTGATGGATGTTCCACGCACGCGCCCAAAGAGGATGGTTTCATGGCCATGACTTCCGAGGTAGACGCCGGCACGCGGTCATCGCGAGGTTCAGATTGTTAGTCCACGGACCGCTAATCCACGGCTTGCCGCAGTTGACGAGCGATCACGGGCTTGATTTGTACGCTGTGGTTCGTGCACACTTTAGATACTTGTTCGCCATTTCTCGTATCGGAGCCTCCGTAGATAGCTCGAGATACTTGCCTCGGCCATATCTCGTGAGACGGTTGGCTAGTGGCACGTTAGCTTTGGTACTTGCCTCGCCATGCGTGGCTAGCTTTTGATCCGTAATTAGCTTCCGCATCGCCCGTGAAGTTTTATGACTAGCTTTGATCCGTATGAGCGATTCTACTCGCCCGACGGCTTGACGACGCAGTGTGATCTAGTGTTCGTTCACATACGGGTGTTGTTTTACATCATGTCACGGCAGCGGGAGGAATGAGTTCCACGCATGAGTGATATTACGGGCGTGAGACCCATAGTTATGCGCGAGTGATTATTCGGGACGTATGGCCCTTACTTGGCATAATCAAGCACTTATCGCAAAGGTTTTATAAAATGATGAAATGTGATTTTCATTACAGATTTTTCGCCACATACTTGGTATCTTGCATCGACCTTCGGGGCCGCTCACGCCGCAGTAGAGGTACATCGGCCAGGATCCTCGCCATAGATCTCGCCAACAGATTGGAAGCTCCGCTTTCTCCGAGGCTTATCTTTCGCATGTTTCCAGTTGTAGGTTCTTGTACATTCAGTGGTACGGGTGGCCCCGTCCCGTCATAGTTGTTGTTACATTCTGTGAGGTCCGTAGTACCGCAGGCATGTTGTAAAGGATTGTAATCGTCGGTTTTATATACACACGGCGCGACCGCTTGCTGGCCTATTTTCTTACGATGTATCTTGTTTCATGTTCATGTTTTCATTTCCGCTGATTTTGTCTCGATGTTGTATCACCAGGGTGCCCGGTAAGGCACCACCACTGCCCCGCTCGGTCGTGACAAAAGTGGTATCGAGCGCTTAGTCCTCTGAAGTGTCTACGCACCGCGTTCAGTAGTAGTCTTGATTATCGGTGCGTTGGCACCACATCTATAATCGTGAGGTCAGCAGGACATTTAGGATTGGTTTCATTCTTCACTCGAGATCGTACATAGAGTTGTGTTGTAAGTTGACTCTTCTCGACGTATTCTTTCGCCGCTATGCCTCCACGTAAGGCAACCCGGGCCCAGAAGGGCAAGGCAGCCGAGGGAGCTGCTAGTAGGATACAGAGGGTTACGGGGGCACAGGCCCAATCATCACCTGAGGTGGTGCTTCATTCGGGGAGTTCTGCGACGTCACCACTTCAGAGAGTTTAACACAAAGAAGTTAGCTCCATCGCGCCATGATGTATGAGCCTTCAGTTCCACGACAGGGAACAGGGAGTATGGATTGCAAAGAGACGACTCTGTTACGAGCTATGGATATAGCAACCAGAGAACATATTATGTACCGATTTATCACGAGTCTTGATGATTATCTAAGAGGGGGTTGTGAAGAGGTAGCTCTTCAGTCAGGAATGAGCATGGCCTGCGTTCAGGCTTATGTGCAACAGGTTGAGAAACGTAGAGATCGACAGGTTAATCAAGGCGGCGCAGTAAGAGGCCAGTCACGAGTCCTTTGGTAACATTCGAGGCGAACCGCCTCGCCAGCAGACAGATATGCACTCCGCCAGCAGTGCAGTGGTCCTCCATGCAGTTCGTGACGCTCGTATGCCAGAGTTAGTCGACCTGTGGCTTCCGGTTCGCGCCTATACGTAGGTTCTAGCCACCGAGTTCGCTTTTCCTCGCGTTCACATGGCAGTGCGCCATCCCGGGAATGTCGCTTTTTTATCGGGTGCTTGTTTTACGGCGCCGCCGTACATGTGACGAAAGAATGTGCAAGGAGGACTCAACCTACCAGATCATTGCGATTCAAGTGCGGAGAGGAAGGGTGTTAGCTGCAGGAGGCCACCCCACCTCGTCAGAGCCGTGGTAGGTGTCATTCGTGAGTGTCGACTACTGAGCCTTGTTATGCCATGACACAGTGGCCATTTTGCGAGGAATTGTCCGACCAAGGGTGGTGCGGATGCTGAGACTCGCCGGATCTGTTCATGTTCTTCACCTTCGATACTAGGCAGGTGTTCATGCACCTACAGCTGCATGTGGGTCGTGGTGGAAACTCCAGCCTACGGGTCCGAACCGCTTTTGATTTCGTATATCCTTTACACTCTAGAGACTAGTATGCATTGATGATGTGATGATGTGCTAACTATTATGTTAATTGTGATTTAGAGGCCCTGCTAGTAAAGGGGAGTCGGGTACATGTAGATCGCGAGCCCTAGAATATTATACGTGGAGACCTTAGAGGCGAGGCCGCCTTGGGTAAAAGATTTTGTTTGCGATTTGACCTTTGTTGGAGTGCTTAGTATACGCGGGGTATAATCATGTGATAAGTCCCCGAGGGGTGTGAATTATAAGAGGGTAGTTGAGCTAAGAAGACTACCAGTTTTATCGACTGACAGCGAGATTGTTCCGGATCGGAACAAGGATCGCGCGAAACGGCTCTGCCGAGGCCGATGTCGTCAACTCGCAGCCCGGATTAGCGGGTCAATTTGTGGTGGTCCCGCCATGTGATAGGGTCACGAGGTGTTAGCCCAAGTTTAGGTAACCATCGATGAGCTCGTGGACGTGTTCGACTGAATCGAATCAAGGCCGGAACGGCCTTGTAAGAAAATCGAACTAGTAAGATGACCGAGCGGAGGTAGTAACCTGTGGTTGTGTAAATCAAGCAATGATCAAGTGTGGTACGGTAATGTAAAGAGTTCGTATACAAGCAAGGTACGAGTGTAAGAGAGGAGCTAACAATGTTACGAACTAAGTTGATCATTTCTTTTGTGAAGTAAGATGCGGGGAGTATACTTTAGACCTCGTGTGAGCTTTTGTGATGTTAAGAGGTGATTCCTCGCTGGCTTGAGATTGTATGTTATACTATGACCATCGATGGCATGATTGGTTTCGTAAGTATAAGAGCAAGACTATACCGTGGCATTGTTTTGGAGATTCGGCGAACATTCGACGAATGTTTCTATGGGGAAGAATGTTATACCGTAGTTCCGTGGTATGTATGTGAGGACGCACGCATTTGAGAATACGATCAAATTTTGGAAAGAAAGAAGACGTGATTTTTCGACTTTAAAAGTTTCGCTTTTGAAGAAAAAGGTTCGTTAATGGGAATTGATTCCCAGATTTGGTATTCGGGCTTCGGATTATATTAGAATTTTGAGATTTTATTTCCTGAATGGTCACGCTGGGCCCACGGAGAAATTTACTATTTGTGGGGCCCGCTTGTTTTTGAGATTTTCGGTATTTTGGATATTTTCGAGACGAAATATTTGATCTAATCGGGGCGACACGCGTCACCCTCGTGCCACGCTGGCCGAATCAGGATGTCAAGCCAGGCCACTTGTCCTCTGGGCCGAATTGGCCCCACACTTGGCCTTACAAGTGGCAAGCCACTTGTCTTGTTTTGTTGGCAATGCATGTGGTGGACCCACACACACATGGCCCAATCGTGACCATACACTTACCTCGATCCTAACCTGAATTCTCTATAACAGCCCTTAGTCAAGAGTAAAATTCATCCCACTTTTGAGGTGTTTTCGCCCCTCTCCCCTCTTGTAGAAATACTGAGTTTTATTGTATTATCCCAAATACATCGCCTAGTATCCCTAGTAGTATTCCAAAGTTGTTTTAATACTAGAGCCCGAAATACTACTTTATTCCAATAGTCGCAAAACGAAACCTCCTAGAAAATCTTCCTAGCTTGGTGGAAGTATTTAGAGAGTTGTTTAGAAACTTCTGGCGGTTGCTTGGAGCGGGTTGAGCGTAAGGATTGGAGCTAAACGTTGCTCAGATCGACATTTATCTTGGATAATTTTGGGCTTATCGAGGTAACGATCTATGTCCCCTATCAGAATCGGATATTACATGTCAGTAAGAGTTATACTTGTGTAGTATTATTGCGGTTAGAATTGAACACGTCCGTTAGACGGTATTCCTCGGGAGTTGTTGGCAGCGGCCCGGATAGGGAGGAGATTTATGTGATATAGTGGAGGTCGTAATTTTCTGTAGAATCAGGAACTATTTACTTAAATATTCTACGAAGAGAACTAGAGATTAATAGATATTGTGGCCTTTATAGGTGGATCTTCTACGCGCGACATACTTGACTTGGCTTGTGGCTTGCTAAAAGGTATGTGATTCTTCCTATACTCTTGAGCATGATTGTTGTAAACTATATAGTACGGTAGAGACGCAGGTGAAATGGATTTTGTTTGTTTAAAACATAAAGTGTTATAATGGCTTTATGGGAAGTTAGTTATAACGACTTTATGAAAATAAAAGAAAGATTTGGTTTTGATCAGAAACGACTTGATTTTGAAAGTTAAGAGACTTGATCTTGAAAGACAAGAGACTTGACTTATAACGACTGCTTTTTTGGAAAAGAGAAGTAACTTGATTTAAGTATAGGTTACTTGCTTTGAAAAGAGTAAAGTTATTTGGGTTTTAAAAGAACACTTGTTGTTGTTTTAAAAGAAAAGCACTTGGTTTTAAAAAGTATAGAGTACTTGATTTTAAAAATCTTATAAAGATTTTCCAAGGCGTAGTAATTTGGTTTAAAAGTGGAAACGTGTTTAATACTACGAGTATTAGTATCATGTGGCTTTTACGTAAAAAGAGGTCTTTTTGAAAGAATGAAAGTATGTAGTATTTTGGGTTTGAAACCCGGATTGTTGATAAAAATGTATGTATGTTTAACTTGCCTATGCTTGTCGTGATAGTCTTTGGCGTGCGTTGTTTTGTTGATGTGTCACGTGACCTCCGGAGGCGGTTATTCGATTGATTGTTGGACATACCGACGCTGCTGGATTTTCCACGAGTATGCGCCCACTTCGAGTATCATTTTGTTATTCCTTCGACACGCCGACGTGATGGATGTTCCACGCACGCGCCCGCAGGACGGTTTCATGGCCATGACTCGAGGCGAGACGTCAGTACGCGGTCATCGCGAGGTTCAGATTGTTAGTCCATGGACCGCTAATCCATGAAGCTTGCCGCAAATGACGATCGATCACGCTTGATTTTTACGCGTGGTTCAGAACACTTTAGATACTTGTTCGGTCATTTCTCGCATCGGTAGCCTCGTAGATAGCTTCGAGATACTTGCCTCTGGCCATATCTCGTGAGACGGGCTAGTGGCACGTTAGCTTTGGTACTTGCCTCGCCACTGCATGGCTAGCTTTTGATCCGTAATTAGCTTCGCACTTGCCCGTGAAGTTTTATGACTAGCTTTGATCCGCATAGAGCGATTCTACTTGGCCCGACGGCTTTGACGACGCAGCAGATCTAGTGTTCGTGTTCACATACGGGTGTTGTTTTACATCATGTATCGCCGAATGAGGAATGAGTTCCACGCATGAGTGATATTACGCAGAGACCCATAGTTATGCGTGAGTGATTATTCGGGATGTGGCCCCTTACTTGGCATAATCACATTTATCGCAAAGGTTTTATAAAATGATGAAATGTGATTTTCATTACGCATTTTTCGCTTCACATACTGTACCGTTGCATCAATTTCCGGGCCGCTCATGCCGCAGTAGAGGTACATCGGCTGTGGATCCTCGCTCATAGGATCTCGCCAACAGATTGGGAAGCTCCGCTTTCTCGAGGCTTATCTTTTGCATGTTTCCTCGAGTTGTAGGTTCTTGTACATTCAGGTATGGCGGGCCCCGTCCCATAGTTGTTGTTACATTCTGTGAGGTCCGTAGTAATCTGCGGGCAGTGTTGTAAAGGATTGTAATCGTCGTTTTATATATACACAATAAGGCGACCGCTTTGGTCAGCCTATTTTCTTATGATGTATCTTGTTTCATGTTCATGTTTTCATTTCCGATTTTCTCTCGATGTCAGATCACTAGGTGCCCGGTAAGGCACTACCACGCCCCTGCTCGTCGTGACATCACTGTGTCAGAGACGGCCCGCCATTAGCTAGGCTTGTAGCGAGGCAGAGGATGCACGAGAGTCGAGGTTCCTAGTATCGCAGTTCACCCTAGATCCGATAGTTGAGATTTCGGACTTCGAAGTACCACCCGAAGTTCTATGGATTGAGAATCGAGAAGATCCTCGTGAGTTTATTCGACAAACAGTTGCGGATCACGGAAGTGATCAAGACCTCAGAGGCATTTTCACACGCCCTTGCCCTCGCAGATGAGAGCTCGGCAGATAGATTTATGATGCCGAGGCGTAACGGGCGGACGGTTCGGGAATACAAAGATAGAGTTTGACTCATCGCTCGTTATGTCCCCGCTTTAGTGGCGCATACGGAGGATAGTGTGCACCGATATGTCACAGACTTGACGATTATTTTACGTAAGGTTGTACAAGAGTAGATCTTCGCCGATACGGACATTGCCCGCGACAAAGCTTATGCGCAGCAGATCGAGGAACGTAGATCGACGACATTAACCAAGATCACCGTAAGAGGGCTAGAAAGCAGTGGTCCTTTGGTAACTTTCGCCGGACCTTCTCGCCAGCGGGTTATGCGCCTCCGCCAATACAGAGTGGTCCTCCACAGACTTCAGGACGTTCAGAGTATGCAGGAGTTGGTCAAAGCTCCGTGGCTTCGCCGATGATTTACATAGGTTCTAGCCACCGGTTCGCTTTTTCCTCGTTGTTCACGATGTGATGCGCCATCCCGGAATGTCGCCTTTTTGTCGGGCGCTTGTTTTACTCGCGTCGCCGGGCCATGCGAGAGAGGATGTCCTAGTAGGAGGATGCAAGTAGGAGGACTCATCCTACCAGTCGGGATTCATGGTTCGTTGGAGAGGAAGGGGTGTTAGCTGAGAGGCCACCCCACCTCGGTGTGGCCATGTGGTAGGTGTCATCGCGGAGGTCGCATTACTTCGACAAATTGTTATGCCATGACAGCAGGCCATTTTAGAAATTGTCCGAACAGTGGCACGGATGTTACGACTCGACCTTTCGGATCAAGGCTGGTTCATCACCGTCAGAAGTTATGCGCCACAGAGCAGGATTTGATTAGAGCGACAAAGTGGAAAGTGAGGCAAGAGTTACAGAGAGATATCTTCACCTTTAAGAGACTTGTTTAGGTCCGCATGGTAGATACATGTGAAGTGCTATGTTCGGTTAGCATTTTGTAAGTTGTGATTAGAAAACATGGTTAGTTGAAAAGGGTAAGTCTGGGGACGAGAAAAATCTTTGAGCCATAGAATACAGATAACCACGAGACCTTAGACGCAAGGCCATCTTGAGTAAATGATTGCACGCTTGATCGTTGTCGTGCGCATAGTATACGTGGTGTATTTGTGTGATAATTCCACGGGTAATGTGAGATAGAAGTGGTAGCTTTCATGACGGAATTAGTAAGATGGTTCCGATCGTGACTAGAGTTTAGTACGGCTGGTCGGGTTGAGGCCATATCGCGAGTCAACCCGCAACTAATACGGTGGGGCTTTGAGGTGGTCCCGCTAGATGATAGGTCACGAGGGTGTTAGGCCCAAGTTTAGGTAACCATCGCACGAGTTCGTGGATGCTCGACCAATAGCTCGCCGATGAGGTCACCATTCTTGTCTTTTAGTCGATCGCATTTACTCGCGGAGGTTACGCGAGATGTTGTATATCAGAAGGTTGTAAGGTCGCACGGGTTCCTACTTTTATTTTATGGCAGCAGTGGAGCCCGCTTTATAGCTATTTCTTTTTCGCGAGGTTTTACCAGCGGGTTAGGAACTCAGTGAGTCTCAGATTGCATTCACCTCGCCGACGATCAACATCGCGCTTTATCCGTATATTTGAGGATAGTTTACGCGGTGTTTTGATTTCGCGGTAGTTGTGAGGATTATTTGCCTCGCTGAGCGAGTATTTTACTAGCTACCATTTCGTGATTCGGATGGTGCCTTATGGCCTAGTATGGACGGAAGTGTAGGTTGCCGGTCGATTGTCTGATGTTGGCAAGGTTCGATAGTTGGTCCCTACTTGTTTCAAAGCAGACGTGGATAAGGTGAAGCTTATCCGTAAGAAGCTATTAGCACTCGCAGTCACCGTAAGTCGTGGGATAATCGGCGCCGACACTTGGAGTTCAGCCGACGGTGGTCTTCTGAAGGTACCACCCCGGCGGTGTGACGAGATTTGGAAAGCAGGGAAACCTAGCCCGAGGTACTTCGAGCCTTTCATCATTGTAGAATAGGCCGTTGCCTATAAGTTAGCACCGCTGTCCGACTTAGAGGCAAGACGTCCGTATTCCATGTTGATATGTTTCGAAGAGTATCGAGATCCATCCAGAGTGTTCCCGCTAATGATGACCAAGTTGGAGATAGTAACCCCAGATTTTGGAAACTAAAGCAATGATGTAAATGTGGTACGATAGTAGGAAGAGTTTAAGCGGCATGAGGGTACTGAGTAAGAAAAGAGGCGTAGATGTGTTAAGAAGATGGAAGTGTCCTTTTTTATAAGTAAAGATGTGAAGAAAGTATCCTTTGGACCATGGTGGAGCTAATGGTATTGTTATACGCTTTAGAGATGATTCTTCGCCGCTTGACGTGCTTATGAGTATGTTGTATTATGGCCATGTGTGGCATAATTGGTTTCGTAAGTATAATAGGGAAGACTATACCGGCGCAAGCATGTTTGGAGACTTAGAAAGAACATTCGGGACGAATGTTTCTAAGGGGGGAAGAATGTTACACCCCGTAGTTCCAGAGTATGTATATGAGGACGTACGTACGAGAATACGACAGTAAAATTGGAAAGGAAGAAAGATGTGATTTTTCGACGAAAAAGTTTCCGAATTTTGTGAAGGAAAAAGGTTCGTTAATGGGAATTGATGTCACGACCGATCCTGCCCGTGATCGTGCCTTACCCCGCACCCTAGTGATACAACATCGAGTAATCAATGAACATAAACGATACAAGACATATTATGAAATATGAAATGCAATCGAGAAAACTTGCCTTTCGGCATATATATAAACAAAAACTCTTTCAACATGAACATTTTAATCCTTTTTACAAACCCTGCCCACAATAAGATTACATGCACTTACGAATGACAATAACGACGGACAGGCCCCGCATACCTCGAATGTAAGCACCTACAACAATAGGGGACTATACCACGATAAGCCTCCGAGAAACGGAGCTTTCCTAACGAATCGTGACTCCTAAGAGCGAGGATCAACGATCGTATACCTTTACTCGCTGATGAACGCAGCCTCAAGGAGGTCAAGATAACAAAATGCGAGTATGTGAAATCAAAATATCAGAAATGAAATCATAGTAGTCTATATAAAGCAGGAGACATGTATGATAACCAAACTACAGTTCACAATAAATAAGCAGTCATATCAAGCCAGGGACTCACGCCATCGAAGTCATCACTCAAATATATAAATATGGGTCTCACGCCCACAACATCATTCATGCCCGTGGAATACCTTCCTCACTGCCGGCAGTCTATGATATATAAAAGCACCAAGAGATACACAACACCGTGTCCCACTCTGTCATAATAAAATCATACGGGGTAAGTATGAAGGCATAGCCGACTACTAAAACCCACCGTACTCAACAAGGTCATAAATCGTATCATGAAATCGCTCTAGACCGCCACATGATCAAAGCCGCCACTGCTCGCAAAGATCTAATGCGCCAAGGTTTAGCTCCGAACTTCCGCAGCTCCGCCGCATAGGCCACCCCAATGGCCCGCATGAGGTATTCCCCGCATCGAGTAGCTTACTCCCAGATCCGCCGACTTCGCAAGTCCGCACTGCATTGGCCACATAGACCGCATGCCCATAAAGGACGCAAACTAACTCGAACTCTCGTAGCTCAAGATAGCCCGGGACCCGCATGAGGTATCCTCGAATCATAGGTCACACACCCGCCGAAGTCTCACCCCAGACGGAGGGCAATTAACCTCGGGAATGAAAGTCAAGGTCATGAGTGGTATAATACCAAATCTACCGATCGTTAAAACAACTTTAAGCGCAAACGGTGGAAAATCCTTTACACAAAACATCACAAGCATACTAAACACACGTAGCATCCTAGTACGCTTTACTTATCAAATCAACAAGAAAGTATTACAAGGCTATCACAAACCAATACAACTGGTTATACACAAGGTACTTTACTAACAAGTTCTGCATCTATCCCCAAAGTACTTCATACATTACATCTTTTAAAAGATCTGCTTTCTTTCACATAAGTCACACAATACCGTAGTATAAAATAGAGTGACTTCTTTTTAGTAAACCAAAACACTTACCTTCAGAAATCAAGTAACAACATTATTTTCCAAACGCTCAAGTTTGCCTAATTTCAAATGTTCACGCTTCTTATTTTAGAAAGGTTTCAGAGTTCATAGCCTTATTCATTTAAGAATATAATTCTCTTTTAAACCATCCGAGAAACCTAAGCCTTATATGTGAGTAGGATATTCTTGTTTATAACAATCTTATTACAAACGCATGATCTAGAAATATCATTTTGTCTCATCTTAGCTTCTATGCAGATGGAAGTTTCTACTTGTTTTAATCACAAAACATTTCCTTTTATTAACGCCGCAGTTGGTTTGTCGATACACATTCGATTCGAAATCGTGAAACATTCTTAAGCCGTTATACCTAACTTCCCATAAAGCTAGTATTACTCTTAAGTTTTCAAAACCAAGTATTACTCTTCTTTCAAAATGATTCAAAAATCTTTTGAAATACTTCAAGTTCTTTATTATCACATAACCAACCGCTTATAGTTCAAATCTTACCTTTTAAAACCACAAGTATTTTCTTACATACATAAAGCGGTTATAACCAACTTCCCATAAAGTTCGTTATAACACTTTATGTTTTAGACCAATCAAATACATTTAACACACGCACGCTTCACCGCATCACATAGTTACACACATATCATGCCAGAAGAGATAGGAAGAGGTTCACATACCGCGACGAGTATCGACTAATAGCAAAACGCTCCAAGTACTTCAAACCGCCATACCTTAAGCCAAGTAGATCGCGCCACGCATAGTACTTCCACCTATAAGGCCACAAGGCGCTTATTAACATTTAGGTCTCTTCAGAGAACATTCTACGTAAAATTCAAAGACCTTCCCCCCAAACAGCGTAAATCTCCTCCTCTATCGGGGCCGACTACCAAGCCAACCAGGGGGGGGTTATACGTCTAATCCGGACGTGCACAATTCTACCTCACAGAAAAGCTACACAAGTCTACTGTAATACAGTCCTATGTAATTACAGTCGATTTTCTTTCTGAAAAGGTTTCTTAATATTCAGCTTAAGTCAAAAGACATTGCCGATAACTACGTTCAGTTCTATATATAGTATACTTCAACTATATATTCTAACAACATGTAATTTCCAATTACAATAGGGGGACAAGATAATTACCTCGATAAGCCCATAATTATCCAAGTATAAAGTCGATCCTGGGCAACGTTTAGCTCCAACTCCGTGCGCTCCAACCCGCTCCAAACCACCCTTAGAAGTTCTAACCAACTTCTACTTAATACTCCAACTAACTATGGAGATTTTCCTGTGGTTTCGGTTTTGTGACTGAAGGGAAGTATAATAGTATTTCTGGGCTTTTCGTATAAGTATAACCTTGGAATACTACAAGGTATTAGGGCCAAGGTATTTTGGGTATAGTAACAATACTTTTGAGAGTATTTCTACCAAGGGAGGGTATATATACGAGACAACACCACAAGGGTGTGTACTCGGCCTACTCCCACATGGGGTACTCCAAGGGGAGGGACTCTCGCCAAGGGGCCTTTCAGGGGGAGGAGGCTAGGACGAGAAGGCGCCCAAGGGGGAGGGGAGGATTTCTAACACTTAGAACAATTTAGGATGAAGAAGTTCATCAAAGGGGAGGGGTATTTATAGCACAAGCCAAGGCCAACCAATGGCCAAGATCTAGCCAAGTGCTATGCAAGTGTAGGGCCAAGATCATGCCAAGTACACCTTATCCATCTACCACACCAACCAACACAAATATCCTACCAACTCCCACTAGCCCAAATCGTCCAATTCGCCACTCTCTTCCAATGTGAGGTGACACACGCCACCCTCCCGTTGGTCCAAAAATGTTTCGCTCTCTAAAAATCCCAAAAAATAACAAATTAAATAGCCGGAATTTTACATACGAAAGGTGTGGAAACGTTTCGTCGAAAAACGACTCTAATCGGGTGTTGTGCACAAATAAAAAAATCGGCCAAGCCAACTTTAAAGTTCAAACTTTTCTACGTACGTCCCCACGTACATACTCTGGAAATACGGGGTATAACATTCTCCCCTCCTTAGAAACATTCGTCCCGAATGTTCCTTCTAAGTCTCAAACAAGCGCTACAAGATAGTCTTCACCACTATACTTACGAGAACAAACCCGCTACACATGGCCACTAACCAACTTGCGCAAAAATACTTACATCCAAGTCCACGGAAACACCTCTAACATCACAAACGCTCCCATCCAAGGGTCTAAAATATAATTCCTTCGCACTTTCTCCATACAAAAGAAATGGTCACATCTCGCCGCAATACATGCTCGCTTCTCCTTTACTCGTCGTGTTACCACTTTTGTCACTTTGCCGCGAGGTTCTAGTGTCACCCGCGACCTAACAAATGGTACCGGCCGCATGCGATCCTCGAGGTCGCCGCACACTCGAACTCTTACCACATTTCGACATCGCTTCATTTCCAAAACTCGGGTTACTATCTCTAACGTGGTCATCATTAATGGAACACTGGATGGATCTCAGATTTCCTTCTCGAACATAACACGAAGACCGACGATCGCCTTCTCCTAAGTCGGACAAGAATGCTAACATATAGGCAACCCGCCTATCCTCACATGAACTCAAAAGGGCCCAAAGTAACTCGGCTAAGTTCCTCTGCTTTCAAACTCGTCACACCCAACCGTGGTACTGAAGGCCAAACCAACTTGAACTCAACTTGGTCATCGCCACGATTTCTCCGAGTGCAACCTCTTCTAGACAAGCTGCCTAACCTCAACAATACACCACAAGCTCAACCAACTATCCGTGTTATACCGATTTTCCAGTATGTACGTAAAGGAATACGCATAAAAGTTTGGTCTTAAAGTTAGGCCTTGGGCGATTTTTAGGCACAACTCACAAAGCTTAACGGTTTTCCGACGAAACGCTTCCACAAACTCGTAGGATAAATTCGCTATGTCATTTCTTATTTTGCGGATTTTTCCGAGAGACGTAACACTTTGGACCAACGAGAGGCGACATTTGCCACCCTCTCATTGGTGGACTTGTCACGCAATAGGGCCAAATGGATGACCATCCTTGTCATAAAGTTGGTTAGATATTTTGTGTGCAAGTTGGCTAGGTACACTTGCCCTAATCTTGACCTTACACTTGCCAAGACTTACTAAATCTTGGCCATTGGTTGGCCATGTCTTGCCCTATAAATACCCTCTTGAGATGAAGAGTTCTTCATCCACAAAGCTTTCCAAGTCTAAAAATCCTTCCTCTCCCTTTGTAAGCAATTCGGTCCAACACACCCCCTCCCTCGAGAAGCTTGCCGAGGCTACCCCACCCCTAGCCTAGCCTAAATCTACCCCCCATCCCTTGGTAGAACAGTTGTCTTCTTGTATTGTTATAATGCCCAAAATACCCTAGCCCACATACCTGAGTACTTAGTAGGAGTTGTGAAGAACTTCTAAGGTTTCTCGAGCATACAACTTGTGAGCAAAACCTTGCTCAGCGCGACTTTTCTAGGATATTATTGGGCTTACCGAGGTAACTAATCCTAACCCTCTTTGAATTAGAGAATACTTACATTGTAGAATAAGAATAAGTATAAATACCTAGAAGGTTATTAAGGAATAGAATTGAACTGTAACACCTTAGAAGGGTATAAAGAAGAATATACGAATCAGATTTACATAGGACTGCTTTCACAAGAGACTTATATAGCTCACCGGTAGGGTTGTCTGCCCGACTTTCCGTAGAATTGAGGACCCTCTGCTTAGAATGACCTACGTAATAGTCTAGACTTTGATAGATATCTGTGACTATTATAGTCGATTCTCTGCGACATACCGACTTGGGTGTGGATTTCACGAGAAGGTATGTGATTCTTCCTAAAGCATGATATTTTACAATATGTATATAGTACTAGACGCATACGTGTTAATCGAATAATACTTACGGTAATGCCTCACGGCTTAAGCCCGAATAATACGTGACGGCAATGCCTCACGCTTAAGCTGAATAATAAAGAATCAAAACAATTCAAAAGGACTATCGAACCATTTATTAACGTAAGAGAACTAATTGGTTGTTAAATGTGCTTAAGAGTTATACTAGCTTTATGGGAAGTAAGTATAACCACTTAAGATTGATAAAAGAAACAAGTTTGCCTATGTGTTTATAACGGACTTATATTGTGAAAAGAATAATAAGATGGTTTTATAAGTAGACATGATATGATGCTATGTGTGTTAGTATCTTGTAACGTTTGTATAGGTGAGTATCCTTGTTGTGCTTATGTTACTTAAAGATAAGTTGTTATGTTAGTATACTATCACCACCTCTTGAGATGATACCGGGGTTGTCGCCTCCGACGCGGGTAGACTCAGCGATCCGGGACCATGATTCGAGAATACCTACGCGGGTCCAGGGGGCCTGCGCGAGCTACGAGTTCCGTGTTAGTATGCGGGGTTATGCCTCACGCGTCTATGTGGCCATGCGACAATGAGTCCAGACGATGCCGAGGAGTAGCTACCCTCGACGCGGGTTATACCTCACGCGCCCACGCGAGTGGCCTATGCGACTCCGGGAGTCCGGATTAGGCTTGCAGAACGAGGATGTGGGCGAGTGGCCTGCTTTCGATCATTCGCAGCTAGACAAGACGACATACGATTACCTATTGTTGCTCTTTGTTTGTGATGTGGCACTATGTGCGGTTTCCTGGTTGTTTCACACATATTTGTAAACCGGTTTTAAAAATGATATGTTTTCATTTAAGTACTTTACGCCGCATACTTAGTACCGTTGTAATCGACCTCCTTCGGGGCCGCTCATGCCGCAGTAAGGGCAAGGTGTGCTAGATCCGCATCTCAGGATCTCTACGTTGGTGTCAGGAGCTCCATCTCTTCCGGAGGCTCTACTTTTGGTATGATCTCCCTGTTGTAGATAGTTTTTGTACAGTCAGGGTATGGCGGGGCCCTGTCCCGCCATAGTTGTATATTTCCTTAGAGGTCTGTAGTCGTGTTGTACAGTGTCGGATGTAACTGCTAAAACATGATTATATATATATGCCGAAAGGCGATGTTTTCTCACATAACTGTGGTCTTGTTTTATAAACTGCTTCATGTCTTGCTTTATGTTTCCGCTGATTACTGATGTATGACTACTGGGTGCCGGTGCAGGCACCACCACGCCCCGAACGGTCGTGACAAAAGTGGTATCGAGCGCTTAATCCTCGGAAAGTGTCTACGCACCGTATCTAGTAGAGTCTTGATTATCTGTGTTGTGCACCACACCAATAATCGCGAGGCTATAGGATATTTAGGATTGGTTTCGCTCTTCTCATTCCGAGATCGTGCTTAGAGTGTTATAAGTTGGACCTCTAACGTATTCCTTTCCTCGTAATGCTTATGCCTCCATGTAAGGCAACCCGCCTGTAGGGCAAGGCAATGAGGAGTCGCTAGCAGACACCCAGAGTCACGAGGGCTCGTGCCCGCCTATACCGCAGACGGCGAGTTCTATGACGCCGCCGCCCCAAAGAGACCACAAGACCCACACCTCCCGCCCCACACCGGGGCGGAGGAGTTAGGGTACAAGGAGAGGGCCCAGCTTTTGGCTAAAGTTGTGGCCCGATACGAGGAGAGGCGGGATGCGCGCCTGGGCCCAGCCCAGCACGGCCGCACCTGTTCACCCGAGGCGAGAGTTTGAGGCTACGAGACTTTTGAGCCAGAGTTCACGGAGTTTTATGGATCGAGGCCGAGGATGATCCGCAGGAGTTCATCCGCCGCCAGAGGATTTTGAGAGTGATCGGGCGCCGAGACCGAGTCCGTGATCTTTGGTCACATAGCCGCGTGATACCGCAATGATTGGTTTGATTCTTGGGAATTATCCCGGAGAGCACGCGCCCCGGCCTACTTGGGATGAGTTCTCGCAGGCTTTCTCACTCACTTCTTGCCTCCACAGATGAGGGCGCGGCCGATAGATTTTTACCATCGAGGCAGAGGACGACCGTCGGGAGTACAATGTCGAGTTTGATTCATCGGCTCGATATGTCCCAAAGATTGTAGCAGATATGGAGGATAGCGTGCACCGCTATGTCACCGGCCAGACGACTATATGGCCGAGTCATGCGGCGGGGTTTCTCCACCGTAATGGACATTACCCGCACGCAGCTCACGCCTGACGCGGCGAGCGCAGAGGTCGACGAGTGACAGACAGCAGCAGAAGGCCGTGACGGAGGGTCTTTTGGTGGTTATCGTGGTGGCGCCTCGAAGCAGCCTAGATTCGCACCACGCCAAAGACAGAGCACTCCCGCACCGCCCTCAAGACCCTACGCTGAGGGTACTGTGGCCCTGTGGCTTCGACGCCCGTGTAGCAGAGGTATCGCCGATCGACCACCCCAGTGGCCGATGCGGTAGATCCCATTACGGGAAGTGTGGTACTACTTTTGGATCTTGTTACAGTTGTGGCCAGCCGCAGGTCACTTTGCGAGGGACTGTCCGACCGGGGCTACCGCGGTAGGCTCACCTTCGTGTTCTCGCCGCTTCATCATCTCCTATAGTTACTCGCCCGAGGGCGTGGTGCCTGGGTCGCAGGTCGCGCAGAGGCCGTGGCTCGTCCAGCTGGCGGTCCTCGAATCGCATTTATGCTTTGTCCACCGACAGATCGTGAGGCCTCACCGATGTCGCCACTGTACCTTATCGGGCTCGGTTTGATATGTATGCTTTGATAGATCCGGTTCTACTGGCCCCATATATCTCCCTTGTTGCTAGTAGGATAGGATAGAGCCCGAGTCCATAGACCCTTTCGAGGTAGCTACGCCTGGGTGATTCGGTGGTAGCTCGGCGTATATGAGCTTGTCCCGCGATCATTTACGCCGCCGACCGCCGACTTGATAGAGTCGAGATGATTGACTTCGATGTGATCACGGGATGGATTGGCTAGCTTCCGCTACGCCAATGTAGATCGCAGAGAGAGAATAGCACGGTTCCAGCTCCGGCGAGCCATTGTTGAGCGGGAGGAGCACGGATCGCCGGTGGTAGGTTTATTTCCTACCTCGAGGCTAGGAAGATGGTGCAGGGTATATCTACCATCTCGCTCGGTGTTTGATACCAAGTCGCGTACCAGATTTTCCGCCGGGCCGAAGAGTCACGAAGTTCCCGTGACGTGTTTCGGCATGACCTCCCGCATCCTCCCGAGAGGAGATCGAGTTTTGTATAGACAGTTGCGATACTGGCTATTTCCATTCCGCCATACGTAATGGCACTGCCGAGTTGAGAGAGTCAAGGATCACTAGGGATTTGCTAGAGAAGGGCTTCATTAGGCCTAGTGTTTCTCCCCGGGAGCGCCAGATTGTTCGTGAAGAAAGAAGGACGGACGCCATTGCGCACGTGTGTCGACAGTGCATCAACAAGGTGACCATTAAGAACAGATATACCCCTTCCTAGGATTGATGATTTGTTCGACCCGCAGGTGCGAGATGTTTCTCCAAGATTGATTTGCGATCGCTATCATCAAAGTAGTCGAGAGTGGATGTCCCTAGATCGCATTCCGACCCTGACGCATTATGAGTTCGTGGTCATGTCTTTGGGTTGACCAATGCTCCGCGTATTCATGGATTTGATGAACCGAGTGTTCAAACCATTTTGGACACGCTTGTGATAGTGTTCATTGATGATATCTTGGTTTATTCTCGCCAGAGCGGAGCACGCGAGCATTTGGCGATCAGGCCGACAGCTTCTCCAGATCAGCAGCTTGACGCCAAGTTTTCCAAATGTGAGTTTTGGTTAACTTCGATGGCGCTGGGCATATTGTCGGCTGATGGCATTCGAGTTAATACGCCAAGATCGAGGCGACGAGACTTGCCTAGACCTACTACTCCGGCGCAGGTTCGCAGCTCGGGCCTTGCAGGTATTATCGGCGTTCGTGGAGAAGTTTGCTTCTATCTCGCACCATTGACTAGCCGACTCGTGGCAGCCAAGTTTGATGGATCGATGCTTGGAGCGTGGTTTCCAGCTGAAAGAGAGACCGACGACCGCCTCGCTTCTTACTCTTCCGCAGGGTCCAGATGGTTATGTCGTATTGTGACGCGTCAGCATCGGGTTGGGATGTGTGTTGATGCGGCATGGCAGAGTTATAGCATACGATCCCGACACCAAGAAACACGAGGAACTACCCCACCCATGATTTGGAGTCGCACCGTGATTCACGCCAAGATCCGAGGCACTATTTGTATGGGGTTCACGTGGATATTTTACTGACCACAAGAGCCTCCAAAGATATCTTCACCGCAGGGAGCCGAACTTACACGGCGCAGACGCGTGGTTAGAGTTGCTTAAGGATTACGATGTGACATCCTCGTACTACCCGCAAGGCCATGTTGTGGCGTATGCCCTTAGTCGAGGTCACGGGGAGCCTATCGATGTGCGACAGAGAGAAGGGACATGGTTCGTAATTTGCACCGCTTAGCGAGCCTCGTGTCCGCTTGATTGATTCCGATAGCAATGGGTTAGAGTTCGTGAGGTTGCCGAGTCTTCCATCGTTGGCGAGGTGAAGAGGCAACAGCTCGAGGATCCACTTTGATTCGATATCGTGATACGCCTCTTCGTGAGGCGCGGTCCTTGAGGTAGCACCATGGGTGCTAAGGTTTGAGGGCAGTGTGTGTTCCAGATGTTTCGTGACTTCGGCAGAGTTCTTGGGGAAGCACACAAATACAAGCGTTACTATCCATCCGGTCGACCAAGATGTACTACGACCTTAGATCCATGTATTGGTGGGATGGCTCAAGAGGACGTTGCGAGTTCGTAGCTCGCCCGCGTGTTGTCGCAGTAAAGGTAGAGCACCGAGACCGGTGGTTTGTTACAGTGATAGAGATCCCGACCGAAGTGGAGGTAATCAACATGGACTTCATCACGATTACCTCGCACTCGTAGGAGACATGATTCTATATGGGTTATCGCCGACAGTCGATTTAAATCAGCCCACTTTCTTCCCGTCAGACGACTTTTTCTACCGAGGATTATGCCGACTTTACATCCGAGAGATCGCCGATCGCATGGAGTCCCTACTCGATCATATCGCATGCAGGAGCCCGCCACGCCAACTTCGAGGTCCTTCCGCAGGGTTTAGGGACGCAGTGAGCCTGAGTATCGCATTTCATCCACGCATGCACGGACAGCAGAGCGCACTATCCGCACTCTCGAGGATATGCCGCGAGCCCGTGTTATTGACTTCAGTGGTAGTTGGGAGGATCATTTGCCTCTAGTTGAGTTCGCGTATAATAATAGCTACCACTCCAAAGATTCGGATGGCGCCTTATGAGGCCTTGTATGAGGAAGTGCAGATCGCCTATAGGTTGGTTCGAGGTGGGCGAGGTGCGGCTAGTGGGACCAGATTTGGTGCAGCAGCGATGGATAAGGCGGCTTATCCGAGGCGCTATCGATACTCGTAGTCGGCAAGTCGATGCAGATCATCGCCGTCGACATCCGAGTTTGCGCTGATGATTGGGTTTTCTGAAGGTGTCACCCATGGCGGTGTGATGAGATTCGGGAAGAAGGAAACTCACCAAGGTACATCGGGCCGCTTCGCATTGTCCGCAGGTAGGCAAGGTTGCCTATGAGTTGGATCCGCCGTCCGATCCGGAGGCGGTGCATCCTGTTTCACGCTTTACGCCGAGGAGATGTATCGGATCCATCTAGAGTACATCCGATTGACGATGTCCAGTGACCGAGGGGTTATCGTGATGAGGAGATTCCATAGCGATAATCGATCGTCGTTAGGCGTCTGCGACGAACGACGTGGCTTCCGTCAAAATCTTGTGGCGGAACGAGCTCGAGAGGAGATGACGTGGGAAGCCGAGGAGGACATGAGGCGTAAGTATCCTCACCGCTCCCACCCTCCGTAATTCACTTTCCTACTTGTAAATCTTCATTATCGCTTATGCCTAAGTGTTGTTTATGGCCGTGTGGCTTTTACAAACTGCTTAAGTGTTGAAGAACCTTATCGTTATCCGTTTGGGAAAGAACATTCGGACGAATGTTTCTACGAGGGGAGAATGTTATACCGTATTTGCAGTATGTACGTAAAGGAATACGCATAAAAAGTTTGGTCTTAAAGTTAGGCCTGACGATTTTTAGGCACAACTCACAAAGTTAACGGTTTCCGACGAAACGCTTCCACAAATTTTCGTAGGATAAATTCCGCTATGTCATTTCTTATTTTTATGGATTTTTCCGAGAGACGTAACACTTTGGACCAACGAGAGGCGACATTTGCCACCCTCTCATTGGTGGACTTGTCACGCAATAGGCCAAATGGATGACCATCCTTGTCATAAAGTTGGTTAGATATTTTGTGTGCAAGTTGGCTAGGTACACTTGCCCTAATCTTGACCTTACACTTGCCTAGCACTTGGCTAAATCTTGGCCATTGGTTGGCCATGTCTTGCCCTATAAATACCCCTCTTGAGATGAAGAGTTCTTCATCCACAAAAGCTTTCCAAGTCTTGAAAATCCTCTCCTCTCCCTTTGTAAGCAATTCGCCCAACACACCCCCTCCTCGAGAAGCTTGCCGAGGCTACCCCACCCTAGCCTAGCCGAAACCTACCCCCTCCCTTGGTAGAAAAGTTGTCTTCTTGTATTGTTATAATGCCCAAAATACCCTAGCCCAAATACCTTAGTACTTAGTAGAAGTTGTGAAGAACTTCTAAGGTTTCTGGAGCATACAACTTAGAGCAAAACCTTGCTCAGCGACTTTTCTAGGATATTATTGGGCTTACCGAGGTAACTAATCCTAACCCTCTTTTGAATTAGAGAATACTTACCGTTGTAGAATAAGAATAAGTATAAATACCTAGAAGGTTATTAAGGAATAGAATTGAACTGTAACACCTTAGAAGGGTATAAAAGAAGAATATCTGACTGCATTTACATAGAACTGTTTTCACAAGAGACTTATATAGCACCGGGTCAGGTACGCTGCTTGGACTTTCCGTAGAATTGAGGACCCTCTGCTTAGAATGACCTGTAATAGTCTAGACTTTGATAGATATCTGTGACTATTATAGGTCGATTCTCTCGCGACATACCGACTCAAGTGTGGATTTCGCGAGAAGGTATGTGATTCTTCCTAAAGCATGATATTTTACAATATGTATATAGTGCGGTAGACGCATACGTGTTAACCGAATAATACTTACGAATGCCTCACGCTTAAGCCCGACAATACGTCGGTGAATGCCTCACGCTTAAGCCCGAATAATAAAGAATCGAAAACAATTCAAAAGGACTCTCAACCATTTATTAGTAAGAGAACTAATTGGTTGTTAAATGAAGCTTAAGAGTTATACTAGCTTTATGGGAAGTAAGTATAACCACTTAAGATTGATAAAAGAAACAAGTTTGCCTATGTGTTTATAACGACTTATATTGTGAAAAGAATAATAAGATGGTTTGATAAGTAGACATGATATGATGCTATGTGTGTTAGTATCTTGTAACGCTTGTATAGGTGAGTATCCTTGTTGTGCTTATGTTACTTAAAGATAAGTTGTTATGTTAGTATACTATCACTCACCTCTTGAGATGATACCGGGTTAAGCGCCTCCGACGCGGGTAGACTCAGTGATGCAGGACCATGATTCGAGAATACCTCACGCGGTCCGTGGGCCTATGCGAGCTACGAGAGTTCCGTGTTAGTATGCGGGTTATGCCTCACGCGGTCTATGTGGCCATGCGACAATGAGTCGGGGCGATGCCGAGGAGTAGCTACCCTCGACGCGGGTTATACCTCACGCGCCCACGCGAAGGCCTACGCACGGACTCGAGTCCAGGATTAGGCTTGCAGAATGAGGATGTGGGCGAGTGGCCCTGCTTTCGATCATTCGCAGCCTAGACAAGACGTATTGCGATTACCTATTGTTGCTCTTGTTTGTGATGTGGCACTATGCGCTTCCTGGTTGTTTCACACATATTTGTAAACCGGTTTTAAAATGATATGTTTTCATTTAAGTACTTTACGCTGCATACTTAGTACTTGTATCGACCTCCTTCGGGGCCGCTCATGCCGCAGGGCGGCAAGGTGTGCTAGATCCGCATCCTTAGGATCTCTACGTTGGTGTCGAGCTCCATCTCTTCCGAGGCTCTACTTTTGGTATGATCTCCTGTTGTAGATAGTTTTTATGCGGGTATGGTATGAATGGCCCCGCCCCGCCATAGTTGTATATTTCCTTAGAAGTGCGTAGTCATGTTTATGATTCGGATGTAATTGCTAAAACATGATTATATATATATGCCGAAAGGCGATGTTTTCTCATAACTGTGTCTTGTTTTATAAATCGTTTCATGTCTTGCTTTATGTTTCACTGATTACTGATGTATTACTTGGGTGCCAGAGGCACCCACACGCCCTAACGGGTCGTGACACTATCTGAATCTTGCCAACATCAAACCAATCGACCGGCAACTTACACTTCCGCCCTGCAAGGCGTCATAAGGCGACATCCGAACACTGAAATGGTAGCTTAAACACTCCATCCACAGGAGACAACAATCCCCACAACTACCCCTGAAATCCACACACTGGCCCGAGGGCGAATGCGATTCTGAGACTCACCTGAGTTCTTAACCCTCTTTGGTAAAACTTCCAGAAACAAAAACAGCCGTACCCTGGGCTCCACTGTCTGTCATAAGGTGAAGGTAGGCACCCCGTGCAGCCTTACAACCTTTCTGATAAATCGACACTGCCGAGTAAACGGTCTTTGCTAGAAAACAAGACGGTGACCTCCCCGACTCATCGGTCGAACGTATCCACGACCAGACGTTAACTAAACTTGGGCCTAACACCCTCGTGACCCTACCACCCGGCGAGACCACCACAAACTGACCCCACCACCATACATGCCGCGGGTTGACCCGCAACGTGGCCTCAACCCGACTCGGCAACGCGCAAAACGCTAGCTCCCCGAAGGAAAACTCTCACTAATCACGTTACGAAAACCTAGCGGTCTTCTTAGCTCAACTACCCTCTTTCATTCCACACTACTCAGGGACTTATCCCACAAACATAGCTCACGTGCACTATGCACTCCTATAAGGGTCAAACATAAACATACGTCTTTACTCGAGATTGCCTTACCTCTAAGGTCTCCACGTATAAAACTCTAAGGCACACACTTTTTCTATCCCCCAAATCTTACTTGGTTAACTAACCAAGATTTCTACTCATGTTATCTGAACATAACACTTAAGGTATACTCACCTCATCACATATACAAAACTCTAGAGGGTTAAAGATATACCTGTATCTACTGCTTCACTCCCCTTAATTGTTCTAATCAAACCTGCCCTGCAGGGCGCATAGCTAAGGAAGATGACAACTACCCACCGATCCTGAAGGCTAAGTCCTCCTACTAGGACACTCTTCCGACATCAGACCCTGACGGTCGTAGGTACAACAAGTACCAAACTAAAAAGACGACATTCCCCGGGATGACGTCTGCCACACTGTGAACCGGAAGCCCTGGAGTTCTGACCAACTCCTGCATACCCCGAACGTCCTGAAATCCGTGGAGGACCTCTCTGCACTGGTGGGTGTGCATAATCTAATCTGCTGGTGAGGCGACTCGCCTCGAAAGTTACCAAAGGACCTTGCTTTGCGCCGGCCTTCTTCTCGCCCTTCGTTAACCCGTCGATCTCTACGTTTCTTGGCCTGCTGCGCACAAGCCCGTACTCAGGCCATGCTCAAGCCTAACTGAAGAATTACTCTTGCACAACCCTCTCTTAGATAGTCATCAAGACTCGCGGTACATCGGTATACTCTCTGGTAGCCAAATCCATAGCTAGTAACAGGGTCGCCTCTTTGCAATCCATATTCCCTGTCCCCGGTCGTGGAACTGAAGGTTCAAATATCATGGCCGCAGTAGGAACTGCCGCCGCCGTGCTAAACTCTGCTGGGGCTAGTGACGTCGCAGAACTCCCCAAATGAAGCACTACCCCAGGTGATGATTGGGCCTGTGCCCTCGTAACCCTCTGAACTCTACTCGCAGCCTCCTGTGTTTGCCTAGCCCTCTGCCCGGTCGCCTACGCGGAGGCATAACGGTAAGGGAAAGAAATACGTTAGAGGGTCCAACTTTCAACACAGCTCTAAGGCACAATCTCAGAGTGAGAAGAATAGAAACCAATCCTAAATATCCTATAGCCTCCTGATTATTGGCGTGGTGCACAACACACCGATAATCAAGACTCATCGATACGGTGCAGAGACACTTTCCGAGGATTAATCGCTCGATACCACTTCACACGACCCGATCCGGCCCGTGGATCGTGCCTTACCGCGGCACCCTAGTGATACAACATCGAGTAATCAATGAACATAAACGATACAAGACATATTATGAAATATGAAATGTAAATGAGAAAACTTGCCTTTCGGCATATATATAAACAACAACTCTTTCAACATGAATAGTTTAATCCTTTTTACAAACCCTGCCCACAACAGTACTACAGACCTCTACGAATGACAACAACGACGGGACAGGGCCCCGTCATACCCCTGAATGTAAGCACCTACAACAACAGGGGACTATACCAAGATAAGCCTCCGAAGAAACGGAGCTTTCCAACGCCAATCGTGACCCAAGAGCGAGGATCAACGATCGGTATACCTTTACTCGCGGCATGAACGCAGCCCTCAAGGAGGTCGATAACAGTACCGAGTATGTGAAATCAAAATATCAGAAATGAAATCATAGTAGTCTATATAAAGCAGAGACATGTATGATAACCAAACTACGATCACAATAAATAAGCGATCATATCAAGCCGAGGACTCACGCCATCAAGTCATCACTCAAATATATAAATATGGGTCTCACGCCCACAACATCATTCATGCGTGGAATACCTTCCTCACCGCCAGCCTATGATATATAAAAGCACCAAGAGATACACATGAACACCGTGTCCCACTGTGTCATAATAAAATCGCACGGGTAAGTATGAAGGCATAGCCGACTACTAAAACCCACCGTATCAACAAGGTCATAAATCGTATCATGAAATCTGTCTGCATCACATGATCAAAGCCGCCACTCGCCCGCAGATCTATCATGCGCGTCTAGCCCCGAACTTCCCGCAGCCCGCATAGGCCACCCCAATGGCCCGCATGAGGTATTCCCGCATCGAGGGTAGCTACTCCCAAGATCCGCCGACTTCGCAGTCCGCGTGGCCACATAGACCGCATGCCCATAAAGGACGCAAACTAACACGAACTCTCGTAGCTCGCATAGGCCCACGGGACCCGCATGAGGTATCCTCGAATCATAGGTCACACGCACTACCGAGTCTACCCCCAGACGGAGGCGCAACCTCCGAATAAGTCAAGGTGAGTGGTATAATACCAACGTAACTGATCTTTAAACAACTTTAAGCGCAAACGAGGGAAAATCCCTTTACACAAAACATCACAAGATACTAACACACGTAGCATCCTAGCATGTTTACTTATCAAATCAACAAGAAAGTATTACAAGGCTATCACAAACCAATACAATCAAGTTATACACACAAGGTACTTTCTACTAACAAGTTCGGGTATCTATCCCCAAAGTACTTCATACATTACATCTTTTAAAAGATCTGTTTCTTTCACATAAGTCACACAATACCCGTAGTATAAAATAGAGTGATATTTCTTTTAGTAAACCAAAACACTTACCTTCAGAAAATCAAGTAACAACATTATTTTCCAAACGCCAAGTTTGCCTAATTTCAAATGTTCACGTTTCTTATTTTAGAAAGGTTTCGTAGTTCATAGCCTTATTCATTTAAGAATATAATTCTCTTTTAAACCATCTGAGAAACCTAAGCCTTATATGTGAGTAGGATATTCTTGTTTATAACAATCTTATTACAGCAGCCATGATCTAGGAAATATCATTTTGTCTCATCTTAGCTTCTATGCAGATGGAAGTTTCTACTTGTTTTAATCACAAAACATTTCCTTTTATTAACGCCGATGGTTTGTCGATACACATTACGATTTCCAAATCAAGAAACATTCTTAAGCCGTTATACCTAACTTCCATAAAGCTAGTATTACTCTTAAGTTTTCAAAACCAAGTATTACTCTTCTTTCAAAATGATTCAAAATCTTTTGAAATACTTCAAGTTCTTTATTATCACATAACCAACCGATTATAGTTCAAATCGATTACCTTTTAAAACCACAAGTATTTTCTTACATACATAAAGCGGTTATAACCAACTTCCCATAAAGCCGTTATAACACTTTATGTTTTAGACCAATCAAATACATTTAACACATGACGCGTCTACCAGACTACATAGTTACACACATATCATGCTAGAAGAGATAGGAAGAGGTTCACATACCTCGCGACGAGTATCGACTAATAGCAAAACGCCCAAGTACTTCAAACCGCGGCTACTCCTTAAGCCAAGTAGATCGCGCCACGCATAGTACTTCCACCTATAAGGCCACAAGGCGCTTTATTAACATTTAGGTCTCTTCGAGAACATTCTACGTAAAATTCGCAAAGACCTTCCCCGCAACAGCGTAAATCTCCTCCTCTATCGGGGCCGCCTACCAAGCCAACAAGGTGGGGTTTATACGTCAAATCCGGACGTGCACAATTCTACCTCACGTAAAAGCTACACAAGTCTACTCTAATACAAATTCATGTAATTACAGTCAAGACTCTTCTTTGAAAAGGTTTCTTAATATTCAGCTTAAGTCAAAAGACATCACGATAACTACGTTCAGTTCTATATATAGTATACTTCAACTATATATTCTAACAACATGTAATTTCCAATTACAATAGGGACAAGATAATTACCTCGATAAGCCTATAATTATCCAAGTATAAAGTCGATCTGGGCAGCGTTTGGCTCCAACTCCGTGCGCTCCAACCCGCTCCAAACCACCCTTAGAAGTTCTAACCAACTTCTACTTAATACTCCAACTAACTATGGAGATTTTCCTTGGGTGGTTTTGTGGTGAAGGGAAGTATAATAGTATTTACGGCTTTTCAGATAAGTATAACCTTGAATACTACAAGGTATTAGGCCAAGGTATTTTGGGTATAGTAACAATACTTTTGAGAGTATTTCTACCAGGGGGTGTACCTCGCCTACTGACAGGGTACTCTCGCCAAGGGAGGGAGGACTCTCGGCCAAGGGGCCTTTCAAAGGGGAGGGGAGAGGCTGGGGCAAGGCTCCCGAGGGGAGGAGGATTTCTAACACTTAGAACAATTTAGGATGAAGAAGTTCATCAAAGGGAGGGTATTTATAGCACAAGCCAAGGCCAACCAATGGCCAAGATCTAGCCAAGTGCTATGCAGTGTAGGCAAGATCATGCCAAGTACACCTTATCCATCTACCACACCAACCAACACAAAATATCCTACCAACTCCCACTAGCCCAAATCGTCCAATCGCCACTCTCTCTTCCAATGTGAGGTGACACGCCACCCTCCCGTTGGTCCAAAATGTTTCGCCTCTCTAAAAATCCGCAAAAATAAGAAATGACATAGCCGGAATTTTCCTACGAAAGCTGTGGAAACGTTTCGTCGAAAAACGACTCTAATCGGGTGTTGTGCACAAATAAAAAAATCGGCCAAGCCAACTTTAAAGTTCAAACTTTTCTACGTACGTCCCCACGTACATACTCTGGAAATACGGGGTATAACATTGGATTCCCAGATTTGGTATTCGGACTTTTTGGAATATTTAAGAATTATGGAATTTTATTTCCGGAATTGGTCACGTGGGGGCCACGGGAGGAAATTTACGGTTTTGTGGGGCCCACTTTATTTTTTCGGATTTTTGGCATTACGGATATTTTCGGAAGGCGAAATATTTTGGACGAGTAGGGGGGCGACACGTGTCACCCCCCCCTTGAGGCCATGTGGGCCGATTGTTGTGTGTGTGTGTTGGATTTGTTTTGGGACAAGTGCTCGCCACTTGTCCCATTGTTATGGTGGACAAATGGTTGACAAACTACCCACACACATGTACCCCATCCTCACCTTACACTTGCTTAAATAATAGCCCTTGATTTCTCTATAAATACCCCCTTGTTTCAAAACTTCTTCATCCACTTAAATGTTTCTAAGTCACAAAAAAATCCCCCCCCTCTTGTAGCTCTCGTCCGAAATTCCCCCCACCCCCCACTTTGTGTAGAAAATACTTCAAGTATTGTTGTATTATCCCAAATACCTTAGCCTAGTATTCCTAGTACTATTCCAAGTTATTTCAATACTAAGAGCCCGGAAATACTACTTTTTCCAATAGTCGCAAAATGAAGCTCCTAGAAAAATCTTCATAGCTTAGATGAAGTGTTAAGAGAGTTGTTTAGAAACTTCTAAGGGTTGCTTGGAGAGGGTTGAGCGTAAGGAATGGAGCTAAACGTTGCTCAGGATCGACTTTTAATCTTGGATAATTTTGGGCTTATCGAGGTAATGATCTATGTCCTCTATTGTAATTGATATTACATATTGTAGTAGTTTAGAATTGAGTATAAGATATATTGGAAGGATGATTAAAAGAATTGAATCAGATTTACATTGACCGTATTTACTGAGACTTGTAGTATTATTGTGGAGTAGAATTGTACACGTCAGGTTAGACGGTAACCCCCTCGAGTTGTTGGCTTGCAGCAGGCCTTGTTAGAGGAGGAGATTTATGTGGTTTCGGGGGGGGGGGGGTGCTGCTGAATTTTCCGTAGAATATGGAACCTTGTACTTAGAAATATTCTACGAAGGGATCTAGAAGTTAATAGACGTTTTATGACCATTATAGGTTGAAATACTACGAGTAGCGTATTCTACTTGAAGGGTGGAAAAGGCGAGCAAGGTTAGAGTACTTTGGAGTGTTTTGCTAATTGTCGATAATCGTCGCGAGGTATGTGAACCTCCTCCTATCCTTTCTAGCATGATATTTGTGAAATATATTTAGTGCGGTAGACGCACGTGTGTTTAAAGGAATTTGATTTTCCTTTTGTGTCCTTGACTTGATTCCAAAGTTAAGTGACTTGTTATGAATTATTAAGGACTTGAATTATGTTAAAAAGTTGTAAAACCTCACTCATGAGTAATGGGTGTGTGGTCTTTTAAAGAATAAAGTTATCTTGATTTCGAAAATAAGAATGGTTTTATCATTGGATTTAAAAGGATAACTTGACTCATAAACAACTTGATTTTGGGAAAGGAGAAGTAACTTGATTTAAAGGTATAGGTTACTTGTTTTTAAAAGAGTAAGACACTTGGTTTAAAAAGTATATTGCTACTTGACTTTAAAAAGGAAAAAGTGCATTTGTTTTAAAAAGAAGGCATGCTTTTGTCTTAAGATTGGTTTAAAAAGAAGGTATGGAAATTATTTTGGTTTTACTTTGATGTCTTTTGACTTGAGTTTTAAATAATAAGAATCTTGAAGTATTTCAAAAGAGTTATGAATCATTTTTGAAAGAAAAGAAATACTTGGTTTTAAAAGCTTAAGTGTTATACTAGCTTTATGGGAAGTTAGGTATAACGACTTAAGGAAGATAGAAGGAACGGTTTACTTATTTGTTTATGAAAGTCTTGTATTGATTTCTGGAAAGTGTAGTAAGATGGTTTGATAAGTAAACATGTTACGATGCTACGTGTGTTAATGTCTTGTGATGTTTGTGTAAGGGGGTTATTCTTGTTGTGCTTACGTTGTTAAACGCTAAGCCCGCAGTTATCGCTATTATACCACATACCGACTTGTTATGATGCCGAGACTTGCCACCTCGATGCGAGGAATACCTCATGCGGGCTGTGTGGCCTATGCAGAGTCGCGGAGTTCGGGATGATCACTCCGGTGTGTTTATCCCGACGCGAGAATACCTCACGCGATCATTGTGACTATGCGACTTCGGGGTCGAGGATGATGCCGCGTTAGCTACCCCGATGCGAGAATACCTCATGCGACCTAGGTGGTCTATGCGGATGCGGAAGTTCGAGAATAGGCTCGCATAATGATACTATGGGCGATTGGCCTTGCTTCGATCATTAGCGGCCTAGAAAAGACCAGTTACGTTATATCTATTTTGCTCTTGTTTATGCTGTGGCACTATGTGCAGTTGAATTGGTTGTATTTGTACTTGGTTTTAAAATGTTATGATTTTATTTCGATTTTTACGCTTCACATACTTGGTACTGTTATCGACCTCCTTCGGGCTGCTCATGCCGCAGGTAGAGGTACACCGATTGTTGATCCTCGCCATGGGATCACGGTTTGGGAAGCTCCATTTCTCGGAGGCTTATTCGTATAGTCCGTCGTTGTAAAGCTTACATTCGTGGTATGGCGGCCCCGTCCCATTGTTGTTATAACATTCTTAGAGGTATGTAGTAATGTTGTTGTGGTTTGTAAAGGGATGTAACTGTTCAAGCTTTTATTATATATACAGAAAGGTAACCGTTTTGGTTAGCCTGTCTTCTTATTTCACTGTTTGTCTTTATGAGTTTTTATTTCCGCTGATTTTCTCTGATGTTGTATCACTAGGGTGCCCGGGGTAAGGCACCAGTCGCGGGCTCGAGGTCGGGTCGTGACAATTTGCCATTGAAATGTTGGACTATTTGGATATTTATTGAGGGGCGGAATTTTACACGCCTTGTTAAGCGTGTAATCCCTATTGTTAACTACTTTGTTGAGCCTTAAATGTGGCGTGTGGTTATTGAATTCGCCTTGAAAAAGGTGGCAAAGTATGTAGAAACAAAGGAAGTGTTGTCCGATTTTCCGTAGAATTTAGTAGCTTTGCACTTGGAATATTCTACGTTTGAAACTAGAAGTTAATAGGCGATATGGTCATTATAGGTTGACATACTACGTGCGGTATATTGGACTTGGCAAGTGGATTGAACCAAGAGGTATGTGGAACTTTCTTATCTCTTGAGCATGAATAGTTATAATCAGATGGGTACGGTAGACGACGTGATTTAAATGAAGTAAAGTCATTTGATATACTTGACTTGTTTTAAGGATGTCTTAGTTTCTAAAGCATAAAGTTAGTATAACGACTTTATGGGAAGTTGGTTATAATAACTTTATGGAAGGTTAAAGGAACGGTTTTCTCGAGTAAGGTAAACAAAGATGAAAGAATCGAAATTAAGAAGGGCAATTTGATGTAAAGGCATCAATTGCTTAAAGCTTACGAAAGGGTCACTTGATTTAGAAGCCAAAAGATATATTTTCTAAAAGTGTAGTGACTCGTTGAAATGTAGATAAGCCTTGATACTACGTGTTGGTATCTTGGGTTTTATGAGAAAAGGATCTTTGGAAAGAATAGAGTACATAGTACTTTGGGTTAATTTCCGGACTTGTTGGGTGATATGAAAGTGCTCGAGGTCATAAAATGAGATCCATTTTGTATGTTAATGAAAGTCTAAAGAAGTTATGAACTTACTTGGACGTACCGACAGTGATGGAGGATTCCACGGGTATGCTTCCATTGCCTTATTATGAGTCTACCTGGACGTACCGACAGTGATGTAGGTGTCACGACCCGAACCCGGGCCCGTGACTGGTGCCTTACCCGGGCACCCAAGTAGACATACATCAGAGTAACCAGCGGAATATAAAACAAGACAGATATGAACAAGAGATATGATAATAAAACAGGCCAACCAAAACGGTTGCCTTCTTACATATATACAGAAATTGAACAGTTACATCCTTTACAACCCTGCCCACAACAGTACTACAGACCTCTAAGAATGTAACAACAACTATGACGGGACAGGGCCCCGCCATACCCCTGAATGTACAAGAACCTACAACTCAGGGAAACATACCAAAAGATAAGCCTCCGGAGAAACGGAGCTTCCCAATACGCAATCGTGATCCTATGAGCGAGGATCAACAACGGTGTACCTCTACCGCGGCATGAACGCAGCCTCAAGGAGGTCAAGACAACGGTACCAAGTATGAAATCTGAAAAATCAGAAACGAAATCATAATCGTTTAAAATAAAGCAGAGACATGTATGATAACAAAACTACGATTCACAACATAAAAACAATATGTCAAGTCGGGGACTCACGCCTCAAAGTCATCCTCATGCGTGGAACTCCTTCCTCACCGCCGCAGCCTAGGTATAAATCGTATGATACGATAATGTGTCTCGGCCCATCCCATGGGACTCGAGGTGGAATCGTGTGGATACATGTCTCGGCCCATCTCATGGGACTCGATAGGAATCGTATGGAATACATGTCTCGGCCCATCTCATGGGACTCGATAGGAATCGTATGGAATACATGTCTCGGCCCATCTCATGGGACTCGATAGGAATCTTATGGAATACATGTCTCGGCCCATCTCATGGGACTCGATAGGAATCGTATGGAATACATGTCTCGACCCATCTCATGGGACTCGATAAGAATCGTATGGAATACATTCCCGGTTCATCCCATGAACGCGGTGTCGTGTGAAATACATTCCCGGTTCATCCCATGAACGCGGTGTCGAGTGAAATACATTCCCGGTTCATCCCATGAACGCGATATAGAATTGACCATAACATTTAAATGCTCTTTTAAGACAGATTAAGATAATACCATGCTTTCCTTTTAAATCAACTAAGGCAATATTATGCCCTCCTTTTTAAACCAAAACACTTTCCTTTTTAAAGTCAAGTAACAACATTCTTTTCCAAAAGTTCAAGTTGCCTAATTTGGATACTCAAGTCTTTTAGTTTGAAGGATTTCATAGTTCATAGTCTTAATCACTTATTAACGTAATTCCTTTAAAACAATTTGAGTAACATATGCCTTATGTGAGTAGGTTATTCTTGTTTATAACAATCTTATTAAAGCAGCCATGATCTAGGAAATGTAATACAATTTTATCTTATCTTAGCTTCTATGCAGATGGAGGTTTCTACTGGTTTTAAATTTATTTATTTGTCAATACATTTTCCTTTATTAACGCTCGCATGGTTCGCTCGATACTTATTCTCATTTCAAATCAAGAAACATTATTCTTTAAAACCAAGTACTCATTACTCACGAATGAGGTTTCACACTTTTAACAACATTCATATCAATTCAAATAAGTCAAGTCTCTTATCTTTTAAGATCAAGTCTCTTAACTTCTAAAATCAATAAACCATTCTTTTTATCTCTCTTAAGTCGTTATACCTAACTTCCCATAAAGCTAGTATAACTCTTAAACTTTCAAAACCAAGTATTACTCTTCTTTCAAAAACCATTCTTAATTCTTTTGAAATACTTCAAGATTCTTATTATTACAACTCAAGTCAAAAGACATCGAAGTAAAACCACGTTCAGTTAACACATGTACGTCTACCGTACTATATATATATTCTTTTAAAATATCATGTTCAAGAGGATAGGAAGAATCACATACCTCGCGACGACATCGACAATTAGCAAAACGCCCAGCATCAGTAATCTCGCTAGCCTTTTCCACCCTTCGAGTAGAATACGCTACTCGCAGTACTTCAACCTATAACGGTCATATAAGTCTATCAACGTCTAGACTACTCTGTAAAAATAATTCTAGATACAGATTCCTTATTCTATGGAAAATTGGGCAGCACTTCCCTACCCGTCAAACCACACAAGTTCATCAGAAATACACCCATGTAAGTACAGTTCAATCTTCTTCTTTAATATTCTTCTGATGTGATTTCAATTCAATTCTCTTCTCTTATACCATCCTTCTATATATCTTATACTTGTTCCTATACTACTATAGTATGTAATTTCCAATTACAATAGAAGGACAAGAGTATTTACCTCGATAAGCCCAAAATTATCCAAGTTTAAATGTCTATCCTGAGCAACGTTTAGATCCTACTCTGGGTGCTCCAACCCGCTCCAAACAACCCTTAGAAGTTCTACGTAACTTCTTCTTAACACTTCAACCAATTATGAAGATTTTCCTTAGGGTTTCGTTTTTGTGACTGAAGGGAAGTATAGTAGTATTTCTGGGCTTTTAGTATAGGGGTAACCTTGGAATACTACAAGGTATTTGGGCCAAGGTATTTTGGAATAGTAACAATACTTGGAGAATACTTTTCTACCAAGGGGGGGGGGGTGTATTTCACGAGAACAACTCAAGGTAGGGGGGGGTTTGTTTATGCCAAGGCCTCTCAAAGGGGGAGGGGAACCTTGGACGAAAACTACACTAAGGGGGAGAGGGTTTTTAGACTTGGAAAATGATTTGTGGATGAAGAATAAGTCTTGCATTTGAGGGGTATTTATAGGCCAATCAATGGCCAAGATTAAGGCAAGTGGAGGGCAAGTGGAGGGTGAAGATTTGGACAAGTGTTGTGTGGGTCCCACTTGCTCATCTACTACACAAAATATCCTACCTAACCTTTGACCAAAAGAAAGGAAAAAAAATGTGCCAAGTTTCGTCCAACTTGACCGCCCACTTGAGGGTGACAAGTTTCGCCCTCTCGTTGGTCCAAAATATTTCATCTCTCGGAAAAATACGTAAAAAATATAAATGTCGCAACCGTAATTTTCCCTTCGCAAAGTCCGAAAAGCGTTTTCGGAAACGATCCTTTCGCTAGTTGTGCACAAATTTCGTCCCTTTGCCTACTTAAGGCTTAAACTTTTGTATGTACGCCCTCACGTACATACTCTGGAAATACGGGGTATAACATTCTCCCCTCCTTAGAAACATTCATCCCGAATGTTCCTTCTCAAGACAGAATAACGATAAAGTTCCTCATAACTTAAACAAGTTGCCAATGCCACACCTGGCCACAAAAATAACACACGCGCAAATACTTAACCCAAGTCAACGAGGAATCACTCCTACATCACAAAAGCTTCCACCCAGGTCTAAAGGATACTCCCTTCAGATCTTCACTTCACAACAAAATGATCTTTTTATTCTCGCTAACACATGTTCACTTCTTTCCTTACTCGTCGTACCTTTCTCGTACACCCGAACTCTCTCCCTAGTACACATTCCATACTCCAGTCATCGCTTCAGTTTCCAAAACTTTGGAGTCACTACCTCCAAACTTGGTCACCTTACTAGCCTCAAATTCCTTTAAGGCCATTCCCGGCCTTCACGATCCGATTCTGGTTGAACATATCCACGAACTCATACGATGATCATCTAAACTTGGGCCTAGCACCCTCGTGACCCTACCGCCTGGCGGGACCACCTCGAACTGACCCCACCCTAAACCGGGCTGCGGGTCGACCCTCGAATGGTCCTCAACCCGACCCGCTATCGCGCCAAACTCTTGTTCCCCCGATCCTGAACAATCTCACTAATCAAGTCACGAAAACCTAGTGGTCTCCTTAGCTCAACTACCCTTTTTCATTTCATACCACTCAGTGACTCATCACGCAAATATATCCCACGTATACTATGCACTCCGATAAAGGTCAACATAAAAATAAATCTTTTACTCAAGATGGCCTCGCATCTAAGGTCTCTACGTATAATATTCTAAGGCTCACAATTTCCCTGTCCCCAATCTTACCCTTTTTACTAACCATGATTTCTAATCACAAGTTAACATAATGCTATCTGAACATAATACTTAGCACTTCATCATAACATCAACGCATACTAGTCTCTAGAGGGGTAAGAATATACCTGTATCATCTGCTTCATTTTCCCTTCGTCGCTCTAATCATAATCCTGCCCTGCCGGGCGCATAGCTATAGAAGGCGATGAACCTGCCACTGACCCGGTAGGCTGCGTCATTCTACCTGTATCCCTCCTTCTAGGACAGTCCCTCGTCACATGGCCCTGACGGCCGCAGGTGAAACAAGCACCAGTAAGAAGATGACACTCCCCGGGATGACATTTGCCGCATCGCGCACACTGAGGAAAACATGAACCCGACTGGCTAGAACCCATGTATACCGTGGAACCGAAGCCACGAGCTCGACCAGCTCGAATACCGAACATCTCAAGATCGCGGAGGACCACTCATCGGGCGAGGTACATAACTAACTCACGAGGCGGTTCGCCTCGAAAGTTACCAAAGGACCGCTGCTCCGGCCTCTTCTCGCGATCTCGGTCATTCCGTCGACCTCTCCGCTCCTCACACCCAAGTGCATAAGCCTGCATGCGGGCAATGTCCATGCCCGGCTGAAGAGCTACACCCGAACAAGCCTCTGCCAAGTAGTCATCGAGTCCGGTGACGTAGCGGTGTACTCTGTCCTCCATGTCGGCTACCAATGCGGGGACGTACCGAGCTAATGTGTCAAACTCCACATTGTACTCCCGAACCGTACACCTCTCTCGCTCTCAAAGATCGTAAATCGTTTACCGCGTGCTCCTCATCTGCGGAGGCAAGAAGTGGCTGAGAAATGCCTCCGAGAAGTCGTCCCAAATAGCTGGAGGCGCATGCTCCCCCCGGGACAGCTCCCACGAATCAAACCAGTCGACTACGGTATCACGCAGCCGATGTGAACCTAAGACCACTGACTCGGTCTCCGAAGCCTTGATCACTCACGATCCATCAGAATCGCTTGGATGAACTCCTCGCGGATCATCCTCGAGCCTCGATCCATAAAACACCGGCGGTCGCAACTCGTAAAATCCCGCAGCCTCAAACTATCTCGCTCGGGTGAACTACGGTACTACGTATCGGAATCGCCGCATCCAAATTTTATCCTCATGCCTTGCCACTATCTCCGCCAATAATCGGGCCATCTCTTGTACGCCAACTCTTACGCTTCCGGTTTGTGGATGGAGGCTCGTGTATGTGGTCTCAGCAGCCACGATGCGGCTCTACGCTGGCCGGGCGGCGTCGCAAAACTCGCTGTCTTAAGCACTATCTCGTAATGGCCGAGCTCGCGCCTCGTACTCAGATCCTACTAGCAGCTTTCTGGCCGCTTGCCCATCTGCCCGGGTTGCCTGCGCGAGGCATAATCGTAAAACGAAATGCGTCGAGGGTCCAACTTATAACACGACTCTAAGGCACGATCTCGTAATGAGAAGAATGGAAACTAATCCTAAATGTCTCGGCCTCCGATTATAGATGGTGCACAACACATCGATAATCAAGACTCTACTAGACACGGTCTGTAGACACTTTCCGAGGATTAACTGCTCTGATACCACTTTTGTCATGACCCGAACCCGGGCCCGTGACTGGTGCCTTACCCGGGCACCCAAGTAGACATACATCAGAGTAACCAGCGGAATATAAAACAAGACAGATATGAACAAGAGATATGATAATAAAACAGGCCAACCAAAACGGTTGCCTTCTTACATATATACAGAAATTGAACAGTTACATCCTTTACAACCCTGCCCACAACAAGATTACATGCACTTAAGAATGTAATAACAACTATGACGGACAGTGGCCCCGCCATACCCGAATGTACAAGAACCTACAACTCGTGGAAACATACCAAAAGATAAGCCTCCGAGAAACGGAGCTTCCTAATACTGTCAATTGTGATCCTATGAGCGAGGATCAACAACTGGTGTACCTCTACCTGCGGCATGAACGCAGCCCCCCGAAGGAGGTCAGTACAACAGGTACCAAGTATGTGAAACTGAAAAATACTGTAAACGAAATCATAACAGTCTAAAATAAAACAGGAGACATGTATGATAACAAAACTACAGTTCACAACATAAAAGCAGTCATGTCAAGTCAGGGACTCACGCCCTCAAAGTCATCCCTCATGCCCGTGGAACTCCTTCCTCACTGCCAGCCTAGGTATAAATCGATGATACGATAATGTGTCTCGCCCATCCCACGGGACTCGAGGTGGAATCGTCTGGAATACATGTCTCGCCCCATCTCATGGGACTCGATAGGAATCGTATGGAATACATGTCTCTCCCCATCTCATGGGACTCGATATGAATCGTATGGAATACATGTCTCGCCCATCTCACGGGACTCGATAGAATCGTATGGAATACATGTCTCGCCCATCTCATGGGACTCGATAGAATCGTATGGAATACATGTCTCGGCCCATCTCATGGGACTCGATAAGAATTGTATGGAATATAGTCCCGGGTCATCCCATGAACGCGGTGTCGTGTGAAATACATTCCCGGTTCATCCCAAGAACGTGGTGTCGAGTGAAATACATTCCTGCTCATCCCATGAACGCGGTATAGAATTGACCATAACATTTAAACGCTCTTTTAAGACAGATTAAGATAATACCATGCTTTCCTTTTAAATCAACTAAGGCAATATTATGCCCTCATTTTTAAACCAAAACACTTTCCTTTTTAAAGTCAAGTAACAACATTCTTTTCCAAAAGTTCAAGTTGCCTAATTTCAGATACTCAAGTCTTTTAGTTTCGAAGGATTTCATAGTTCATAGTCTTAATCACTTATTAACGAATTCCTTTAAAACAATTTGAGTAACATATGCCTTATGTGTGAGTAGGTTATTATTGTTTATAACAATCTTATTAAAGCAGCCATGATCTAGGAAATGTAATACAATTTTGTCTTATCTTAGCTTCTATGCAGATGGAGGTTTCTACTGGTTTTAAATTTATTTATTTGTCAATACATTTTCCTTTATTAACGCTGCAGTGGTTCGTTCAATACTTATTCTCATTTCCGAAATCAGTAAAACATTATTCTTTAAAAACCAAGTACTCATTACTCACGAATGAGGTTTCACACTTTTTAACAACATTCATATCAATTCAATTAAGTCAAGTCTCTTATCTTTTAAGATCAAGTCTCTTAACTTCTAAAATCAATAAACCATTATTTTTATCTCTCTTAAGTCGTTATACCTAACTTCCCATAAAGCTAGTATAACTCTTAAACTTTCAAAATCAAGTATTACTCTTCTTTCAAAAACCATTCTTAATTCTTTTGAAATACTTCAAGATTCTTATTATTACAACTCAAGTCAAAAGACATTGAAGTAAAACCACGTTCAGTTAACACACGTACGTCTACCGTACTATATATATATTCTTTTAAAATATCATGCTCAAGAGGATAGGAAGAATCACATACCTCGCGACGATTACCGACAATTAGCAAAACGCTCCAAAGTACTGTAATCCTGCTAGCCTTTTCCACCCTTCGAGTAGAATACGCTACTCGCAGTACTTCAACCTATAACGGTCATATAAGTCTATCAACGTTTAGACTACTCTGTAAAAATAATTCTAGATACAGATTCCTTATTCTATGGAAAATTGCAAAGACTTCCTACCACAAACCACACAAGTTCATCAGAAATACAAATTCCCATGTAAGTCTGATTCAATCTTCTTCTTTAATATTCTTCTGATGTGATTTCAATTCAATTCTCTTCTCTTATACCATCCTTCTATATATCTTATACTTGTTCCTATACTACTATAGTATGTAATTTCCAATTACAATAGAAGGACAAGAGTATTTACCTCGATAAGCCCAAAATTATCCAAGTTTAAATGTCGATCCTGAGCAATGTTTAGCTCCTACTCTGGGTGCTCCAACCCGCTCCAAACAACCCTTAGAAGTTCTACGCAACTTCTTCTTAACACTTCAACCAATTATGAAGATTTTCCTGTGGTTTCGTTTTTGTGGATCAAGGGAAGTATAGTAGTATTTCTGGGCTTTTAGTATAGGGGTAACCTTGGAATACTACAAGGTATTTGGGCCAAGGTATTTTGGAATAGTAACAATACTTGGAGAATACTTTTCTACCAAGGGGGGTGTCACGACCCGATTCCGGGCCCGTGACTGGTGCCTTACCCGGGCACCCTAGTGATACAACATCAGAGAAAACCAGCGGAAAATAAAACATAAGTCATGCAACAAAAGATATAATAAATAAACAGGCCAACCAAAACAAGCTTTTCTTGATATACATAAAACCCAACAGCTTTAATCCTTTTACAACCCCGCCCACAACAAAGCATGCACTCTAAGATTTTTACAACAACTATGACGGACAGGGCCCAGCCATAACCATGTATGTACATGTACCTAAAGACTCATGGTAACATACCAAAGATAAGCCTCAGATGTAACGGAGCTTCGCAAGACTCTTAAATGAGATCCTAAACGCTGGGATCGACATACGATGTACTTCTACTGCAGCATGAACGCAGCCTCGGGCGAGGTCAAGACAACAGTACCAAGTATGTGAAATCAGAAAATTATCAGAAATGAAATCATACTAGTCTATATAAAGCAGGAGACATGTATGATAACCAAACTACAGTTCATAACATAAAAGCAGTCATGTCCAGTCAGGGACTCACGCCCTCAAGTCATCACTCAAATATAACTATGGGTCTCACGCCCACAACATCAATCATGTTCGCATCATGGCCACATGCCCCCGGAATTCAGACGGCAGACACGTCCAGGATGCAACACTAATACCAATGCCCCATGGCCACATGCCCCCGGAATTCTGCATCGGTGTAGACACGTCCATGTGACATCAATAACAATATACTGGGTGATTAACCCTGCCGCATGGCCACATGCCCCCGGAATTCTGCATCGGTGTAGACATGTCCATGTAACATCAACAACAAGACAGAAATCAAAATGGAAACATACCCGTGGAATTCTCCGTCACTACCAGCACGTCCAAGTAAGTTCTCAACAAGTCAACCTACTTATCGAGACGCCAGAATACGTAAATACAACACTTGCACAACAAAGGCTATCATCACAAGCATAGACAGGTTTCACAACAACAAGCATAGGCAAGTTTCACCACAACAAGCATAGGCAAGTTATACATCACTCAAGGTACCTTCATTTTATGCCAAAGTCCGGGTTGTTAACCCTAAAGTACTACGTACGTTAAATCCCTTTTATAAAAGTCACCTGATACCCGTAGTATAAAAATAGAGTGACTTACATTTTTAGGTAAACCAAAACACTTCTCTTTTTAAAGTCGAGTTATCACATTAAAACCAATGATAAAACCCTTTTTTGTTTCTATAAAGTCGTTATAACTAACTTCCCATAAAGTTGTTATAACACTCTATGTTTTCAAACCATTTTAAGACAAGACAATGCCTTCCTTTTCCCTAGAGTTCCAGTTTGCCTAATTTCGATTACTCCAGTTTCTTTACTTTAGAAAAGTTTCATAGTTCAATGTTTTAATCTCTTTTAAAACAATTGAGTAACATATGCCATAAAGTAGTAGGTTATTCTTGTTCATAAATTTTATTAAGCAGCCATGATCTAGGAAATGTAATATCATTTTGTCTCATCTTAGCTTCTATGCAGATGGAGGTTTCTACTGGTTTTAATAATACTTCATTATTCAATACATTTTCCTTTATTAACGCTGCAGTGGTTTGTCGATACACATTCTGATTTCCGAAATCAGTAAACCATAATCCCTTTAAATAAAACCAAGTACTCATTACTCACGAATGAGGTTTCATACAATCATTCACATTAAAACAAATAAGTTAAGTCTCTTATCTTATAAGATCAAGTCTCTTAACTTCTAACATCAGTAAACCATTTTCTTTACCTCTCTTAAGACATTATACCTAACTCCCCATAAAGCTAGTATAACTCCTTTTAAAACCTTTAAAACCAAGTGTTACTCTTCTTTCAAAAATGGTTTCTTAACTCTTTTGACATACATTCAAGGTTCTTATTATTCAGGCTTAAGTCAAAAGACATTGCCAGACAACTACGTTCAATTAGCACACGTACGTCTACCGTACTATATATTATTCAGGCTTAAGTCAAAAGACATTGACGTACTATATATATCTTCCTTTAAAATATCATGCTCAAGAGTATAGGAAGAATCACATACCTCGCGACGATTTATCGACTATAAGCAAAACGCCCACGCTTATAACCCGCTTAGCTGGTCCACCTTCTAAGTAGCCCATGCTACTTGCGTAACATTCAACCAAAAAGGTTATCACCATCAGATATACACCTATGTAAGTCTGATTGAACTTCTACTTATTCTCCTGAAGTGATTTCAGTTCAAGTCTTTTCTGTAATATCATCTTATGAATCTTATATTCATTTCTATACTACTACAGTATGTAATTTCCAATTACACTAGAAGGACAGTAGTATTTACCTCGATAAGCCCAAAATTATCCGAGTTTAATGTCGCTCCTGAGCAACGTTTAGCTCCTACTCCGAGTGCTCCAATTCGCTCCAAGAAACCCTTAGAAGTTCTACGCAACTTCTACTTATAACTTCAACTACGGGTGAAGATTTTCCTTAGGGTTTCATTTGTGACTGAGGAAAGTATGATAGTATTTTCTGGGCTTGTAACCTTGGGAATACTATAAGGTATTTGGGCCAAGGTATTTGGGCATTATAACAATACTAGGAGAGTATTTCTATACCACAAAAAGGGGGGTATTTATACGAGACAACTAGGTGGGGTACCTCCCAAGGCTTCACAAGTGAGGGTGTGGCTCTCGGCCAAGCACCACTAGGAGGGGAGAGGGACGAAAAGCTCATGCTAGGAGGGGGGAGGATTTTACACTTAGAAAATATTTTGGATGAAGAATTCATCAACAAAGGGGGTATTTATAGGGCAAGACATGGCCAACCAATGGCCAAGATCACTCCAAGTGTAAGGCAAGTGTAGGGCTAGGATTCCACCATGTGTACCTTATCCATCTACCACACAACTTGCACAAAATATCCTACCTACTACACAAGACCCATTCGGACAAGCCTTTACCGACCACTTCATCCAATGCAGGGTGACACATGTCACCCTCCCGCTGGTCCAAAATGTTACGCCTCTAAAAATCCGCAAAAATTATAAATGACATAGTCGGAATTTTCCTACGAAAGTCGTGGAAACGTTTTCGCCGAAAAACGACTCTAACCGGGTGTTGTGTACAAATTCCGAATCTTGCCTATCTTAAGGCTCAAATTTTATACGCACGCCCCACGCACATACTGGAAATACGGTATAACATTCTCCTCCTTAGAAACATTCGTCCGAATGTTCCTTCTCAAGACGGATTGAAGAAGATCTTCTAACAAGTTGCCAATGCCACACATGGCCACAAACATAACACACGTTCTCTTCTTCCTTACTCGCGCCTCCCTCGAACACTTGAACTCTTCTAGTATACGCACCATACTTCACCATCATTTCAGTTCCCAAAACTTTGGAGTCACTACCTCCAAACTTGGTCATCTACTAGCCTCAATCTTCCTTAAGGCCATTCCCGGCCTTCACGATCTGCTTCTGGTCGAATATATCCACGAACTCATACGATGGTTACCAAAACTGGGCCTAGCACCCTCGTGACCTACCACCGGCGGGACCACCCGCAGCTGACCCTACCACGAAACAGTCGCGGGTTGGCCCGCAACATGGCCCCAACCCGACCTACTAACGATCAAGCTCTTGTTCCCCGATCCGAACAATCTTATTTATACAGTCGAAAGCTACCACTTCCATTTCACACTACCAGGACTTACCCTTTTCACTAACCAGGTTTCTAAATCACATTTTTGCACAAAGCTATCCAAACATAACACTAAACACATCAACAACATCAATACATACAAAACTCTAGAGGGTTAGGGATATACCTGAATCTACCGCTCCTCTCTAATCATAGGCTCACTGGCAGTATAGTAGTAGAAGGTGATGAACCACCGATCCCGGCGTCGAGTCGTAACATCCGTGCTACCTTGGTCGGACGCCTCGCAAAATGGCCCCGCCGCAAAAATAACAAGCTCCTTGGCACCACGACATTCCCGAAATGCGGTCTACCACATCGACCACACCGAGGTAGGGGTGATCGCGACCGCCAACACCCCTACTCCTCGACACTGAACCCACGGAGCTCGACCGCTCCCGGTTGTGGAGGACCACTCATCGGGCGGAGGTACAAAACTAGTTCGCTGGCCGAGGCGGTCCGCCTCGAAAGTCACCTAAGGACCTCGCTGTTCGCCCTCTTCTCGATCTCGGCCATTCCGTCGATTTCTCCGCCTCACATCCAAGTGCATAAGCTCGCATGCGGCAATGTCCATGCCCGGTGAAGGGCTACACCAACAACTCTCGCTAGGTAATCATCCACTGTAATATATCGGTGCACTCGATCCTCCATACCACTACTAATGCGGAACATACCGCCAATGAGTCGAACTCCACATTGTACTTCCCGAATCAGACGCCGCTCGCCTCAACATCAAAAACTGTTTACCGAGCCCTCCTCATCCGTGAGGCAAGAAATGTGCTAGGAAGGCCCCAAAACTTCGTCCCCAAACGGCCGGAAGTGCATTCTCTCCCGACAGCTCCCACGAATCAAACCGATCCGATCGCGGTATCACGCGCCGATGCGAACCTAGACCACCGACTCGATCTCCAAGCCTTGATCACTCATGATCCGTCAGAATCGCTTCGGATGAACTCCTGCGGATCATCCTCGTGCCTCGACCGTAGAACTCGCGGCTACATCTCGAAAGTCCTCGTAGCCTCAAACTATCCGATCTAGGTGAACCATCGGCGCCATCGAATCGCTGGCCCACCCTATCCTCATATCTGCCACGACTCGCCAAGAATCGCCATCTCCTTGTAACCCATCTCTTCGCCTGTGCCGTGGGACCGAGGCTCGTGCATCAGAGTCTCGCAGCCCATCGCCGCGCTCTAAACTCTTTGGCTGGGCGGCGTCGCGAAACCCGCCGGAAACACTGCTCGTGCATCGACTGCGCGCTCGCATTTCTCTCAGATCCCACTAGCAGCCTCCTCGGTGCCTTGCCTGTCTGGGCTCGGTTTTACGCGGAGGCATAACTGGTAAAGGAAAGGAATACGTCAGAGGGGTCCAACTTATCACACAGCTCTAAGGCACGATCTCAGAATGAGAAGAAATGGAAACCAATCCTAAATGTCCTATAGCCTCCTGATTATAGATGTGGTGCACAACACACCGATAATCAAGACTCTACTAGACACGGTTCAGACACTTTCCGAGGATTAATCGCTCGATACCACTTTTGTCACGACCGATTAGGCCCGTGGATCGTGCCTTACCCGCACCCTAGTGATACAACATCGAGAAAACTAATGGAAAATAAAACATAAGTCATGCAACAAAAGATATAATAAATAAACAAAGCAACCAAAACGATTGCCTTCAGATATACATAAAACCCGAACAGCTTTAATCCTTTTACAACCCCGCCACAACTAGCATGCACTTAAGATTTTATAACGACTATGACGGGACAGGGCCCCGCCATACCCCTGAATGTACAAGAACCTATAGACTCAGGGTAACATACCAAAGATAAGCCTCCGACGGAACGGAGCTTCCCAAGACGCTGAATGAGATCCTAAACGCGGGGATCGACAGCCGATGTACTTCTACCGCAGATGAACGCAGCCTCAAGGCGAGGTCGATAACAACAGTACCAAGTATGTGAAATCAGAAAATTATCAGAAATGAAATCATACTAGTCTATATAAAGCAGAGACATATATGATAACCAAACTACGCTCATAACATAAAAGCCATGTCCACCGTGTGGACTCACGCCTCAAGTCATCACTCAAATATAACTACGGGTCTCACGCCCACAACATCAATCATGTTCGCATCATGGCCACATGCCCCTGACTCGTGACGGTGTAGACACGTCCAGGATGCAACACTAATACCAATGCCCCATGGCCACATGCCCCCGGAATTCTGCATCGGTGTAGACACGTCCATGTGACATCAATAACAATATACTGGGTGATTAACCCTGCCGCATGGCCACATGCCCCTGACCAGATCGGTGTAGACATGTCCATGTAACATCAACAACAAGACAAATCAAAATGGAAACATACCCGTGGAATTCTCCACACCGCCAAAGACGCTCCAAGTAAGTTCTCAACAAGTCAACCGCCTCTATCGAGACGCAGAATACGTAAATACAACACTTGCACAACAAAGGCTATCATCACAAGCATAGACAGGTTTCACAACAACAAGCATAGGCAAGTTTCACCACAACAAGCATAGGCAAGTTATACATCACTCAAGGTACCTTCATTTTATGCAAAGTCCGGTTGTTAACCCTAAAGTACTACGTACGTTAAATCCCTTTTATAAAAGTCACCTGATACCCGTAGTATAAAAATAGAGTGACTTACATTTTTAGGTAAACCAAAACACTTCTCTTTTTAAAGTCGAGTTATCACATTAAAACCAATGATAAAACCCTTCTTTGTTTCTATAAAGTCGTTATAACTAACTTCCCATAAAGCTGTTATAACACTCTATGTTTTCAATCTATTTTAAGACAAGACAATGCCTTCCTTTTCCTAGAGTTCCAGCTTTGCCTAATTTCGACATCTAGCTTTCTTTACTTTAGAAAAGTTTCATAGTTCAATGTTTTAATCTCTTTTAAAACAATTGAGTAACATATGCCATAGGCGAGTAGGTTATTCTTGTTCATAAATTTTATTAAGCAGCCATGATCTAGGAAATGTAATATCATTTTGTCTCATCTTAGCTTCTATGCAGATGGAGGTTTCTACTGGTTTTAATAATACTTCATTATTCAATACATTTTCCTTTATTAACGCTGCAGTGGTTTGTCGATACACATTCTGATTTCCGAAATCAGTAAAACATAATCCCTTTAAATAAAACCAAGTACTCATTACTCACGAATGAGGTTTCATACAATCATTCACATTAAAACAAATAAGTTAAGTCTCTTATCTTATAAGATCAAGTCTCTTAACTTCTAACATCAGTAAACCATTTTCTTTACCTCTCTTAAGACATTATACCTAACTCCCCATAAAGCTAGTATAACTCCTTTTAAAACCTTTAAAACCAAGTGTTACTCTTCTTTCAAAAATGGTTTCTTAACTCTTTTGACATACATTCAAGGTTCTTATTATTCAGGCTTAAGTCAAAAGACATCACGGACAACTACGCTCAATTAGCACACGACGTCTACCGTACTATATATTATTCAAAGCTTAAGTCAAAAGACATTGCCGTACTATATATATCTTCCTTTAAAATATCATGCTCAAGAGTATAGGAAGAATCACATACCTCGCGACGATTTATCGACTATAAGCAAAACGCTCCACGGCTATAACCCGGCTAGCCTGGTCCACCTTCTAAGTAGCCCATGCTACTTGCAGAACATTCAACCAAAAAAGGTTATCAGTCTACTGTATATACAGTCCTATGTAAGTACAGTTGAACTTCTACTTATTCTCCTGAAGTGATTTCAGTTCAAGTCTTTTCTGTAATATCATCTTATGAATCTTATATTCATTTCTATACTACTACAGTATGTAATTTCCAATTACACTAGAAGGACAGTAGTATTTACCTCGATAAGCCCAAAATTATCCGAGTTTAATGTCGCTCCTGAGCAACGTTTAGCTCCTACTCCGAGTGCTCCAATTCGCTCCAAGAAACCCTTAGAAGTTCTACGCAACTTCTACTTATAACTTCAACTACGGGTGAAGATTTTCCTTAGGGTTTCATTTGTGACTGAGGAAAGTATGATAGTATTTTCTGGGCTTGTAACCTTGGGAATACTATAAGGTATTTGGGCCAAGGTATTTGGGCATTATAACAATACTAGGAGAGTATTTCTATACCACAAAAAGGGGGGTATTTATACGAGACAACTAGGCTAGGGGGAGGGTACCTCGCCAAGGCTTCACAAGGAGGTGTGGTGGCTCTCGGCCAAGCACCACTAGGAGGGGGGGGAGAGGGACGAAAAGCTCATGCTAGGAGGGGGGAGGATTTTACACTTAGAAAATATTTTGGATGAAGAATTCATCAACAAAGGGGGGGGTATTTATAGGTCAAGACATGGCCAACCAATGGCCAAGATCACTCCAAGTGTAAGGCAAGTGTAGGGCTAGGATTCCACCATGTGTACCTTATCCATCTACCACACAACTTGCACAAAATATCCTACCTACTACACAAGACCCATTCGGCCAAGCCTTTACCGCCCACTTCATCCAATGTGAGGGTGACACATGTCACCCTCCCGTTGGTCCAAAATGTTACGTCTCTCGGAAAAATCCGCAAAAATTATAAATGACATAGCCGGAATTTTCCCTACGAAAGCTGTGGAAACGTTTCGTCGAAAAACGACTCTAACCGGGTGTTGTGTACAAATTCCGAATCTTGCCTATCTTAAGGCTCAAATTTTATACGTACGTCCTTACGTACATACTCTGGAAATACGGGGTATAACAGGGGGGGTGTATTTCACGAGAACAACTCAAGGTAGGGGGGGTTTGTTTCGGCCAAGGCCTCTCAAAGGGGGAGGGGAACCTTGGACGAAAAATACACTAAGGGGGAGAGGGTTTTTAGACTTGGAAAATGATTTGTGGATGAAGAATAAGTCTTGCATTTGAGGGGTATTTATAGGCCAATCAATGGCCAAGATTAAGGCAAGTGTAGGGCAAGTGGAGGGTGAAGATTTGGACAAGTGTTGTGTGGGTCCCACTTGCTCATCTACTACACAAAATATCCTACCTAACCCTTGACCAAAAGAAAGGCAAAAAAACGTGCCAAGTTTCGTCCAACTTGACCGCCCACTTGAGGGTGACAAGTTTCGCCCTCTCGTTGGTCCAAAATATTTCATCTCTCGGAAAAATCCGTAAAAAATATAAATGTCGCAACCGTAATTTTCCCTTCGCAAAGTCCGGAAAACGTTTCGTCGGAAAACGATCCTTTTCGCTAGTTGTGCACAAATTTCGTCCCTTTGCCTACTTAAGGCTTAAACTCAGACGACGCCTCACGCATATACCGGAAATACGGGTATAACAAAGAGGATTCCACGCATGCTTCCATTGTCTTAGTATGAGTTTACTTGGACGCATCGGCGGTGATGGGGATTCCACGGGTATGCTTCCATTGCCTTATTATGAGTCTACCTGGACGTACCGACAGTGATGTAGGATTCCACGGGTATGCTTCCATTGTCTTAGTATGAGTTTACTTGAACGCATCGAAGCGGTGATGGGGATTCCACGTATGCTTTCATTGCCTTATTATGAGTCTACCGACGCATCGGCGCTGATGTAGGATTCCACGCATGCTTCCATTATGATTGATCCTTCGACATGCTTACGATGAGGATTCCGAGACGCACCTTGACATGCTTACGATGAGGATTCCGAGGCATGCAGATGAAGTTTACGGACGCATCGACGCTGATGTAGGATTCCACCGTATGCTTCCATTGTGGTTGATCCGGAGATGCTTACGATGAGGATTCCGAGGCACCTCGACATGCTACGATGAGGATTCGAGGCACGCGACCGTGACGCGTTAAATTCCTGGATACGATTATTACCCCATGGGTTAGCTCTACGAAGTCATGTACCCGAGATGAGGGATTCCACGGGCATGAGATATATATATATATATGTATGTATTGTGTATGTGTACGCCGACAGTGAGGTAGGATGCCACGGGAGCTGATCGGTGTATTTTATATACACCTTTTGAGTCTGTTTTAGTTACTCTTTTGTCCCATTTTGCACATATAAGTGTCGTATTAGGATAGTTTTTCTTTCTATTGAGTCAAAGTGGTTGAAATGGTCAAATGGCGGAAAAGGAGCAAAAAGAGGGCAAAAGAGGAGATGCCAGAGCCAAAACAGAAAGTGGCGAATGAGGCTAAAATCTGACGGCCGCGGCGCTCCTGCAGCCAAAGTGGGCGCGCGCCACTATTCAGAGGCGTAAAGACTCCGCCGGCCCTCGCATGCCAGATGCGGCCGCGCGCCTAAACATCCGGCGAGCTACAGAAGATACAGCGCGGCTCGCATGCCAGAGATATCGGCCGCGCGCCAAAACACCCGACGGATCGCAGTAACTTCCGGCAGTAACCAGAATCAAGGGCAACAGAACCAATACAGGTCGCACGTAACCAGCAGAACTAATCGCACTCTTCATTCAAGCCCCCACACCTCAACACTCAATGCACCTTCAAAGAAGAAAAGCGATGAGCTTAAAGCAATGGCGACAAAGACTTGCCAACGCCCAGACGCAGTTTATGACAGAAGCTAGATCCTCGTTCAGAAACTTGGAAACACAAGTAGGACAGCTAGCAAAGCAGGCAAACATCAGGCCACAGGGGACATTGCCAAGCAATACAGAGGTAAATCCGAGGGAGCAATGTAAGGCAGTGCAGTTGAGAAGTGGAAGACAATTGGAGCAACAGCCACCTCAGCCAAGAGTTGAGAAGGAAACAGAGTTAGAAAAAGAGAAGGTGGCTGAACCTAGCCCAGTGATAGAGAAAACTCCGGAGAAGGAGTATACAGAAAAGATTCCTTTCCCCCAGAGATTACAAAGGAAAGCGGTCGATAAACAATTTTCCAAATTCTTGGAGGTATTCAGGAAGTTGCATATCAACATACCTTTTATAGAGGCTTTGGAGCAGATGCCGTCTTATTTCAAGTTCATGAAAGAAATCTTGGGAAAAAAGAGGAAACTAGCCGAATATGAGATAGTAGCACTAACAGAAGAGTGTAGTGCTATCTTACAAAAGAAGTTGCCACCAAAGCTAAAGGATCCTGGAAGCTTTACACTACCATGCACAGTGGGCAGGGTGACGTGCAACAGAGCTCTATGCGACTTAGGGGCGAGTATAAATCACGCCTTATCGCTTTCAAAAGATTGAGTTGGGAGAGGCTAAACCAACCACCGTGAGTCCGCAACCAGCCGACGTGATGAGTTCATCCACGAGGCAAGATTGAGGACGTAATTGTGAAGGTAGGAAATTTTTCTTTCCCGCAGATTTCTCATTCTTGATATGGAAGAAGATGCGAAATCCCTATCATATTAGGAGGCCGCTCTAGCAACGGGAAGAGCTTTGATTGATGTTGAAAGAGGGGAGTTGACATTAAGGGTGGAGAATGAAGAAATGGTGTTTAAAGTGTTTAAACATGTCATCGAACCACCACCAATGAGTAGGTGCTTTGCAATCAGCACCATCAAACCCCCATGCGAGCCATTACAAGTCAACCAAAGAGTGATGAGCCCAAGAAAGCAGGCATGGTTTGCCGAAATGCCACTAAAGGAGGTAAGTGTTCCTGAACTCCCTATTACCGATAATGCTAAAAAGAAAAGGAGAAAAAGGAAACGCCAAATGTGGAGGAAATGGATAGGTTGGGGGCTTAATCCACCCCAAGGTTATTAAGACTAAGGAACTTGCGTCCGGCTAAAAGACGTTAAAGACAGCGCTTGTTGGGAGGCAACCCAACGTTTTCAATTATGTTATTTTAATTTCTGTCTTTAGTTTATTTTATTTTTGTCTAAGAACAGTCTCACGGTCTTGGAGTCTTGTGTTTTGTGATTGATGTACAGTGGAAATAAATCAAGAAAAGCAAGGATTTCGTAAAAGCGGTAGCCATACAAGAGTGGCTGCCGCGGCGCTACATGTAATCGAACAAGAACTGGTTTAAGAGCCGCGCTGGCGCCAAATATCCGGTGCGTGCTTGAAGTTTGCCGCGCGCCAGAGCAGGCGCACCGCAGTAAATCTAAAAATATGCCGTTAGCCGCGGCTCCAGAATGGCCGCGCGCATGAAGTCCCGAAGGAGCGCAGATGATTGGGCACCGCGGCGCCAAAGCAGGCCGCACCAAGCGAATCGAAAACTTAAAACGCCCAAAAATCAGATTTTCCCCAATTCCAACTTCAAAACCTAACCTTCCTCTCCAAAAACCCACGAAATTTCAGAAACTTTCTCACAAATCCTCCACAAATCCAACCCAACCACAACCTAAACTCTTAGATTCCCAAAAACCCCCAACTATCTCAAACAACAAAAGCTCCATTCCATAGCCTCAACCCACCAATTGAAACGAGAACAAGCTTGAATCTTCTCATCAAAAGGTAATCCCTATCTTTGTTCTTGAATCCTTTTACTGAAGTCATAGGAGGTAGTAGTTGGGAAGAGTATTGTAGTTGGAGTAGTTTGGGTACTGAAAAGTTGTTTGTGAAGTTGGAGAAAAGAGTAGAAAAGGAGGTTGTGGCATTGTTGAAGTTTGGGGGTGTTGTCGCTGCTAGTTGTTAAGTGTGTAGGAGACATTGTGCCACAAAAATTAGAAGCTGCAGATTTTGTTTAAAAATGGCCACCAGAAAGAGAAGAGGATCCACATCCACTCCAACCCCACAATACGATGAAAATAGATTTGTGAGTTACCAGGCCTTCCAAAGATACAAAAGGCTTGATACCAGACCCGTAATTCCAGAAAGGGGAATGGATTACCAAAGGGGATCATATGGGGAAGAAGACGTTTATGAGCCCATCCGGGCTATGATAGAGCTAAGGGGGTGGAAGAGATTTGTCAATCCGGCGAAGATAGCACCAGTAAACACAACAATGGTGCGTGAATTTTATGCGAACTTTCCAGAGAGAGTGGAAAGGGGGTGCTTTGTAAGGGGAGTTTATATGCCTGTGACAGCAGGAGCTGTAAATGCACAAGTGGAGACAGTTGATGTTGAAGAAAGTAGTGATTGGAACCATTTTAGAACATGGTCTAGGAGCAGCAACAACATCGACTGGAATAACATCGCAGACACAGTGAGCTACCCTGGGGCTGCTTTTGAGATTGGAAGAAATGGATCTAGGGCACTGAGCAGGTGCCAATTCAACAAGGCAGCCAAGGCTTGGCTATACTTCATCAGCGCCCGCATGATTCCATCCACGCACTTCACCAGAGTGCCAGAAGACAGAATTAAGCTAGTATATGGAATCATGACGGGAAAAATAATTGATGTGGGGAAAGAGATAGTGCAGAGCATCGAAGAAATCAGCAGGTTGGTGACAACAGGTGGATTGGGACACGGCTCGCTTATTACCAGTCTATGCCACATGAGTGCGGTCCCACAACTACCCACATATACTCATGAAAGAAACCAACTGCCAGTGTCCTATGGGATAGTGCACTCTTTCCCAAACCCCAAATTTCAAAGAATCAGACGGAGAGCACCACCAAAGAAGCAGCAGCAGAGGCCGCCATGGATGAAGATGAGCCCAAATAGGCTCATATGAGGCAGACCTAGCCACCGCCAACCACGTAAACAGGACCTCAAGCAATGATGGAGCAAGTGCTCGAGAACTGCAGGATGATGATGCAACACTGGCACATTGTTACAAGGACAAAATGAGTTGAGACAGTGGACAACGGAGTTGCAAGGGCAACAAGAAGTGAGGCGTAGCAATACCGCACCAAAGCAGTATGACGAGTTGAGTTCCCTGTTCAACCAATGGTCGATGCATTATCCACCACCACCACCACCATTTTAACCAAAGTTTGTAAGTGTTTTCTTTTATCGCTTTGAGTCTTGCACACATCGGGGACAATGTGTGATTTAAGTTCGGGGTGTTCTATTTGTGTGTCATGTTATGTTTTATTTAAGTCTTTTATTTGTTTTATGTTTATTTTGAGTCACCAAAATTTTTCTTTTGAGTCATAATTGTCACAAAGATCATGTATGTCAGTAGTTGCTAGAAACACCTAGTGAAGTAAGGTGGAATAATGTAAAGGAATTGAAACAACTATCTAAACACTTAGGTTAGATATGCCAAAAACTCACAGAATATGTCTATTTGGAGTTTCTTGCTTGAGTTATGCATGCTAAATGATAAATGCTTATGTGTTATGATTGCTTGCTATTTGAGGCGAAATAGTTAGGATATGTATGTTAGGGAGATGACTCAGGCATTTCTTTGATAGCCAATTCTTACCATTCTTTTCTACCTGACTTTAAAAATATCCCTAGTCACTCTATCGAGCCTAAATTTGAAACTTCTTCTTTGACACCCTATACTCCCACAAAATTGTACCATAAGTGAAAATATGAAATAGTGGAATACATTGTGTTAAAAAGAAGAAACAAAAAGAGTGAACAAGTTTGATGCACCCCAATGGAAAAGTAATAAGAAAGAGGCAAAAGCCTAAGTTTGGGGGTGCCTATTAGTATAATACACTTCACTCTCCCAAAACAAAAGAGGGGAAGGATAGAATTGAAGTGAAGGAAAGAATCAAAAGAAAAAGGGAAAAATTGAAAAGCCAAAGAGCTTATGGTACAGAAAAATGAGCCTAAATGCCTATCTTTACCAACCCCTACCTAAGCCTACATTACAACCCTCAAAGTCCTGAAGATCTCTTTTATGCATATCCAGAATTAGTGGAGAATAACAAGTAAGCATGTCATAGGAATTCTTGAATTTATATGCAATATTTAGTATATTGACTTCCATTAAGCATGATGAATATGAGTTTATAAATATCTAGCTTCACGTGTTTAGTGTCTAAAATTTCATGCTATATGTTCCTCAGATATTATTCTCGCTAACCTTCATGTTTTTCTAGTTAACATTTATGCAAAGAAAAGTGATTAATGACAGGAGTCTTTATTTTTCGCTTCTTTGAGTCTTTTAGTTTATTTTTTTCTATCTTTGCTCGAGGGCAGCAAAGGTTAAGTTTGGGGTATTTGATCTGTATTTTATATACACCTTTGAGTCTGCTTTAGTTACTCTTTGTCCCATTTTGCACATATAAGTGTCGTATTAGGATAGTTTTTCTTTCTATTGAGTCAAAGTGGTTGAAATGGCCAAATGGCGGAAAAGGAGCAAAAAGAGGGCAAAAGAGGAGACGCCAGAGCTGAAAACAGAGAAAGTGGCGAACGAGGCTAAAATCTGCAGCCAAGGGCGCCGCCTCGCAGCAAAAGCAGGCCGCGACGCCACTATTCGTAGAGAGGCGTAAGACTCACGCGGCCTCCGCATACAGATGCGCAGGTCGCGCGCTAAACATCCGAGGAGCTACAGAAGATACAGGCCGCGCGCCTCGCATGCCAGATATCGGCGCGCGCCAAAACACCCGACGGATCGCAGAACTTCCGGCCGCGCGCTATTTGCAGGCGCGGCGCCGACGCGGAAAAAATAGGTCTTTTGACGGATTTTTGGGCCAGGCCTGCAGGGAAAAGAATGAGGCGTTTTTAAACCTATATAAGGAGAACCCTAGGCAGTTTTTGAGGGTTCCCCTTCTTGACAACACAAGATTTTCTTGCTAGGAGATCGAGATCTAAACATTAGTAATTTCTTTCCTTTTTCTTTTCTTTAATTCAGTTTTTGCATGATGAACTTTGAATTAGTTCTTGTCATATTCATGGCTAGGAACTAATTCTCTTATAGGGCTTTCTATGTTGAATTTCTTGAAACTTATGTTATAAATTAATGCATGCTTATGGTTATTTTTCTTATTGAGAGATCTATCCAATAATTGAGTTGAATTCTTGGTAACTAATTGACAACTAGTTATCACTATATGATTTCTAATCAGATTCAAAGGGGATTGTGAATATGTCGTAAGTCAGACAGTGCTTGAATTGGGTATGAAAATACCTCAATTAGCTTTCAGAAGCGTTGATGAGGCTTAACAACCCTAATTTTGGCGCATTGTGCGACGGTCAACTAGGTTTTTGTTCTTAATCCTCCTATAGAGTTACCCTTATCACCGAAAGGTGTAAGGAACAATATGGGTTGAGTGTTTATATAACTTAACGGAGTATAAAACGATTTCAGAAACCCGCTTTCTCCAAAAGAAGAATACCATAAGTAATGCATTAGTAAGTAGCATGTCGATAGTGAGGATACATAGAAGCCCTATTCTCATCACATCTGAAGTAATTCTTTATATTTACGTATCTTTAATAATTCTTAGTTATACACCAAACAATCAATCATTAATTCACCAAATAGATACTAGAAAATAGATAGTTGGTACTTGAACCCTAATCCTAGAGGACGATATTCGGTCTTATCTAAGACTATACTACTTGATACGATAACGCACTTGCGCTTAAAAGTGTGTGCATCTTACGCAAGATCGCGCCACACGGTTATAGTTTACGCCATACCGCTTCTAAATGACGGGGATTCCACGGGCAAGCCTTGATGTTTGAGGGCTTAAGACCCTTACTGGACTATGTGAGGATATTGGAGGGCTTGTGTTAGTAGCCCGGTCTGACTATTGTTCATGTGATGAAATAGTCTGTACAAGGTAAATAAAAAACCGACTTTCATTACTTTCACTTCGGTAAGGCACAGTGTACTGTTAATTGGTTATCATATCTGTCTTCAGCTGTATATTTGACTATTATGATTTAAATTACAGTACTTTCAGTTTTACATACTTGGTACATATTTTTGTACTGACCCCCTTTGGGGGGCTGCTGTTACACCCCGTAATTGCAGGACATGTTTTAAGAACCTAAGTAAGAACTCACAAATGTTAAGATTTGAGACTTGTAAAAATTTATCGGAAATTGTGGAATTGTCGGAAAATGTATTATTGTGACGTATGGGAGGGCGACACGTGTCACCCCCCTTATGTGATGCCTTGGTCGAAATGTGCAAGGGCAAGAGGGTCATTGGACCAAGTCTTGCAACATGTGTAGCATGAGAAATTTGACTAAGTCAAAAGGTCAATAAGTCTTGATCTTTTGTAAGACCACATCCAAGCCTCACATTTGTGTATATCTTGACCATCCAATTCACTATATAATACTAGTAGAGAGGGAGCTTAACACTTAGAAATTATTTCACAAAAAATTGAAGACTACACTTAGGGGCTCTGTTTCACTACTAGGAAGAAGAAAAATTTGTTTCTTGTTCATTCAACTCCCCACTTTAAACCAAGGTTCTTAGGTGTATTGTAAACACATCTCAATAGAAAAATCTTGGAAAAAGATTGTTTACGGGTTAGTCGTAAAACGAAAACCTAATGGTCTTTCTAGGTTTTATTTGGAGATTTGAAGGATAATTGTTGGTGTTGTTCTAAGGGTCTCAACAAGCTGTTTGAAGTGTCTTGGAGGGGCTATAAACTACTAAGGAGCGACTTCGGATTGGGGTTGGATTAAGAATCATTGAGGTATAATCTTGTTCTTTTAAAGGTGTTACAAGATTACATATTTATATTGTTGTTGATAGCTTTGTATGTCAGCAGTACGGTTGTTATATCGAGGTTATAAGGATTATGGATTGATTATAGCCTTGGAAATCCAAATGTAATGTAAGCCATAACTAAGTTGAATTACAATTTAATCGTTGTTAGAATCGTCGCATGTTATTGACTTGAAGATTATGGTAGTTATAACCAAACGCGACTTGATATCATATTATGCTACCAATTTGGATTGAAATGGAAATTGATAGAATTGGTATTGTTGAACTCAAGGTGGCGAATTTGGACTTGTAGTTTGTATTAGTTGGTTATTCATTTGTATTGATTACCTTCTATATAATTGTGAGCCAATTGGGGTGTTTGGTTATTCATTTGTATTGATTACCTTCTATATAATTGTGAGCCAATCGGGGCTGTTTGGTTATTCATTTGTATTGATTACCTTCTATATAATTGTGAGCCAATTGGGGCTGTTTGGTTATTGTATTTCGCCTTGAAAAAGGTGGCAAAGTAAGTAAAACAAAGGAGGTGTCATTCGATTTTCCGTAGAATATAGAGACTTAACACTTATGATATTCTACGATTGAAGTAAGTCTTTAATAGACGATTGTGAATATTATAGGTTGACATACTACGGGCGGACTTTGTACTTGGCAAGTGGTTTGACCCGACGAGGTATGTAGAACTTTTTCCTATCTTTTGAGCATGACTAGTTTCGCGTATATAGTACGGTAGACGTACAAGACTTTGACATTCCTTACTAGCCTTATAAAATGTCAAGTCGGGTGAGTTAGGAAGTTAACTCACTTTCTTGAAAATATTAAGGATGTCTTAAGTCTTAGTAGAGTTAAGGGACTCAAGGATTTAAAGTATGTGATACTTGTGTCGTTTTAATCGTATAAGTCCCTTGGATAGGAAAATGTACTTGACTAAAGTATAAAGTGAATATAACGACTTTATGGGGAGTTGGTTATATTGACTTTATGCAAAGGTAAATGGCTAGTGTTAATGAAAGACAAATTGATTTTAAGGTATCAATTGCCTAAGATTTTACTAAGAAAAGGAGTCACTTGATTTAGAAACCTACTTTAATTCTAAAGGTATTGTGACTTGTCTTGAAATGTAATTTGGACTTGATACTATGGTTACTAGTGTCTTGGAAGCTTTCTACTAAAAAGAGTCATTTGTTTTTAAAGAGTAGAAGTACGTGGTACTTTGGGTTAAATTCCCGGATTCTTATAAAAGACATGATAAGTGTCTTAAGTAAACTAAAATGAGAGTGTAGATGAATAAGACTAATAAGAAGTTAGGGGGATTACTAACTTGTTTAATTATTGTATGACGGCCGGTTTTGAGATAGGGTAAGAGTATCAGTGAGGGGCAAACCCCCAAGACGCTATACCACCTTCTCCAGGATAAGAGTATAAATGAGGGGTAAGCCCCCAAGACGTTATACCACCTGCATTACTATCTTCTTCAGGGTAAGAGTATCAGTTAGGGGCAAACCCCCAAGACGCTATACCACCTGCTCCAGGGTAAGAGTATAAATGAGGGGTAAGAACCCCAAGACGTTATACCACCTGTTTTTATGGGTTCACTACCCATGATTTGATTGCGAGACTGCTATTGTGATGTTGTACGTATTCTTTTGATTTACTCTCATTGTTAGTAAGGCAATCGCATCGTAATTTTGTTATCATACATGTCTCCGGCTTTGTTTTAAACTTATATTGCAATTACGATTTCCGCTTTTTACATACTTAGTACATATTGTGTATCGACCCTTCCTGGCCGCGCTCACGCCGCAGTGGTAAGGTAGTGGCGGTCCTCACTCTAGGATCGCTTATCGACATCTAAGCTCCATTCTCCGGAGGCTTGTCTTTCTTTTGGTACAGTTTTTCCCTGATGTTGTAGATTTTTGTACATTCAGGGGTATGGCGGGGCCCTGTCCCGCCACAGTTGATATTCCTAGAGGTCTGTATTCACATATGTGGTTGGGCTGTAAGAACTGAGTTGTAAAGTTATACTTTTGACTTTGTTTATATTATGGAAGGCGGCCTTATCGGCTAGCCTGTGTTGTATATTATTTACACATGTGTTTATGTTGTGTATGTTCCGCTGCTATTCTCTGATGTATATCGAACGGGTGCCTGTGTAGGCACCGCCGCGCCCGCGCCGGTCGTGACAAAAGTGGTATCGTGAGCGCTTAGTCTCTGAAAGTGTCTACTGCATCGCGTCTAGTAGTCTTGATTATCGTTGTGTTGTGCACCACATCTATAATCGTGAGGTCCGCAGACATTAGGATTGGTTTCATTCTTCTCTCCGAGATCGCATTAGAGTCGTCTTATTAGGTCAACCTCTCTCGACCTCTTCTTATGAAATGCCTATGCCTCCACGGAAGGCTACCAGTGGCCTGGCAAGGCGCAGCAGCAGAGTCGCTAGCGGTACTCGCAGGGTTACACTGCTCGTGCACGACTATGCCCGAGGTAGTAGGCGGTCGGGCGAGTTCACCACGCTGCAGCTTAGAGGAGCCGAGAGCGGCAGAGCTCCAGAGGTTCCTGCACTGCACTCTCCAGCCTCCACCAACCGCCGAGTATAGAGACTACGGGAGCGATTCGGTTATCGACCAAGATAGTAGCCGGCAGTCACGGCAGTGAGCAGCACCCTATAGCCGATGGGCCATGTTAGGGATTTTCCGGGATGTCATCCACCGAAGTTTTATGGTTCGAGGTCTGATGAGGATCCGCAGGAGTTCGCTCGATACCTACAAATGACCATGCAGTTCTTAGGGCTTCAGAGACAGAGTCTGTTACACTAGTCTCTTACCGTTTGCGCGATATTGCGTTGAACTGGTTTGAGTCGTGGTTGCTTTCGAGAGGTGATGCTGCTCTTCCAGCTGTTTGGGAGGAGTTTTCAGAGGCTTTCATGGATCACTTTTTGCCTCCTGAGATGAGGAGAGCCCGAGTAGACAGATTCTGACTCGAGGCGCAACGGAGGACTATCGTGAGTATAGCTGAGTTTGACTCTGGCCGTGCATGCACATACTATTGTAATAGCATGGCTGATAGAGTTCATCGTTATATGACGGGGCTAGACCGTCATATGATTACAAAGATGCTTGGGGTGGCTCTTCACCCTGTATGGACATTGCTAGGATGCAGCCTATGCTCGGGATAGAGGATAGAGAAAGGAGGACCAGATTGACGCAGCCACCCAAGAGGCTGTGACATCGTGGTCTCAGGCGCTGAGGCGACAAATTTCAGCAGAGTAGGTCCACAATCCACCAAAGACAGAGTGCTCCGTCACGGTTTTCCGCAAGAGGTCCGATCAGCCGGTCACAGAGCAGGTCGTGGCCCGAGACTACAGGATTTCGTGAGGCAGAACCGCCACCGATCGGGACCACCCACACCTCGGTGCTCGATGCGTAGGTTCCACCAGGCAAGTGTCGCAGAGCTTCGGAGCTTGTTACTTGTGTGACAGCAGGCCATTTGAAGAGAGATTGTCCGCTCAGAGGCGGTACGGGTAGTACAAAGACACCGACGGATCGGGCCGGGTCTTTCTCCTTCGCGGTTACGCGCCCGACGGTGGTATCACGACGGCAGGCCGCGGTAGAGGTCGTGGTGGTGGTTCTAGTTCTAGCGGTCCACAGAACCGCATATATTATCTAGCCAGCCGCCAGGATCGTGAGGCTTCCCGACGCCGCCACGTACATTATCGATTTCAGTCGCGATGTTTATGCTTTAATAGATCCGTGTTCTACCTTGTCCTATGTGTCCTCTTATTATGCGTAAAATCGGATAGAGCCGTGTCGACAGAGTCGTTTGAGGTAGCTACGCCATGGGTGATTCGGTGTTAGCCGAGCCGTGTATAGAGGTTGTCCAGATTCATTTACGCCGACCGCAGACTTGATAGAGTTAGAGATGACGATTTTGATGTCATTATGGGTACGGATCGCTTCTTGTTATGCCAACGCTGATCGTAGGGACAGTTGGTTCGTTCCGCTTCTGGCGAGCCGCTTATCGAGTGGAGGGCAACACAAATACGCCGGCGGTAGGTTTATTTCTTACCTCAAGGCTAGGAAGATGGTGCGGCGGTTACATCTATCATCCGTTCGGTATTTGATACGCAGGCCGAGGTGCCGCTTCTTCAAGCCGCTGGTTAGGAGTTTCGACGTGTTCCTGCATGATCTTTCCGTATCCTCCCGAGAGGAGATTGAGTTTTGTATTGACACGCTGCGCACACTCGACCTATTTCCATTCCGCCATACAGACGGCACCCGCCGAGTTGAGGAGTCAAGGACCACCAAAGATTTGTCGGAAAAGGCTTTATCAGCCTAGTGTATCTCCCGGGAGCGCCATATTGTTTGTAAAGAAGATTGACGGACGCTGACATGTGTGTTGACTACATGTGCAACCAATAAGGTAACCATTAAGAATAAAATTACCCTCCCGTGATTGATGATTTGTTTGACCGCCATGTGGTGCGAGGTGTTTTCAAAGATAGACTCGGTCCGTTATCATCAGTTCGAGTTCGAGAGGCGATATCCCAAAGATCGCATTCAGACCGGTATGGGCACTATGAGTTTAGTGGTTATGTCTTTCGGTTTGACCAACGCTCCAATGGTATTTATGGATTTGATGAACCGGGTGTTCAAGCCATTTTTGGATACATTCATGATAGTATTCATCGATGACATCCTGGTTTATTCGCGACAGAGCGTGAGCACGCACTACTCGAGGACGGTACGGGTTCTCGGAATCGCATTTATTCGCCAAGTTCTCCAAGTGTGAGTTTTGGTTGGCCTCTGGCATTCCCGGGCATATTATCGGGTGATGGTGTTCGCGTGGACACACTAAGATTGAGGCGCAATGTCTTCGCCGAGACCTACTCCGACCGAGGCGCGCAGCTTTCTAATGGCAGGTATTATCGTAGGTTTGTAGAGCGCTTGCTTCGATTTCAAGACCATTGACTAGGTCGACTCGTAGCAAACCAAGTTCCAGCGACGAGGTCATGAGCGTGGTTTCCATTCTTCAAGGAAAGGTTGACTCATCGTTATACCGTATTTCCAGTATGCACGTAAGACGTACGTAGAAATTTGAACTTGAGATTAGGCTTGGCCGAATTATTTTTATGCACAACCCCCGGTTAGAGTCGCCGACTAAACGCTTTCGTAGGAAAATTCGCTATGTCATTTTTAATTTTTGCGGATTTTTCCGAGAGGCGAACATTTTGGACCAACAAGAGGGCGCCACTTGGCACCCTCTCATCGAGCACGTTGGGCGCAATAGGTGGACGAAATGGCCTTGTTTGGTCAAGGGTTGGTAGGATATTTTTGTGGTAGTTGGATAAGGTGCACTTGGCAAGATCTCGCCCACACTTGCTATGCACTTGGCATGATCTTGGCCATTGGTCGCCTTTGCTAGACCTATAAATACCCCTTTGGAAGACTTCTTCATCCATTCCAAATATTTCCTAAGTGTTAAAATCCTCCTCCTCCCCTTTGTGTTGAGTTCGCCGAGAGCCCCTCTCCCCTTGGAGAGTACCCCACGGTGGGCCGAGGTATACACCCCCTAGCCTAGTTGTTTTCAGATAAATACCCCCTCTTGGTAGAAATACTCTCAAAAGTATTGTTACTATACCCAAATTACCTTAGTCGATACCTTGTAGTATTCTAAGGTTATACCTATACTAAAAGCCCGTAAATACTATTATACTTTCCTTCACCACAAACCGAAACCCTAGGGAAAATCTCCATAGTTAGTTGAGTATTAAGTAGAAGTTGGTTAGAACTTCTGGGTGGTTTGGAGCGGGTTGGAGCGCACGGAGTCGAGCCAAACGTTGCCCGTGATCGACTTTATACTTGGATAATTATGGGCTTATCGAGGTAAATATCTTGTCCTCTATTGTAATTGGAAATTACATGATTGTTAGACTATATAGTTGAAGTATACTATATATAGAATCGAACGTTGTTATCGCAATGTCTTTGGACTTAAGCCCGAATAATAAGAAACCTTTCGAAAGAAGAACCGAATCAGAATTACATGGACAGTATACAAGAGACTTGTGTAGCTTTTCTGTGAGGTAGAATTGTGCACGTCCGGATTAGACGTATAACCCCCCCTGGTTGGCTTGGTAGCCGGCCCCGATAGAGGAGGAGATTTACGCTGTTGCGGGGGGGAGGTGCTGCCGAATTTTCTGTAGAATGTTCTACGAAGAGACCTAAATGTTAATAAGTGCCTTGTGGCCTTATAGGTGGAAGTACTACGTGTGGCGCGATCTACTTGGCTTAAGGAGTAGCCGACGACTTGAGGTACTTGGAGCGCTTGCTATTAGTCAATACTGCCGCGAGGTATGTGAACCTCTTCCTATCTCTTCTAGCATGATATGTGTGTAACTATGTAAGTAGACGATACGTGTTAAATGTATTTGATTGGTCTAAAACATAAAGTGTTATAACGGCTTTATGGGAAGTTATAAACCTTTATGTATGTAAGAAAATACTTGTGGTTTTTAAAAGGTAACTGATTTGAACTATAACTGGCTGGTTATGTGATAATAAAGAACTTGAAGTATTTCAAAAGATTTTTGAATCATTTTGAAAGAAGAGTAATACTTGGTTTTTGAAAAACTTAAGAGTTATACTAGCTTTATGGGAAGTTAGGTATAACGGCTTAAGAATGTTTTACTGAGTTCGGAAATCGGAAATGTGTATCGACAAACCACTGCAGCGTTAATAAAGGAAAATGTATCGAATAATTAAGTATTATTGAAACCAGTAGAAACTTCTATCTGCATAGAAGCTAAGATGAGAAAAAATGATATTTCCTAGATCATGGCTGCTTAATAAGATGGATTATGAACAAAAATAACCTACTCACATATAAGGCTTATGTTCCTCCGATTGTTTAAAAGAGAATTACATTCTTAAATGAATAAAACTATGAACTACGAAACCTTTCGAAAATGAGAAACTTGAGTAATTGAAATTAGGCAAACTTGAAACGTTTGGAAAAGAATGTGGTTACTTGATTTTACAAAGAGAAGTCTTTTGATTTACTTCAAATGATAATCACTCTATTTTCATATACTACGGGTATCGTGTGACTTTTGTGAAAGTAACGTATCTTTTAAAAGAGTTAATGTATGAAGTACTTTGGGGATAGAAACTCGATCTTGTTAATCATATAGTAGAAAGTGCATTGTGTGTATAACTTGATTGTGTTGGGTTGTGATACTTTCTTGTTTATTTGATGAGTAAACATACTAGGATGCTACGTGTGTTAGTATCTTGTGATTTTTGTGTAAAGGGGTTTCCCCTCGATTGCGCTTAAATAGTTTCAGTATGTGCCGTTATGTTTGTATTGTACCACTCACCGACTGCTCCGAGGTTAAGTCCTCCACGCGGGTAGACTCAAAGTGTCTAGTGACCTATGATTCGAGAATACCTCACGCGGTCCTGTGGGCCTATGCGAGCTACGAGTTCCGGTGTTAGTTTGCGCCCTTTATGGGCACGCGTCCATGTGGCGCGGATCGCGAAGTCGAGGAGGATGGGGAGTAGCTACACTCGATGCGGGAATACCTCACGCGGGCCATCGGGGTGGCCTATGCGAGTCGCGGAGTTTGGCTAGACGCGCACATTAGATACTGCGGGCGAGTGGCCAGCTTTGATCATGTGACGGTCTAGACATATTTCATGATACAGTTTATGACCTTGTTGGTACGGTGGGTTTTAGTAGTCGGCTATGCCTTCATACTTACCCCGTACGATTTTATTATGACACAGGTGGGACCTGGTGTTCATGTGTATCTCTTGGTGCTTTTATATATCATAGATCGCGGTGAGGAAGGTATTTCCACGCATGATTGATGTTGTGGGCGTGAGACCCATATTTATGTATTTGAGTGACGACGAGGCGCGAGTCCTCGGCTTGATATGCATCGCTATTTATTGTGAATCGTAGTTTGGTTATCATACATGTCTCCGCTTTATATAGACTACTATGATTTTATTTACGTGATTTTCGCCACATACCAGACTGCATCGACCTCCTCGGGCCGCTCACGCCGCAGTAAAGGTACACCGCCGTTGATCCTCGCCTTAGGGTCACATTCAAAGATTGGGAAAGCCCGCTTCTCGAGGCTTGTCGTATAGTCCCCTGTTGTTGTAGGTGCTTATATTCAGGGTATGACGGCCCCGTCCCGTCGTTGCCATATCATTCGTAGAGGTCAGTACCGCTGTGGGAAGAGTCAGAAAAGGGATGTAACTGCTCAAATTGCTATTTATATATACCAAGGTAACCGCTTTTGGTTAGCCTGCCTTCTTATTTCACCGTCTTATTACATTGGTTTCATGTATTGTTTTATATTCCGCCGATTACTGATGTTGTATCACTAGGTGCCCGGTAAGGCACTACCACGCCCGGTTCGGTCGTGACAACTACGGCCCGCTTACTCTTCCGAGGGTTAGACGGATACGTGATCTATTGTGATGCCCTGTATCGGTTAGGTGTGTTTGATGCACGGCAGGTGATAGCCTATGCTTCCAAAGCTACTAAGCATGAGGAATTACCCTACCCATGACTTAGAGTTGGCGCGTTATTCATGCCTTGAAGATTTGGAGACATTATTTGTACGGGGTTCATGTGGATATTTATATTGACACAAGAGCCTCCAAGATATCTTCAGCAGATGAGTTGAACTTGAGACAGACGGTGGTTAGAGTTGTTGAAAGATTATGATGTTGATATTCTATACCATCCGGAAGGCCAACGTAGTTGCCGATGCCTTGAGTCGTAGGTCGACGGGAGCCTATCGAGGTACCGAGAGACAGACACGGTCCGTCGATCCACCGCTAGCGAGCTGGGGTTCGATTGATCGATACCGACGATAGCGGGTGCGGGTTCGTGAGGTTGCCGAGTCTTCCATCATTGATGAGGTGAAGATGCTACGCTTGAGGACCTGTTGGTGCGGATCGAGATGCAGCTCTTCGGGAGAAAGAGTCTATTCGAGGTAGCGCTGATGTCGAGATTTGAGGGCCAGGTGTTCCCGATGCGGCAGACTGACCAGATTCTGGGAGGCACATAGTGCTCGTTATTCTATTCATCCGGGGTCGACCAAGATGTACCATGACCTCAGATGTTTGTATTGGTGGGATGGCCCAAGAGGACGTGCAGTTTTGTTGCACGCTGTCCTAATTGCCGCAGTTAAGGTCGAGCACCGTGAGGCCCAAATGGATTATTGCAGTCTATTGAGATTCCGACTTGGAAGTGGGAGATGATCAACATGGACTTTGTTACAGGGTTACCTCGTACTCAGAGGAAGTACGACTCCATTTGGGTTATTGTTGACAGGCTGACGAAATCAGCCCATTTCCTTCCAGTCAGGACGACGTTTTCGGCTGAGGACTATGCCAGATTGTACATCAGAGAGATTGTGAGGCTGCACGGTGTCCCGGTGTCGATTATATCTGATAGGGGAGCCCAGTTTACAGCTAACTTCTGGAGATCTTTCCAGAAGGGTCTAGGGACACAGGTGAGTCTCAGTACATCATTTCATCCTCAGACTGACGGGCAGGCAGAGCGTACTATCCAGACACTTGAGGATATGCTGCGAGCCTGCGTGATTGATTTCAGTGGTAGCTGGGAGGATCATTTGCCTCTTGTGGAGTTTGCTTATAACAACAGCTACCATTCCAAAGATACGATGGCGCCATACGAGGCTTTGTATGGCGGAAATATAGATCGCCGATTGGTTGGTTCGACGTGGCGAGGTGCGCTTAGTTGGCCCGCACTTGGCATACAGTTGTGGATAAGGTGAAGCTTATCCAGAGATTGTTAGCTCGTAGTCGATGTAAGTCATACGCGGATAATCGGCGGCGATTTGGAGTTTCGTAGATGATTGGGTCTTCAAGGTGCCACCCACGGCGGTGTGATGAGATTCGGAAGAAGGAAACTCAGCCCAAGGTACATTGGGCCCTACCAGATCGTTCGTCGGGTGGGCAAGGTTGCCTACGAGTTGGATCTGCCATCAGAGTTAGAGGCGGTACATCCGGTCTTCCATGTTTCTATGTTGCGGAAGTGTATCGGTGATCCAGCGAGAGTTTTTCCTGCTAGTGAGGTCCAGGTAACAGAGGGGTTATCGTATGAGGAGAGTCCTGTGGAAAAATGATAACCGGGAGGAGATGACTTGGGAGGCGGAGGAGGACATGTTGAGGAAGTATCCTCACTTATTTCCTATACCTTCAGGTAATTCATCTTCCCTTACTTGTCAAGTTTTAATTGAAGTATCTCTTTTGCTTAAATGCTATTATGTGGCCATGTGTGGCATTTTTGGTATGTCTGGGTTGTGAAAGGAAACTGTGTCGCTAATTAAGTTTGACTCCGAAAGAACATTCGGGGACGAATGTTTCTAAGGGGGGAAGAATGTTACACCCCGTAATTGCAGGACATGTTTTAAGAACGTAAGTAAGAACTTACAAATGTTAAGATTTGAGACTTGTAAAAATTTATCGGAAATTGTGGAATTGTCGGAAAATGTATTATTGTGACGTATGGGAGGGCGACACGTGTCACCCCCCCTTATGTGATGCCTTGGTCGAAATGTGCAAGGGCAAGAGGGTCATTGGACCAAGTCTTGCAACATGTGTAGCATGAGAAATTTGACTAAGTCAAAAGGTCAATAAGTCTTGATCTTTTGTAAGACCACATCCAAACCTCACATTTGTGTATATCTTGACCATCCAATTCACTATATAATACTAGTAGAGAGGAGCTTAACACTTAGAAATTATTTCACAAAAATTGAAGACTACACTTAGGGGCTCTGGTTTCACTACTAGGAAGAAGAAAAAATTTGTTTCTTGTTCATTCAACTCCCCACTTTAAACCAAGGTTCTTAGGTGTATTGTAAACACATCTCAATAGAAAAATCTTGGAAAAGATTGTTTACTGTTAGTCAGAAACGAAAACCTAATGGTCTTTCTAGGTTTTATTTGGAGATTTGAAGGATAATTGTTGGTGTTGTTCTAAGGGTCTCAACAAGTTTGAAGTGTCTTGGAGGGCTATAAACTACTAAGGAGCGACTTGGATCGGGGTTGATTAAGAATCATTGAGGTATAATCTTGTTCTTTTAAAGGTGTTACAAGATTACATATTTATATTGTTGTTGATAGCTTGTATGTTGCGAGCATGAACGGTTGTTATATCGAGGTTATAAGGATTATGGATTGATTATAGCCTTGGAACCGAAATGTAATGTAAGCCATAACTAAGTTGAATTACAATTTAATCGTTGTTAGAATCGTCGCATGTTATTGACTCAAGATTATGGTAGTTATAACCAAATGCGACATGATATCATATTATGCTACCAATTTGGATTGAAATGGAAATCGATAGAATTGGTATTGTTGAACTCAAGGTACGAATTTGGACTTGTAGTTTGTATTAGTTGGTTATTCATTTGTATTGATTACCTTCATATAATTGTGAGCCAATTGGGGCTGTTTGGTTATTCATTTGTATTGGATTACCTTCTATATAATTGTGAGCCAATTGGGGCTGTTTGGTTATTCATTTGTATTGATTACCTTCTATATAATTGTGAGCCAATCGGGGCTGGTTATTGTATTTCGCCTTGAAAAAGTGGCAAAGTAAGTAAAACAAAGGAGGTGTCGTTCGATTTTCCGTAGAATATAGAGACTTAACACTTATGATATTCTACGATTGAAGTAAGGCTTTAATAGACGATTGTGAATATTATAGGTTGACATACTACGGCGGGACTTTGTACTTGGCAAGTGGTTTGACCCGACGAGGTATGTAGAACTTTTTCCTATCTTTGAGCATGACTAGTTTCACAGATATAGTACTAGAGACGTACAAGACTTTGACATTCCTTACTAGCCTTATAAAATGTCAAGTCGGGTGAGTTAGGAAGTTAACTCACTTTCTTGAAAATATTAAGGATGTCTTAAGTCTTAGTAGAGTTAAGGGACTTGAAGGGATTTAAAGTATGTGATACTTGTGTCGTTTTAATCGTATAAGTCCCTTGGATAGGAAAATGTACTTGACTAAAGTATAAAGTGAATGTAACGACTTTATGGGGAGTTGGTTATATTGACTTTATGCAAAGGTAAATGGCTAGTGTTAATGAAAGACAAATTGATTTTAAGGTATCAATTGCCTAAGATTTTAATAAGAAAAGGAGTCACTTGATTTAGAAACCTACTTTAATTCTAAAGGTATTGTGACTTGTCTTGAAATGTAATTTGGACTTGATACTATGGTTACTAGTGTCTTGGAAGCTTTCTACTAAAAAGAGTCATTTGTTTTTAAAGAGTAGAAGTACGTGGTACTTTGGGTTAAATTCCCGGATTCTTATAAAAGACATGATAAGTGCCTAAAGTAAACTAAAATGAGAGTGTAGATGAATAAGACTAATACGAAGTTAGGGGGATTGCTAACTTGTTTAATTATTGTATGACGGCCGGTTTTGAGATAGGGTAAGAGTATCAGTGAGGGGCAAACCCCCAAGACGCTATACCACCTTCTCCAGGATAAGAGTATAAATGAGGGGTAAGCCCCCAAGACGTTATACCACCTGCGTTACTATCTTCTTCAGGGTAAGAGTATCGGTGAGGCAAACCCCAAGACGCTATACCACCGCCCAGGTAAGAGTATAAATGAGGTAAGAACCCCAAGACGTTATACCACTGCTTTTACGGGTTCACTACCCATGATTTGATTGTAGATCGCTATTGTGATGTTGTACATTTATTCTTTTGATTTACTCTCATTGTTAGTAAGGCAATCGGTAATCGTAATTTTGTTATCACGCATGTCTCCCGCTTTGTTTTAAACTTATATTGCAATTACGATTTTCCGCTTTACATACTTAGTACATATTGTAATCGACCCCTTCCTGGGCCGCGCTCATGCCGCAGGGAAGGGTAAGCAGGTGGCGGGTCCTCACTCTTAGGATCGCTGATCGGACATAGGAAGCTCCATTATCCGGAGGCTTGTCGTTCGTTTGGTACAGTTTTTCCCTGATGTTGTAGATTTTGGTACATTCGTGGTATGGCGGCCCCGTCCCGCCACGCTTGATATTCCTAGAGGTCCGTATTCACATATGTGGTTGAGGTAAGAACCGAGTTGTAAAGTTGTACTTTGACTTTGTTTATATTATGGAAGCGGCCTTATCGGCAGCTTGTGTTGTATATTATTTACACACGTGTTTATGTTGTGTATGTTCCGCCGCTATTCTCTCGATGTATACCGAACGGGTGCCTGTAGGGCACCGCCGCGCCCGGTCGGTCGCCGTGATACCGCTCATGCCGCAGTCGAGGTACATAGCTTGTCGATCCGCACCCTCAGATCACTGCTCGCTTCTTGAAAGCTCCATTTCTCCGGAGGCTTTGTCTTTTGGTACGGTTCCCTGAGGTTGTAGACTTTTGTACATTCAAGGGTATGGCGGGTGTTACACCCCGTAGTTCCAGGGTATGTATGTGAGGACATACGTACGAGAATACGACAGTAATATTGGAAAGAAAGAAAGGTGGGATTTTTCGACGGAAAAGTTTCCGGGTTTTGTGAGGAAAAAGGTTCGTTAGTGGGAATTGGATTCCAAGATTTGGTATTCGGACTTTTTGGAATATTTAAGAATTATGGAATTATATTTCCGGAATTGGTCACGTGGGGCCCACATGTCACGACCCGTTCCGGGGCCCGTGACTGGTGCCTTACCGGGACACCCAATTAGTCATACATCAGAGTAACCAGCGGAATATAAAACAAGACAGGAAACAGTTTATAAAATAAGACACAGTTTATCTGATGAAAAGCTTGCCTTTCGGCATAATATAAATAACTCAAGTTTTGCAGTTACATCCCAACTGCATAATAGTACTACTGCACTTCTAAGGAAGTAAACAACTATGGAGGACAGGCCGCCATACCGATCAGACAAAACTATCTACAATACAGGAGATCATACCCAAAAGTAGAGCCTCCTAGAAGATGGAGCTCACGACACCAACGCAAAGATCCTAAGGATGTGGATCTAGCACTGCCGCTTACCGCTGATGAACGCAGCCCCAAGGAGGTCAAGATAACAGTACCAAGTATGTGAAACTATAAAGTACTTAAAATGAAATCAAAGTATTTAAAACCTTTTCACAAATACAATCACTCAATTGCACATAGTGCCACATCACAAACAACAAAGAATAGGAAATCAGAATGTGTCTATTCTAGGCCGCGAATGATCAAGCAAGGCCAATCGCCCATAGTATCATTCTCGCGTGCCTAGTCCTCGACTTCCGCACTCGCATAGGTCCCACACTGCACCGCGTGAGATATTTCTCGATCGGGGCAGCTAACCCCCAGATCCGCCTAGGCTCCCGCAGCCCGCATAGCCTCAAAAGACCGCATAGTCTCAACAGACCGCATAGGAGTCCTCGCGATCAGGCTAAACGCCCGAATGATCAATCCCGAGCATACCGCCGCCCGCATAGTCTCACAGACCGCATAGGCCGTATAGACCGCGATCATGGGGCAAGCCTCGTATAACAAAGGGGTAGGTGATACAATAACGATACAATGGACTTACCGGTTAGCAACGTAAGTACAAAGAAAGAACGCACTTTACACAAAGATTACAAGACACTAACACGGTAGCGCCATAACATGTCTACTTATCAAACAATCTTACTACACTTAATGCAAATCAATACAAGGCTTTTATAAACAAAACAAGTAAATGCCTTTTTATCTTCTTAAGTCGTTATACCTAACTTCCCATAAAGCCAGATAACTCTTACGCTTTTGTTTTAAAACCAAATATTTATCTTCTGTTAAAAATGATTCAAGATTCTTTTGAAATGTTTTCGCTTCTTTGTTATTCAAGCTTAAGCCGTGAGGCATTCCGTAAGTATTATTCGAGCTTAAGCGTGAGGCATTGCCATAAGTATTATTCAGTAACACATGACGTCTACCGTACTATATATTATAAAATATCATGCTTTAGGAAGAATCACATACCTTCTCAAATAAAACCACCGCCAAGTTGAATATGTCGCACACAGAGTCACTATAATAGTCACAGATATCTATCAAAGATCGCTCCGAGGGTCATTCTAAACAGTGGGTTCATAATTCTACGGAAAGTCGGGCAAGACAACCCTACCCGGTGAGCTATGTAAGTTCATCGTGAAAATAGTCCATGTGAGTATGATCAATTATTCTTCTTTAAACCCTTCATCGTGATAATACCAATTCTATTCTCGTGATATTCTTCTAAGTATCTAATACTTATTCTAATACTACAACAAAGAAGTATTCTCTAATTCAAAAGAGGTTAGGATTAGTTACCTCGGTAAGCCCAATAATATCCTAGATAAAGTCGCTACCGAGCAAGGTTTAGCTCTAAGTTGTACGCTCCAGAGTCTAAGAAACCTTGAAGTTCTTCACAACTTCTACTAAGGACTAAGGGATTTGGGCTAGGTATTTTGGGCATTATAACGGTACTAGAAGACAACTTTTCTACCAAGGGAGGGGTAGATTTCGGCTAGCTAGGGGGTAGGCCTCGCCAAGCTTCTCGAGGGAAGGGGTGTTGGACGAATTGCTAACAAAGGGAGAGGAAGGATTTTAGACTTGAAAGCTTTTGTGGATGAAGAACTTCTTCATCTCAAGAGGGTATTTATAGCTTCAAGCCTTGCCAACCAATGGCCAAGATGAAGACAAGTGCAAGGCAAGTGTAGGGTGAGGATTTAGGCAAGTGTCCTTGGCCAACTTGCACACAAAATATCCTACCAACTCCAAGACAAAAGAAGCCAACCCAATCGGCCCTATTGCCGTGTCAAGTCCACCAATTGGAGGTGACAAGTGTCGCCTCCCGCTGGTCCAAAATGTTTCGCCTCCGGAAAAATCCGCAAAAATACTAAATGACATAGTCGGAATTTTCTACGAAAGTCGTGGAAACGCTTCGCCGAAAACGATTCTTCTAGTGTGTTGTGCACAAATAAAACGCCCAAGGCTAACTTTAAAGCCAAACTTTAGACGTATTCCTTACGCACATACTGAAATACGGGTATAACATTCTCCTCCTTAGAAACATTCGTCCGAATGTTCCTTCTCAAGACGATTATCGAAGAAGCTTAAACAGCTTAGCAAATGCCACACACGGCCACAAAACAACACTTAGGCATAAATGATAATGGAAATTTACAAGTAGGAAAGTGAATTACGGAGGTGGGAATAGGTGAGGATACTTCTGTCTCATGTCCTCCTCGGCTTCCCACGCCATCTCCTCTCGAGCTCGTTCCGCCACAAGACTTTGACGGCCACGCCCTTCGTCCGCAGACGCCTAACTCCGACGATCGACTATCGCTATGGAATCTCCTCATACGATAACCCCCACACCGACATCGCCAATCGGTGTACCCTAGATGGATCCCCGATACATCTCCTCAAGATAGATACGTGAAACACGGATGCACCGCTTCCAGATCGGACGGCAGATCCAACTCGTAGACAACCTTGCCTACCTCGCGGACAACTGAAACGCCCAATGTACTGGCCGAGTTTCTTCTTCCCGACTCATCACACCCTTCACGGTGACACCTTTAGGAAAACCCAATCATCTATCGCGAACTCTGATGCCGACGACGATGATCCGCATACGACTGGCCGACTCGAGTCATTAATAGTCGCCTCGATAAGCTTCACCTTATCCATCATCGCTGCACCAACCGTCCCACTAGCCGCACTCGCCCACATCGAACCAACCTATAGGCGACCGCACTTCCTCCCATACAAGGCCTCATAAGGCGCCATCTGAATACCGGAGTGGTAGCTATTATTATACGCAAACTCAACTAGAGGCAAATGATCCTCCCAACTACCATCGGTCAATAACACAGCTCGCAAAGATATCCTCAAGAGTCCGATAGTGCGCTCTCGTCCGTCTGCTCTGTGGATGAAATGCGACTCGTGCTCACCGCGTCCCTAAACCTCTTCGAAAGACCTGAAGTTAGCCGAACCGGGCTCTCCGCCGATATGATCGAAATAGGACTCCATGCGACCGACGATCTCGGATGTAAAGTCCGCATAATCCTCACCAAAAGTCGCCCGGACGGGAAGAAAGTGGGCTGATTTCACACCGTCGACGATAACCCATATAGAATCATGTCTCCTCCGAGTAGGTAATCTCGTGATAAAGTCCATGTTGATTACCTCCTACTTCGTGGGATCTCAATCGTCAGAATAAGCCACCGTGCCTCGTGCTCTACCTTCACCGCCGACAACACGGCACCGAGCTACGAACTCGCCACGCCTCTCTTCAAGCCATCCCACCAATACAGATCTAAGGTCGTGGTACATCTTGGTCGACTTCGATGGATAGAGTAACGCGCGCAGTGTGCTTCCCCAAGAACTCGCAAGTCTCAAACATCCGAACACATACCGCCTCAAACCTTAGCACCCCATCAAAGTGCTACCTCAAAAGGACCCTTGCCCTCACGAAGAGTCGTATCACGATATCGAATCAAAGCCGATCCTCGAACTGCCTCTTCACCTCCTCGACGATGGAAGACTCGCAACCTCACGAACTCTAACCCCACCGCTATCGTAATCAATCAAACGGACACCAAGGCTCGCTAATCGATGCAAATCACGAACCATGTCCCTCCTCTCTAGCCGCACATCCGATAGGCTCCCATCGACCTACGACTAAGAGCATCCGCCACAACATTGGCCTTCCCGTGGTACAGATATCAACATCGTAATCCTTAAGCAACTCTAACCACCGCCTCGCCGTAAGTTCAGCTCCTCGGTCGAAGATATACCGAGGCTCTTGTGGTCTGTATAAATATCCACGTGAACCCCATACAAATAGTGCCTCCGATCTTCAAAGCGTGAATTACTACCGCTAACTCCAAATCACGCGGGGTAGTTCTCTCGTGTTTCTTCACCGCCGGGATGCATATGCTATAACCCCGCCACGCTGCATCAACACACATCCCAACCCGATGCCCGACGATCACAATACGACATAACCGTCTGACCCTCCGGAAGAGTAAGAACGGGCGGCCGCCGCCTCTTTCAAAGAATCGGAAACCCCGCCACAAGCATCACCATCAAACTTGGCCGCCTCGAGTCACCTAGTCAATGGTGCAGAGATAAGCAAACTTCTCCACGAACCGATAATATCCTCGCAAGGCCCGTAAAATCGCGAACCTCGCCGAGTAGAGGTCTAGGCCAAGTCCCGATCGCTTCGATCTTGGCCGTATCCACTTGAATGCCATCACCCGACAATATGCCCAAGAAACGCCATCAAGTCAACCAAAACTCACATTTGGAAAACTTGGCGCATAATCGCCGGTCCCGAGAATCACAAGACAGCTTTCAAATGCTCCGCATGCTCTCGCCTGAGCGAATAAACCAAGATATCATCAATGAACACTATCACAAACGTGTTCAAAAATGGTTTGAACACTCGTTCATCAAATCCATGAATACCACGAGCATTGGTCAACCTAAAAGACATGACCACGAACTCATAATGCCCGCATCGGGTCTGAATGCACTTGTGGACATCCACCTCTCTCGACTCGCACTGATGATAGCCCGATCGCAGATCAATCTTGGAGAAACATCTCGCACTCGCAATCTGGTCGAACAAATCATCAATCTCGGAAGCGGGTATTCGTTTAATGGTCACCTTGTTCACCGTCAGATCAACACACATGCGCAGCTGGCCCCGCCCTTCTTCTTCTTCACGAACAAAACCGCGCCTCAGGAGAAACACTAGGCCCGATGAAGCCCTTCTCCAAAGAAATCTCTGCTGATCCTTCAACTCTCTTAACTCGGCAGGTGCCATTCTGTATGGCGGAATGGAAATAGGCCGAGTGTCTGGCAATATGTCAATACAAAACTCAATCTCCCTCTCAGGAGGGATACCCGGGAGGTCATCCGAAACACTTCGGGAACTCACGACCATCGAACCGATCAAAATCTGGTACCGCAGCCTTCAAGATCAAACACCCGAACGAGATGGTAGATATACCCTTCGCACCATCTTCCTAGCCTTGAGGTAGGAAATAAACCTACCCTCGGCGACATCAAGCGCCCTCCCACTCAACAACCTGGCCTCAGAAACTGAACTGCATTACTCTCTCTCTGCAGTCTACATTGGCGTAGCAAGAAGCTAGCCAATCCATCCCCATAATCACGTCAAAGTCAATCATCTCCAACTCTATCAAGTCGGCTAGGGTCCGACGATCAGTAAATGGTCACAGACAAGCTCTATATATACCCGCCGAGCTACCACCGAATCACCCATCGGCGTAGCTACCTCGAAAGGGTCTATGGACTCGTGCTCTATCCCTATCCTACTAGCAACAAGGGAGATATATAGGACGAGTAGAACCGGATCTATCAAAGCATACACATCAAACCTGAACCGATAAGGTACTGCGATTTACATCAGTGAGGCCTCCCGATCCCGCTTACCGACAAAGCATATATGCGGTTCTCGAGGACCGCGAATCCGGGACTGCGCCACGACCGCCGCGACCCGATCCATGTGTACCTTGCTCCCGGGCGAGTAATCGTCGGGGATGAAGAAGCCGCAATGCACTCGTAGGCCGAGCCTACCACCGCCGCCGGCCGGACAAATCCGCAAAGTGACCTGCTGCCACAAGTATAGCAAGCTCCCGAGTACGCCTCCCGTAATGGTATTCGCCACAACGGGCACACCGAGCGCACCTCAACGTTAGCACCGCTACCGAAATCAAGTCCCGCCCCGACCGCCGACCGCCTGCCGCGGCCGAAAATGAGGTAGGAGCGCTCGCGCCGGCCGTGGTGCACCGACTTGGCGATGCCGCCACCCCGAGGACCACCAAAAGAACCGGCCGCTCGCCTTCTTCGCGCTGATATCGCTTACCCGGGCTCTACGCCTCACAACCCAGCAGATGAGCTCGCATACGGTTATGTCCATGCTCGGTCAAGGGACACACCCGAACAAGACTCGGCCATGTAATCATCTAGCCAAGTGACATAGCGATGCACCGTCCTCCATCTCTCGCACTGCATGGGACATATCGAGCCAAAGAATCAAACTCGACATTGTACTCCTCACCAGGCGCCCTCCCCTGCCTCAAAGAACAAGAATCTATCACTCGTGCCTCCTCATCCGCGAGGCAAGAAGTGTGTGAGAAAAGCCTCAAAACTCATCCCATACCGGAGGTGCATGCTCTCCCGAAAGCTCCATGAATCAAACCAATCGATCGCGGTATCACGCACCGATGCGAACCGAATGTCACGGCCTCGCCTTCAAGCCACGATCACCCGCATAATCCTGCGGTGACGGATGAACTCGCGATCATCTTCCGCCGACCAAAAACTCGGGCTACAACTCAAGAAATCTCAGAGCCTCAAACTATACGCCTCGGTGCACTACGGGCGCGATCGAGCCGAGCCGAACTGCCGCATCCAGCCTCTCTCAGACGGGCCACAACTTTAGCCAATAGCTGGGCCATCTCCTTGTACCCTAACTCCTCCGCCCCAGGCTGTGGGACAGGGGGTGTGGGTACTGTGGTCTCTGCTGGGGCCAGCGGCGTCATAGAACTCGCCGTCTCTGGTATAGACTGGGCCTCGAGCCCTCAGAACTCGTGTCTCGCTAGCGCCTCCTGGCCGCTTCTTGCCCTTCGGGCCGGTTGCCTTTACGTGGAGGCATAATCATTACAGAAAGAAATTCGTTAGAGGGGTCCAACCTCTAACACAGCTCTAATGCACGATCTCATAATGAGAAGTATGGCAACCAATCCTAAATAGCCTATAGCTTCCTGCTTATTGGTGTGGTGCACAACACACCGATAATCAAGACTCTACTAGATACGGTCGTAGACACTTTCCGAGGATTAATCGCTCGATACCACTTTTGTCAAGACCTGCCTCGGCCCGTGGATCGTGCCTTACCGGCACCCAATTAGTCATACATCGAGTAACCAATGAATATAAAACAAGACAGAAACAGCTTTATAAAATAAGACACGCTTTATCTGATGAAAAGCTTGCCTTTTCGCATAATATAAATAACTCAAGTTTTGCAGCTACATCCCAACTGCATAATAGTACTACTGCACCTCTAAGGAAGTAAACAACTATGGCGGACAGTGGCTCCCGCCATACCCTCGATCAGACAAAACTATCTACAATACAGGAGATCATACCCAAAAGTAGAGCCTCCGAGAAGATGGAGCTCTCGACACCAACGCAAAGATCCTAAGGATGTGGATCTAGCACTGCTTGCCTTACCGCGGCATGAACGCAGCCCCCCGAAGGAGGTCAGTACAACAGGTACCAAGTATGTGAAACTATAAAGTACTTAAAATGAAATCAAAGTATTTAAAACCTTTTCACAAATACAATCAGCTCAATTGCACATAGTGCCACATCACAAACAACAACGATAATAGGAAAATCAGAATGTGTCTATTCTAGGCCGCGAATGATCAAGCAAGGCTAATCGCCCATAGTATCATTCTCGTGCCTAGTCCTCGACTTCGCACTCGCATAGTCCCACATTGCACCGCATGAGATATTTCGCATCGGGGCAGCTAACCCCAGATCCGCCTAGGCTCCGCAGCCCGCATAGCCTCAAAAGACCGCATAGTCTCAACAGACCGCATAGTGAGTCCCCAGATCAGCTAAACGCCGGAATGATCAATCTCGAGCATACCGCTGCTCGCATAGTCTCACAGACCGCATAGCCGTATAGACCGCATCAAGGGGCAAGCCCTCGGTATAACGATCGAGGGTAGGTGATACAATAACGGACAATGGACTTACGGTTAGCAACGTAAGCACAAAGAAGAATGACCCCTTTACACAAGATTACAAGACACTAACACGGTAGCGCCATAACATGTCTACTTATCAAACAATCTTACTACACTTAACGTAAATCAATACAAGGCTTTTATAAACAAAACAAGTAAACAGCCTTTTATCTTCTTAAGTCGTTATACCTAACTTCCCATAAAGCCGATAACTCTTACGCTTTTGTTTTAAAAACCAAATATTTATCTTCATTAAAAATGATTCAAGATTCTTTTGAAATGTTTTCATTTGTTATTCTGCTTAAGCTGAGGCATTGTAAGTATTATTCGAGCTTAAGCCACAGGCATTGCCATAAGTATTATTCAGTAACACATGTACGCCTCACCGCACTATATATTATAAAATATCATGCTTTAGGAAGAATCACATACCTTCAATAAAACCACCGCCAAGTCAATATGTCGTACAGAGAGTCACCTATAATAGTCACAGATATCTATCAAAGATCGCCTGAGGGTCATTCTAAACAGGGGTTCATAATTCTACGGAAAGTCGGGCAGACAACCCTACCCATGAGCTATGTAAGCTCATCGTGAAAACAAATTCTATGTGAGTACGCTCAATTATTCTTCTTTAAACCCTTCATCGTGATAACAGTTCAATTCTATTCTGTGATATTCTTCTAAGTATCTAATACTTATTCTAATACTACAACAGTAAGTATTCTCTAATTCAAAAGAGGGTTAGGATTAGTTACCTCCGTAAGCCCAATAATATCCTAGATAAAGTCGCGCCTGAGCAAGGTTTAGCTCCTAAGTTGTACGCTCCGGTAGCTCCAAGAAACCTTAGAAGTTCTTCACAACTTCTACTAAGGACTAAGGGATTTGGGCTAGGGTATTTTGGGCATTATAACGATACTAGAAGACAACTTTTCTACCAAGGGAGGGGGTAGATTTCATTAGCTAGGGGGGGGTAGGCCCTCGGCCAAGCTTCTCAAGGGGAAGGGGGGGGGGGTGTTGGACGAATTGCTAACAAAGGGAGAGGGAAGGATTTTTAGACTTGGAAAGCTTTTGTGGATGAAGAACTCTTCATCTCAAGAGGGGTATTTATAGCTCAAGCCTTGGCCAACCAATGGCCAAGATGAAGACAAGTGCAAGGCAAGTGTAGGGTGAGGATTTAGGCAAGTGTCCTTGGCCAACTTGCACACAAAATATCCTACCAACTCCAAGACAAAAGAAGCCAACCCAATCGGCCCTATTGCCGTGTCAAGTCCACCAATTGGAGGGTGACAAGTGTCGCCCTCCCGTTGGTCCAAAATGTTTCGTCTCTCGGAAAAATCCGCAAAAATACTAAATGACATAGTCGAATTTTCTACGAAAGTGGAAACGCTTCGCCGAAAACGATTCTTCTAGTGTGTTGTGCACAAATAAAACGTCCAAGGCTAACTTTAAAGCCAAACTTTTTGTACGTATTCCCTTACGTACATACTCTGGAAATACGGGGTATAACACCACAGGAGGAATTTACGGTTTGAGGGGCCCACTTTATTTTCGTATTTTTGGCATTACGGATTTTTCCGAGAGATGAAATATTTTGGACCAATAGGAGGGCGACATGTGTCACCCTTAGGTGGCATTGGTTGGACGAAAATGGTGGGCAAGTGGCCAAGTCATTAAGTCAAGTCTTGCAAGATATTTCTTTGGGATAGTGGGAGTAGGTTTGGACGTTTTTTGTGGGGCAAGTGGAGGCCTTGTTGGACGTTTTTCTTGAGCAAGTGGATGGCCACATGTCTCTTTGTTGTGGGGGACATATGTCCCAAGGTTGTGGTAGACATATGTCCCAATGTTGTGGTGGACACTTGGTGGAAGACTCCACTCACACAAGCTACCTAATCTACACCCTCCACTTGCTTGAATCTTGGCCATTGAAGGTTCTATAAATACCCCCTTAAGTGCAAGACTTCTTCATCCACTTAAACATTTTCCAAGTCTCAAAACTCCTCCCCTTTGAGTAGCTCGCCCAAACACCCTCCCCTCTCCTTGTTGTTCTCGGCAATTAGCCCTCCCCCTTGACCAAAAGTTGTCCAAAAATTCTTAAAGTTTTAAGTGTTCTTCCTTAGAGTGTTAGGAAGATTGTGTACCAAGAGTTGGAAAATATTTCACACCCCTAGCCTAGAAACCTTACCTTGGCCGAAACTTGCCATAGTTTGAGCCTAAGTGTCCTTCACTTTTTGGAGTTGGATCTTGAAGAGAAGTTGTTAGAAACTTCTAAGGGTTGCTTGGAGCGGTTTGAAGCATACAGAATAGGAGCTAAACGTTGCTCAGGATCGACTTATATCTTGGATAATTTTGGGCTTATCGAGGTAATGATCTTTGTCCCCCTATTGTAATTGGATATTACATGTTGTAGTAATTTAGAATTGAGTATAAGATTTATTGGAAGGATGATTATAAAGAATTGAACTGTATTTACATTGGACTGTATTTACAGTAGACTTGTGTAGTTTGACGGGTAGGGAAATGCTGCCGAATTTTCCGTAGAATAAGGAACTATTTACTTAGAATATGCTACGAAGAGAACTAGAGGTTGATAGATATATTGTGGTTATTATAGGTGGATTTTCTACGTGCGGCATACTCGACTTGGCTTGTGGATTAAGCCGAAGAGGTATGTGATTCTTCCTATACTCTTGAGCATGATTGTTGTAAACTATATAGTACGGTAGACGTACGTGTGTGAAATGAATTTGGTTTATTTAAAACATAAAGTGTTATAATGACTTTATGGGAAGTTAGTTATAACGACTTTATGAAGGTAAAAGAAAGATTTGATTTTGAAAGCTAAACGACTTGATTTCGGAAAAGGAAAAGTAACTTGATTTAAGTATAGGTTACTTGTTTTGAAAAGAGTAAGTATTTGAGTTTTAAAAAGTATACTTGATGTTGTCTTAAAACTATAAAGCACTTGGTTTAAAAAGTATAGAGTACTTGATTTTAAAAAGTCTTGTAAAGATTTTCTGAAAGGTGTAGTAATTTGGTTTGAAAAGAAAATGTGTTTGATACTACGAGTGACAGTATCGTATGACTTTTACGTAAAAAGAGGTCTTTTTGAAAGAATGAAAGTATGTAGTATTTTGGGGTTGAAACCGGATTGTTGACATAAAATGAAAGTAAGTTGAACTTGCCTATGTCATGATAGCCTTTGTTGTGCAAGTGTTTTGATTCATACCGCGTGTCTCGGGAGGGTTATCGATTGATTGTTTGGACATACTGACACGTTGGATGGTCCACGAGTATGCGTCCACTTTGAGTATTATCTGGTTATTTCTTTTGGACATACTGACACGTTGGGTGGCCCACGAGTATGCGTCCACTTTGAGTATTATCTTGTTATTTCCTTTAGACATACTGACACGATGGGTGGCCCACGGGTATGCGTCCAGTAGGATGGTTTCATGGCCATGCTTATACCGAGGTAAGATGCCGGGGCATGCGGTCATTGTGAGGATTATGTTATTTATCCATGGACGGCTAATCCATGAAGCTTGCCGCGGTGACGAGCGATCACGGGCTCGATTTGTACATGTGGTTACAGGCACACTTTAGATACTTGTCTGGTCATTTCTGCGTGTATCGGCAGTGCTCGTAGATAGCTTAAGATACTTGCCAGTCATATCTCTTGAGACGGAGGCTATCAGACGCTAGCTTTAGATACTTGCCTCGGCGATTGCGTGGCTGGTTTGGATCTCGTAGTTGGCTTCCGCATTTTGCGTGAAGTTTTATGACTAGCCTTGACCGTAGTTGGCTACTCTACGGCCCGATCGGTTTAATGACGCAGCAGATCTAGTGTTCACATACGGGTGTTGTTTCACATCATGTATCGCTGGCGGTGAGGAATGGGTTCCACGCATGATTGATATTATGGGCGTGAGACCCATAGTAGTTATGTGAGTGATTATTTTGGGGATATCGTCCCCTTTCTTGACATAATCGCATTTACTTATTGCGAAATGATTTTATAAAATGATGAAATGTGATTTCATTCTGATTTTCGATTTCACATACTTGGTAATTGCCAGATCGACTCTTCGGGGCTGCGTTCATGCCGCATGTAGGTACACGGTTGTTGATCCTCGCTCATGGATCGCAGGCTCGGCTTGGGAAGCTCCGCTTTCTCGGAGGCTTATCTTTTGGTATAGTCCTGTCACATGTAGGTACTTGTACATTCGGGGTATGGGCCCGTCCCGTCCATAGTTGTTGTTACATTCTTAGAGGTGTAGATCGCTAGGCGTGGTTTGTAAAGGATTGTAATCGTTCGGTTATATTGTATATACATGAAGGTGACCGTTTGGTTAACTTTGTTTCCTTATCTTGTATCTTGTTTCTCGCTTAAGTTTTTATTTCCGCTGATTTTCTCCGATGTTGTATCACTAGGTGCCCGGTAAGGCACCGCGGCCCGAGGTCGGTCGACAATGGCCCTGTCTCCGCCACAGCTTGTTATTCTTAGAGGTCTGTAGTCATATCTTGTGGTTTTGGGTTGTAAAGAAAAGAAAGAGTTGTACTGCTTTTATTTATGGATTTTGTATATTTTTACTAAGGTGGCCTCATCGCCAGCTTTGTTGTTATTTAATGTCTAAGTATTATGTGAGTTGTATGTTCCGCTATTCTCTCGATGTATACTGAAGGGTGCCTGTAGGGCACCGCGGTGTCACGACCGACCCAAAGCCGCGATCGTGCCCTACCCGCCACCCTTATACTCATACAACATAATAAATCTAAGATAAATAACACTTTTTTTAAAACTAAGGCCAAGCCGATAAGGTGCCATAACATAAAAATTACCCAAAGGGTCTACATCGCTTAACAATGTAAAAACAACTCTAGCCACCACCCACGGATGAATACAGACCTCTAAGATTTGGACAAATACTATGACGGACAAGGCCCCGCTGCACTCGAATATACATAACCATGACGACAAGCTCCGAACATTGGAGCCATCTCAAATCTTTGAACCAGGATCCTAAGTCGCGGATCCACAATCGTACCTAAACTGCGGACATTTAACGCAGCTTCCGGAAGTCATAACAGTACCAAATATGGAACGGAAAATATGGTACAAGAAACAAATCATAACTGCATAAAAAGAATGACAGGGCAAGTATAAAAAGTAAATACCAGATCCTACCGTGTCATTACCATCTCGTGAACTTAATCGCATACCTTATTATCTTTTCCCATTTTTACATAAAAGTTATAGTCACATTCTTACGCATATGCTTAGGAAAACCGTCAAGTTCATTACCATATAACTTACTTACGCGCATAACATAATCCGCCCTTTACGGAGGACGCCATACGCCTGCCCAACTGGGACGCGATAAAGTCACATAAGTCGGCCCATAGAGGTATACTGCCCGGCCCATTTCTGGGACGCGATAATGTCATATAGTCGCCCATAAAGGTATCGCCGGCCCATTTTCGACATGATAATGTCATATAGTCCGCCATAAAGGTATCTCGCCGGCCATTTCGGGACGCGATAATGTCATATAGTCCGCCATAAAGGTATACTGCCCGGCCCATTTCTGGGACGCGATAATGTCATATAGTCGGCCCATAAAGGTATACTGCCCGGCCTATTTCTGGGACGCGATAATGTCATTATAAAATCCGGGAATTTAACCTAATGTACTACGACTTACCCTTTAAAATGACTCTTTTCAAATAAAACTTCCAAGATACTAATAACCGTAGTATCAAGTCATATCTACTTTTCAAGACAAGTCACAATACCTTTTAGAAATACATTTATAGGCTTCTAAATCAAGTGACTTCTTTCTTAAAACCTTAAGCAATTGGTACCTTTAAAACAATTTGCCCTTCTTATTTCAAATCATTTCTTTGCTTACATTATCGAAGAAAATCACACGACTGAACTGGGCGTGATCGTGCCCTACCTGCCACCCTTATACTCATACAACATAATAAATCTGGAAGATAAATAACACTTTTTTTAAAACTAAGGCCAAGCGATAAGGGTGCCATAACATAAAAATTACCGAAAGTGGTCTACACATTTAACAATGTAAAACAACTCTAGCCATCCAGCCGAGATGAATACAGACCTCTAAGATTTGGACAAATACTATGACGGACAAGGCCCGCCGCACTTCGAATATACATAACCATGACGACAAGCTCCTAACATTGGAGCCATCTCAAATCTTGAACCGGGATCCTAAGCTCGGATCCACAATCGTGTACCTAAACTCGCGGACATGAACGCAGCCCTCGAAGAAGTCGACAACAGTACCAAATATGGAACGGAAAATATGGTACAAGAAACAAATCATAATCGCATAAAAGAATGACAGGGCAAGTATAAAAAAGTAAATACCAGATCCTACCGTGTCATTACCATCTCGTGAACTTAATCGCCTTTATTATCTTTTCCCATTTTTACATAAAAGTTATAGTCACATTCTTACGCACATGCTTAGGAAAACCGTCAAGTTCATTACCATATAACTTACTTACCTTGCATAGCATAATCCGGCCCTTTTTATGGAGGGACGCCCATACTGCCCGGCCCAATCTGGGACGCGATAAAGTCACATAAGTCTGCCCATAGAGGTATATCGCCCGCCCATTTCTCGACGCGATAATGTCATATAGTCGCCCATAAGGTATCTCGCCCACCCATTTCTCGGACGTGATAATGTCATATAGTCCGCCATAAAGGTATACGCGCCATTTCTCGACGCGATAATGTCATATAGTCGCCCATAAAGGTATACGCCGCCCATTTCGGGACGCGATAATGTCATATAGTCCGCCCATAAAGGTATACGCCTCGCCCATTTCGACGCGATAATATCATTATAAAATCCGGGAATTTAACCCAACGTACTACGTACCTCTACTCCTTTAAAATGACTCTTTTTCAAATAAAACTTCCAAGATACTAATAATCGTAGTATCAAGTCATATCTACTTTTCAAGACAAGTCACAATACCTTTTAGAAATACATTTATAGGCTTCTAAATCAAGTGACTTCTTTCTTAAAACCTTAAGCAATTGGTACCTTTAAAACAATTTGCCCTTCTTTATTTCAAATCATTTCTTTGCTTACATTACTGAAGAAAACCATTCTTTTAGTCTTCCATAAAGTTGTTATAACCAACTTCCCATAAAGCCGTTATAACTCTTTATGTCTTAGACAAATTCATTCCTTTTATAACCAAGAGACTTATACTTTCAAATCAAATCACATAGCTTTCAAAATACTTCAAGTCTCTTAACTTTTGAAATCAAGCTTCTTTAACTTTTAGAAATCAAGTCTCTTATCTTTAAAATGGCAAGAAATCAATTCTTTCCAAATCAAGTATTCTATACTTTTAAATCAATTCATTTCTTCCTTTAAGAATCAAGTCCATAACTTAAAAAATAAAGTCCCTTAACCCTTTAAAAATTCGATGTTCATAGTCTTAAAACTTCATACGTAAATTCTTATAAATTAAGTAACATATACTTTGGTGTGTTGTGAATAAGTTATACTTATTTATAACGATCTTAATCGAGTAGCCATGATCTAGAAAATGTAATACAATTTTGTCTTATCTTAGCTTCTATGCAGATGGAGAATTCTACTCATTTTAACTTAATTGATTGTCATTACATTTTCCTTTATTAACGCCGCATGGCTTGTTCGATTCTTATTCTCATTTGTGCCAGAACTTAGCCAAGTCAACGGCTCCAAATACCTCTAACGACTCTTACCAACATCCCCATAAGACTTGGTAAGAACTTAGATAACTTAGACATAACCTACGTAGAGTAAATCAACAAACATACCTCTTAACTTCTAAGAGTAGAAGGAATCATGAAATAGTACTACATGTATATTCCATACATAGAATCATGTCAAAAGAAGGAAGAGGTTCACATACCTCGCGACGATTATCGACAAATGGCAAAATGCTCCAAAGTACTTCAACCTTGATAGCTATTCCATCCTTCAAGTAGAATACGCTATACTTAGTACTTCAACCTATAATGGCCATAATACGTCCATTAACCTTTAGCTTCGAACGTAGAATATTCTAAGTGCAAAGTCATTAAATTCTACGGAAAATCGGACAGCACTTCCTTTGTTTCTACATACTTTGCCACCTTTTTCAAGGCCGAATTCAATAACCAAACACGCCACATTTAAGGCCCAACAATTCAGCTAACCAAAGGGGATTACACGCCTTAACAGGACGTGTAAAATTCTGCCCCAAAACCATACCAAAACAGCCCCTAAAACATTCCATAATTACTATAACGAGGGTGGAATGTGAGGCCTTTCAACGCTTTTCCACACCCTTATTCCTTCGGTGTTTTCATTAGCAATCTACTACATTAAACATGAAATATAGGGGCTGATTTTCCAGCATACAACACGTCTAAAGCATTCCTAAAACTGCACGACAATATCCAGCAGCTTTATAGATTCTACGGCAACAACTAAAATCCGATAACTCTTTCCTTAATCCTTTTTATTCCAATTCGAGTTCCAAAACATCTACATAAGTTATAAAAACTTATTAACAACAATATTAATCCATTATAACATGCAATAGGTGAAGATAACAACGACAATAACCCACGAATTCCATTTACACCAAATCTGTCCCAAATCGGTTTTAGCCCCAAAAATGGCTCAAACGCTTTTTATTCTGCATTCTTTTAACACAAGTTCATCCATACATTATAACAATAAGTAATATCCAATTACTTTAAAAGAAGAAAGACTTTTACCTCATTTTTGCCCAAAACGGCCCAAAACAGTCCGGTCTTTATTGGTCCGCAGCTGCTTCGCTCCACTTCTTCAAGTTCCAATCACATATATGTATCCCTACAACCTTAGGATCAACTTCTCTTCACGTTTTGCTTCCAAAAGTCGACGGAAAACCCTTAGGTTTCATTCTATTTTCGCCCAACCTAGATTTAGGGGTTAAGGTGCTTAATCTTGGAAAGAAAATACTTTGATCTTGATCTTGTCTTTGGATATGGGATTGAATTGCTCTAGGTTTTGGAGAGATGAGGGTTTGTATGGATGAATATCTTTTGTTCTAAGTCTTCAAGACTTATCTATATAAAGGTGTGTGGAGTCTTCACAAGACAAGTGGGGAGGGCACTTGCTAACCTCCTATTGGCCAAGTATTTCTTCACAAAATATTTCATCCACACTTAGTTATTTTTCATCCCATTTCGATGGACATGTAACATAGTATACCAAGACTTAATAAATCCACTAAGTCCATAATTCTAATGAAAAATAATTCCATTACTAGAATTAATTCTTGTCATCACATTAAACTCAAAAAAATTCCGTATAAGGAAATGTAAAATCCTTTCCTTTCGACATTCCAATCTTAATTCTATAATCATGTTCTTGAATTACGGGGTGTAACATTCTTCCCCCTTAGAAACATTCGTCCCCGAATGTTCTTTCGGAGTCCAATCTAATTAGATAGCGACATAGTCTCCTTTTACTACACCCTTCATACAACATATGCCACCCATGGCCACATAACAATACTTATGCTAAGATGTCAACCTCGCACTCACGGCCAACTAGTCCATACTCATAATGACCTCAAAGTCGTCATAATCATCTCTACTATGTCTACTAGGCCGACGATCAGATCATCACCGGCAAATCTCATATACCCGCCGCCTACCACCCAAACACTCACGTGTAGTTACCGAAAGGTTCTTATGGATTCGTGCTCTAGTCCTTTACACTGGTTGTTATCTTTCATCGGTCGTACTATTTCCGTACTTCCAACTCATACTAGCATACATACATAACTTCCATACCGATTCTGGCCTCTAATCTTTGGAGTCACTCTTTTAAACAACATAAGGCCATTTCCGACTCCCACGACCTGGTTCCGGTGGAACGCGTCCACGAACCCGTAAAATAATTAACTAGACTTGGGCCTTGCACCCTCGTGACCCTATCACGTAGCGGAACTAATACCAACCGATCCCACTCCATTTCAAACTATGAGGCGACCCGTAACAGGTACTCACCCCGACCCGCCGTCACACTTAACTCTTACCCTTAGTCTGAATAAAATCTTATTGCCCGAGAAGGCCTTATATATACCTAAGGTCTCGGCGGTTATCAATATTCTTAGGCTCGCAATTTCCATGCTCCAAGCCTACCTTATCACCCCAGAACGGGTACAAAACTTCTCATAATACCATAATCGTGTCGCCTTGATCACAACAACCATTACTTACTCTATACGGACCTCATCCGTACAATTCTCTTAAGCCTACCACGAGGCTTAATATATTAACATGGTATTCCATTAAGTTCTTAACATGACTTCTTAAGGGTTCAATGCCCTATCGCATACTTCATCCTTTCCCAATTATCCCAAAATAAAACATAAGACCTTGGCGAATTCATTAACTGCTCCATACCTTCCTGATCTAGTTAGTCTTTACCAACTTCGTAATCTAAAATCATTCTAGGCAACACGATCCGACTCATACATAACTCCGTATAGATGTATGTCACAATACCAACTATACTATAATCATTACCAACCCGATACGCAATCCACATAGTCCTTCCCGGTCACCGCTTTCTCGTGAATCGCAATCAATATAACTCGTTAGGAGAGACGACCCTAACAACACATCTCTATCGCACGATCTCGAGTGAGAAGAATGGAAACTAATCCTAAATGTCCCGCAGCCTCACGATTATAGATGTGGTGCACAACACACCGATAATCAAGACTTACAGACACGGTCCAGACACTTTCCGAGGACTAACTGCTTTGATACCACTTTTGTCACGACCCGACCCCGGGCCGCGACTGGTGCCCTACCTGGGCACCCTTATACTCATACAACATAATAAACTGCGGAAGATAAATAACACTTTTTTTTAAACTAAGGCTGCCGATAAGGCTGCCATAACATAAAAATTACCCGAAAGGGTCTACATTGTTTAACAATGTAAAAACAACTCTAGCCAGTCCAGCCCACAGATGAATACAGACCTCTAAGATTTGGACAAATGTTATGACGGACAAGGCCCCGCTGCACTTCGAATATACATAACCATGACGACAAGCTCCGAACATCGGAGCCATCTCAAATCTTGAACCAAGATCCTAAGCTCATGGATCCACAATGTACCTAAACTGCGGACATGAACGCAGCTTCGGCGGGTCGAGACAACAGTACCAAATATGGAACGAAAAATATGGTACAGTAAACAAATCATAACTGTACAAAAGAATGACAGGGGCAAGTATAAAAAAGTAAATACCAGATCCTACCGTGTCATTACCATCTCGTGAACTTAATCGCACCTTATTATCTTTTCCATTTTTACATAAAAGTTATAGTCACATTCTACGCATATGCTTAGGAAAACCGTCAAGTTCATTACCATATAACTTACTTACCTTGCATAACATAATCCGCCTTTACGAGGACGCCCATCTGCCCGCCCAACGGGACGCGATAAAGTCACATAAGTCGCCCATAGAGGTATATCGCCCGCCCATTTCGGGACGCGATAATGTCATATAGTCGCCCATAAAGGTATACGCCCGCCATTTTCGACGTGATAATGTCATATAGTCCGCCCATAAAGGTATACCGCCTGCCCATTTCGACGCGATAATGTCATATAGTTCGCCCATAAAGGTATCTCGCCTGCCCATTTCTCGACGCGATAATGTCATATAGTCGCCCATAAAGGTATACGCCCCATTTCGACGCGATAATGTCATTATAAAATCCGAATTTAACCCAATGTACTACGACTTACCCTTTAAAATGACTCTTTTTCAAATAAAACTTCCAAGATACTAATAACCGTAGTATCAAGTCATATCTACTTTTCAAGACAAGTCACAATACCTTTTAGAAATACATTTATAGGCTTCTAAATCAAGTGACTTCTTTCTTAAAAACCTTAAGCAATTGGTACCTTTAAAACAATTTGCCCTTCTTTATTTCAAATCATTTCTTTGCTTACATTATCAAGAAAATCACACGACTGAACTCGTGTCACGACTAACCTGCCCGTGATCGTGCCTTACCGGGCACCCAAGTAGACATACATCGAGTAATCAGCGAACATAAAGACAATACATGAAACCAGTGTAATAAGACAAAGGAAATAAGAAGACAAAGCAACTAAAAAAGCGGTTACCTTCAAAGATATAAATAAATAGCAACTTTTCAACATGAACGCTTTAATCCTTTTTACAAACCCCGCCCACAACAAGATTACATGCACTTAAGAAATGATACGACAACAATGGCGGACGGGCCCCGCCATACCCCGAACGTAAGCACCTACAACAACAGGGACTATACCAAGATAAGCCTCCAGAGAAACGGAGCTTCCCAAACGCTAAATCAGGACTCGAGAGCTAGGATCAACGATCGTGTACCTCAACTCGCGCATGAACGCAGCTTCCGGGCGAGGTCAAGATAACAGTACTGAGTATGTGAAACTCAAAATACATACCGTAAATGAAATCATAGCAGCCATATAAAGCAGAGACATGTATGATAACCAAACTACGCTTACAACAAAGCGATATGTCAAGTCGTGGACTCACGCCTCAAGTCATCACTCAAGTATAACAATGGGTCTCGTGCCCACAACATCAATCATGCCCGTGGAATACCTTCCTCACCGCCATCTATGATATAAAAGCACCAAGGAACACACATGAACACTGTGTCCCACTGTGTCATAATAAAATCAGACGGTAAGTACGAAGGCATAGCCGACTACTAAAAACCCACGCACCAACAAGGTCACGAATCAGATCATAAGATCTGTCTAGACCGCCACATGATCAAAGCCGCCACTTGCCCGCAGATCAATGTACGCTGCCTAACCTCGAACTCCCGCACCCGCATAGGCCAATCTCATCGCCCGCATGAGGTATTCTCGCATCGAGGGTAGCTACTCCCAAGATCGCCCCGACTTCGCACCGCACGTACACGGACCGCATGCCCATAAAGGACGATACTAACTCGAACTCAGAGTTCGCATGATAGGCCCCTGACTGCATGAGGTATTCTCGAATCATAGTCCATCGACCGCTCGAGTCTACCCCGCAGACGGAGGGCGCTTAACTCCGAATCATCTCAAGAGATGAATGCCACAATACTATCATAACGATCGATAGTTAATAAGCACAATCGCGGAAACCCTTTACACAACCATCACAAGATACTAACACACGTAGCTTCCTAACACGCTTACTTATCAAAGCAATCAAGAAAGTATTACAAGGCTATCACAAACCAATACAATCAAGTTGTTCACACAAGGTACCTTCTACTATATGATTAACAAGATCGGGTTTTATCCCCAAAGTACTTCATACATTAACTCTTTAAAAGATACGCTACATTCACAAAAGTCACACAATACCCGTAGTATATGAAAATAGAGTGATTATCTTTTAAAGTAAATCAATTACTTCTCTTTGTAAAATCAAGTAGCAACATTCTTTTCCAATGTTCAAGTTTCTCATTTTAGAAAGGGTTCGTAGTTCATAGCCTTATTCATTTAAGAATATAATTCTCCTTTAAACAACTGAGAAACATAAGCCTTATATGCGAGTAGGATATCTTGTTTATAACAATCTTATTACAATGCCATGATCTAGAAATATCATTTTGTCTCATCTTAGCTTCTATGCAGATGGAAGTTTCTACCGGTTTTAATAATACTTAATTATTCAAAACATTTCTTTATTAACGCCGCAGTTGGTTTGTCGATACACATTCCGATTTCCAAATTAGTAAAACATTCTTAAGCCGTTATACCTAACTTCCCATAAAGCTAGTATAACTCTTAAGTTTTCAAACCAAATATTACTTCTTCTTTCAAATGATTCAAAATCTTTTGAAATACTTCAAGTTCTTTATTAACACATAACAAGCCGCTTATAGTTCAAATCGCTTACCTTTTCAAGACCACCAAGATTTTCTTACCAACATAAAGTCGTTATAATCAACTTCCCATAAAGCCGTTATAACACTTTATGTTTTAAACCAATCAAATACGCTTAGCACACGACGCCTACCGCTACATAGTTCACACATATCATGCTAGAAGAGATAGGAAGAGGTTCACATACCGCGACGAGTATCGACTAATAGCAAAACGCCCAAGTACTTCAAACCGCCGCTACTCCTAGCCGCAGATCGCGCCATACGCGATTTCAACCTATAAGGCCACAAGGCGCTTTATTAACATTTAGATCCCTTCAGAGAACATTCTACGTAAAATTCGCAAAGACTCTCCCGCAACAACAGAATCTCCTCTACCGAGGCCGGCTACCAAGCCAACCGGGGTTATACATCTAACCCTAACTGGTACAATTTACTCCACGGCACTACATCAGAATACAGCCCTAAGTAATTACGTCAAGAATCTTCTTTAAATTCAGCTTAAGTCGCAAGACATTGCTGTAAGTATTATTCAGGCTTAAGTCAAAAGACATTGCCAATAACTACGCCGCTTCTATATATAGTATACTTCAACTATATATTCTAACAATATGTAATTTCCAATTACAATAGAGGACAAGATATTTACCTCAATAAGCCCATAATTATCCAAGTATAAAGTCGATCCCGGCAATCGCTTAGCTCCAACTCCGAGCGCCCAACCCGCTCTAAACCACCCTTAGAAGTTCTAACCAACTTCTACACAATACTCCAACTGACTATGGAGATTTTCCTAGGTTTCGGTTTTGTGATCGACTAAGTATAATAGTATTTTCCGGGCTTTTCAGATAGTATATCCTGATACTACAAGGTATATGGCTAAGGTAATTGGGCATTATAACAATACTTTTGAGAGTATTTCTACCAAGAGTGGGTATATATACGAGACAACACCACAAGTGGTGATACTTTCTACCCCACTGTGGGGTACTCTCGCCAAGGGTGGGAAGGGAACTCTCGCTAAGCCTCACAAGGGGGAGAGGACGAGAACAACATGGTGAGTGGGAGGGTTTCTAAGACTTAGACCATTTTAGGATGAATAAGTCGTCCAAAGTGGGGTATTTATAGTACAAGCCAAGGCCAACCAACGGTCAAGATCTAGCCAAGTGCTATGCAAGTGTAGGCCAAGATCATGCCAAGTGCACCTTATCCATCTACCCACAAAATATCCTACCAACTACTTGACAAAACTCACCCAAATCGCCCAAGCTTGACCGCCCACACTCCATCAATGAGAGGTGACAAGTGTCGCCTCTCGTTGGTCCAAAATGTTTCGCCTCTCTAAAAATCCGCAAAAATAAGAAATGACATGGAAATTCCCTACGAAAGTCGTGGAAAACGTTACTAAAAACGACTCTAACCGGTGTTATGCACAAATAAAATTCGCCAAGCACTTTAAGGCACAAACTTTTCTACGCACGCCCGCTGCACATACTGGAAATACGGTATAACATTCTCCTCCTTAGAAACATTCGCCCCGAATGTTCCTTCTAAGTCTCAAACAACCGCGCACAAGATAGTCTTCACTACTATACTTACGAGAACAATCCCGCCACACTGCCACGTAAAACACCCGCACATACTTCTATCTAAGCCCACGAGGAAAACACCTCTAATCATCACCACAAAACACTTCTCACCGGGTCTAAAATATACTTCCTTCGTGACCTTCTCTTTACAAAAAGAAATGATCACATCTATGCTCGCCATACATGCTCGCTTCTCTCTTTACTCGTCAGAGATACCACTTTGTCACTTTGCTCGAGGCATTAACCTTCTCAGCGACTCCAACAAATGGTTCCACTTTTGTCACTTTGTCGCGAGCCTTGCTCCGACGACCTAACAAATGGTACCGCCGCATGCGATCCCCGAGGATGTCGATACTCGAACTCTTTCCACATTTCCGATATCGCTTCGCTTTCCAAAACTCGGTTACTATCTCTAACGTGGTCATCATTAATCGAACACTCGATGGATCTTCGATACTTCCCGAACATCACAATACGAAAGACCGGACGCATCGCCTCCCACGCCGACGGCAAATGCTAACATATAGGCAACCCGCCTATCCTTCACATGAACTCACAAAGGCCCAAAGTAACTCGCTAAGTTCCTCTCGCTTCCAAAACTCGCCGCACTCCAAACCCGGTGGTACTTTCAAGAAGACCGACCACCAACTCAACTCTAAGCGCCGCCGACATTATCCGCACGATTCTCCGAGCCGAACCTCTTCTAGACAAGCTTCACTATCCACCGCCGGAACAAGCTCGAACTAACCGTCAACCTTGCCAACATCGAACCAATCGATCGACAACTTACACTTCCGCCTCTTACAAGGCTTCATAAGGCGATATCCGAACACCGAAATGGTAGATCAAACACTACCTCCACAGAGACAACAATCCCCACAACTATCCCGTAAATCCAAACACCGCCCGAGGCGAACGCGATTCCGAGACTCACCCGAGTTCCTAACTCGCTCGTAAACTTTTAGAAAACGAAAATAGCCACAACCTCGGGCTTCATCGCCGACATAAGGTGAAGGTAGGCACCCTGCAGCCTTTCAACCCTTCGATAACTCAACACACCGAGTAAACGGTCCCGAACGAAGAACACGACGGCTGCTTCATCGACCACCACCTGGCCGAACGATCCACGAACTCATACGCCGTTAATCGAACATGGGCCTAACACCTCGTGACTCTACCACAAGGCGGACCACCACAAACCGACCCACCACTAAAATCGCCGCGGGTTGACCCGCAACGTGGCCTCAACCCGACCCGCAACGCCGCATCATACTAGCTCCCGAACCGAACAATCTCACTAATCACGCACGAAACCTAGCGGCCTTCTTAGCTCAACTACCCTCTTCATTCCACACTACTAGGGACTGTCCCAACATAACTCACGCACTATGCACTCCGATAAGTGGTCAAACATAACACTACACCTTTTCTCGAGATGGCCTCACCTCTAAGGTCTCTACGTATAAAGCTCTAAGGCTCACACTTTCTATCCCCAAAATCTTACTCTGCTAAACAACCATGATTTCAAATCACAACTAACACATCGCTATCGTAACATAGCACCTAAGGTATACTCACCTTATCACCTATACAAAACTCTAGAGGTTAAGGATAGATCTATGTTCATCGCTTCACTCCCTTAGTCGTTCTAATCAAACTCGCCTGTAGGCGCATAGCTAAGGAGGTGACGAACTACCCACCAGATCAAGGCAAAGTCCTCCTACAAGGACACTATATCGACAATGCACTCGACGGTCATAGTACAACAAGTACCAACTAAAAGATGACATTCCCAGACGATCCGCTAAATCGCTAACCGAAGCCCGGAGTTCTAACCAACTCCCGTGATACCCCGAACGCTCAAATCCGTGGAAGACCACTGCATTGTGGATATGCATAATCAAATCGCGCGAGGTGACTTGCCTCAAAGTTACCAAAGGACCTCATTGCTCGCCCTCTTCGCCCTCGTTAACCCGTCGATCTCTACGCTTTCTACCGTATAAGCTCGCACACCGCCATGCTCAAGCCTAATCAAGAACTACTTTGCACAACCTCTCGTTGATATTCATCAAGATTCGCAGACATCGTATACTCTCCGTAGTTAAATCCATAGCTAGTAATGTGGTCGCCTTTGCAATCCATATTCTCTGCTCTCGGTCGCGAACCGGCGTTCAAATATCATGGCCGCAGAGGAACCGCCGCCGCGTGCTAAACTTTGTCGGGCTAGCGACGCCGCAGTAACTCCCGAATGAAGCACCACCCTGGTGATGATTGGGCTGTGCCACGTAACCCTCTCAGACTTACTTGCGCCTCGGCCGCTTTGCCCTCCCGGGCCCGTTGCCTACGCGAGGCATAACGGTAAGGGAAAGAAATACGCCGAGGGTCTAACTTACAACACAGCCTCTAAGGCACGATCTCAGAGTGAGAAGAATAGAAACCAATCCTAAATACCCTATAGCCTCCCGATTATCGCGGTGCACAACACACCGATAATCAAGACTCCATCGATACGGTCAGACACTTTCCGAGGATTAATCGCTCGATACCACTTTGTCACGACCAACCTGCCCGCGGATCGTGCCTTACCGCACCCAAGTAGACATACATCGAGTAATCACGGAACATAAAGACAATACATGAAACCAGGTAATAAGACAGTGAAATAAGAAGACAAAGCAACTAAAAACGGTTACCTTCAAGATATAAATAAATAGCAACTTTTCAACATGAACGCTTTAACTTTTTACAAACCCCGCCTACAACAAGATTTCATGCACTTCTAAGAAATGATACGACAACAATGGCGGACAGGCCCCGCCATACCCCGAACGTAAGCACCTACAACAACAGGGACTATACCAAGATAAGCCTCCAGAGAAACGGAGCTTCCCAAACGCCAAATCGTGGACTCGAGAGCTAGGATCAACGATCGGTGTACCTCAACTCGCGCAGATGAACGCAGCCTCGGGCGAGGTCAAGATAACAGTACCGAGTATGTGAAATCAAAAATACATATCAGAAATGAAATCATAGCAGTCATATAAAGCAGAGAGACATGTATGATAACCAAACTACGCTTAACAAAGCAAGCCATGTCAAGTCGTGACTCACGCCTCAAGTCATCACTCAAGTATAACAACGGGTCTCGTGCCCACAACATCAATCATGCCCGTGGAATACCTTCCTCACCGCCGGCATATGATATAAAAGCACCAAGGAACACACATGAACACCGTGTCCCACTTGTGTCATAATAAAATCAGACGGTAAGTACGAAGGCATAGCCGACTACTAAAAACCCACAGCATCAACAAGGTCGCGAATCAGATTATAAGATTCGTCTGACCGTTACATGATCAAAGCCGCCACTTGCCCGCAGATCAATGTACGCGTCTAACCTCGAACTCCCGCACCCGCGATAGGCCAATCTCATCGCCCGCATGAGGTATTCCCGCATCGAGGGTAGCTACTCCCAAGATCGCCCCGACTTCGCACCGCGACGGCCACGGACCGCATGCCCATAAAGGACGATACTAACTCGAACTCTCGTAGCTCCGCGATAGGCCCCGGACTGCATGAGGTATTCTCGAATCATAGGTCCATCGACCACCGAGTCTACCCCGACGGAGGGCGCTTAACCCCTAATCATCTCAAGAGATTTAATGCCACAATACTATCATAACGACCGATAGTTAATAAGCACAATCGCGGAAACCCTTTACACAACCATCACAAGATACTAACACACGTAGCTTCCTAACACGCTTACTTATCAAAGCAATCAAGAAAGTATTACAAGGCTATCACAAACCAATACAATCAAGTTGTTCACACAAGGTACCTTCTACTATATGATTAACAAGATCGGGTTTTATCCCCAAAGTACTTCATACATTAACTCTTTAAAAGATACGTTACATTCTACAAAAGTCACACAATACCCGTAGTATATGAAAATAGAGTGATTATCTTTTTAAAGTAAATCAATTACTTCTCTTTGTAAAATCAAGTAGCAACATTCTTTTCCAATGTTCAAGTTTCTCATTTTTAGAAAGGGTTCGTAGTTCATAGCCTTATTCATTTAAGAATATAATTCTCCTTTAAACAATCTGAGAAACATAAGCCTTATATGAGTAGGATATCTTGTTTATAACAATCTTATTACAGCAGCCATGATCTAGGAAATATCATTTTGTCTCATCTTAGCTTCTATGCAGATGGAAGTTTCTACTGGTTTTAATAATACTTAATTATTCAAAACATTTCCTTTTATTAACGCTGCAGTGGTTTGTCGATACACATTCTGATTTCCGAAATTAGTAAAACATTCTTAAGCCGTTATACCTAACTTCCCATAAAGCTAGTATAACTCTTAAGTTTTCAAACACCAAATATTACTTCTTCTTTCAAAATGATTCAAAAATCTTTTGAAATACTTCAAGTTCTTTATTAACACATAACAAGCCAGTTATAGTTCAAATCAGTTACCTTTTCAAGACCACCAGTATTTTCTTACCAACATAAAGTTGTTATAATCAACTTCCCATAAAGCCGTTATAACACTTTATGTTTTAAACCAATCAAATACGCTTAGCACATGACGCCTACCGCACTACATAGTTCACACATATCATGCTAGAAGAGATAGGAAGAGGTTCACATACCTCGCGACGAGTATCGACTAATAGCAAAACGCCCCAAGTACTTCAAACCGCTTCGGCTACTCCTTAGCCGCAGATCGCGCCATACGCAGATTTCAACCTATAAGGCCACAAGGCGCTTTATTAACATTTAGATCCTTCGTAGAACATTCTACGTAAAATTCGGCAAAGACCTCCCGCAACAACAGAAATCTCCTCTACCGAGGCCGGCTACCAAGCCAACCGGGGTTATACATCTAACCCTAACTGTACAATTCTACTCCACTGCACTACCGTAATATGCCCTAAGTAATTACACAAGGTAATCTTCTTTAAATTCAGCTTAAGTCGCAAGACATTGCCGTAAGTATTATTCAGCTTAAGTCAAAAGACATTGCCAATAACTACGCCGATTCTATATATAGTATACTTCAACTATATATTCTAACAATATGTAATTTCCAATTACAATAGAGGACAAGATATTTACCTCAATAAGCCCATAATTATCCAAGTATAAAGTCGATCCCGGGCAATCGTTTAGCTCCAACTCCGAGCGCCCAACCCGCCTAAACCACCCTTAGAAGTTCTAACCAACTTCTACACAATACTCCAACTGACTATGGAGATTTTCCTAGGGTTTCGGTTTTTGGATCGACGGAAGTATAATAGTATTTTCGGGCTTTTCAGATAGGTATATCCTTAGAATACTACAAGGTATATGGCTAAGGTAATTTGGGCATTATAACAATACTTTGAGAGTATTTCTACCAAGAGTGGGGTATATATACGAGACAACACCACAAAGTGGTGATACCTGGCCTACCCCACTAGGGGTACTCGCCAAGGGTGGGGAAGGGAACTCTGGCTAAGCCTCACAAGGGAGAGGACGAGAACAACATGAAGGGAGGGGAGGGTTTCTAAGACTTAGAACATTTTAGGATGAATAAGTCTTCCAAAGGGGGTATTTATAGTACAAGCCAAGGCCAACCAACGGTCAAGATCTAGCCAAGTGCTATGCAAGTGTAGGCCAAGATCATGCCAAGTGCACCTTATCCATCTACCCACAAAATATCCTACCAACTACTTGACAAACTCACCCAAATCGCCCAAGCTCGACCGCCACACTCCATCAATGAGAGGTGACAAGTGTCGCCTCTCGTTGGTCCAAAATGTTTCGTCTCTCTAAAAATCCGCAAAAATAAGAAATGACATAGCCGAAATTCCTACGAAAGCTGTGGAAAACGCTTTCACGAAAAACGACTCTAACCGTGTTATGCACAAATAAAATTCGCCAAGCACTTTAAGGCACAAACTTTTCTACGCACGCCCCCGCATACTACGGAAATACGGTATAACACTGGGCCGTGGATCGTGCCTTACCTGCACCCTAGTGATACAACATCGAGAAAACCAAATAAATAAAAACTTTAAACATATAAATAGATATGGATCAAGATGAAAGAAACAGGCCAACCAAAATCGGCCTTTTAGAATATATATATACATAGACATTTGAACAAGCATAATCCTTACAACCCTACCCACAACAAAGGTCTGCACTTAAGATTTTTACAACAACTATGACGGACGGGGCCCGCCATGCCCCCGAATGTACAAGAACCTACTGCACTGTGGTAACATACCAAGAGATAAGCCTCCAAGGAACGAGCTTTCCAATACGCTGAAATGTGATCCTAAACGCGGATCGATACCACGATGTCTCTACTGCGGCATGAACGCAGCCCCAGGAGGTCAAGACAACAGTACCAAGTATGTGAATCGTAAATATCAGAAATGAAATCATAGCGATCATATAAAGCAGAGACATGTATGATAACCAAACTACGATACAACATATAAACAGTCATATCAAGTCAGGGACTCACGCCCTCCAAATCATCACTCGTGCCCGTGGAATTCCTTCCTCACTGCCGGCAGTCTATGATATAACAACACCAAGGAGTATACATGAACACCAGGACCCACCTGTGTCATAAAAACCGTACGGGGCAAGTATAACTACCAGATCCGACCGTACCAATAATACTTGTACAACCATATCATGAAGCTGACACGTGGTAAGTGCAATAGCCTCCACCGGCTCACCGCGCCACGTGGCGGCGGGGCAAGTGAATCGCCACGCACCAGATCACAGCCGTAAGTCACGGCTCCATCCAAACACCGACTCGCTGGCGACACGTGGCGGTGCAATAACCTATACGAGATCCACTGCCACGTGGCGACGGGCAAGTAAACAGCTACGCGCATCACAACCGTAAGTCACGATGCGCCGCAGCCGACACGTGGCGTGCAATAACCTATACCAGATCCACCGCCACGTGGTCGACGGGGCAAGTAAGCAGCTACCCGATCACAACCGTAAGTCACGATACTTCGCCATAACCAAAATGGTCACATGTCCAGAATCCATCAGCGGTGTAGACATGCCCATGTAATAATGCTAATGGAAGCATACCGTGGAATCTCCCCACACGCTGTAGATGCTCCAAGTAGGTTCTCAACAAGTCAACTACCCTCCATCGAGACGCGGAGAATAGAAACACAATTCTTGACAACAAAGACTATCTCGATAAGCATAGGCAAGTTACACAACAACAAGTATAAAGTAGTTACACAACAACAAGCATAGGAAAGTTACACAACAACAAGCATAGGCAAGTTATACACAACTCAAAGTACTTTCATTTTATGTCAAAGTCCGGGTTTTAACCCTAAAGTACTACGTACGTTAAATTCCTTTTTTAAAACCAAATTAAGGCAATACCATGCCTTATTTTTAGACCAAAACACTTCTCTTTTTAACGTTAAGTTACCACATTAAAACCAATGATAAAACCCTTCTTTTGTTTTCATAAAGTCGTTATAACTAACTTCCCATAAAGCTGTTATAACACTTTATGTTTTAAACCAATTTAAGACAAAACAATGCCTTCCTTTTCCCTAAAGTTCCAGTTTGCCTAATTTCAATTACTCCAGTCTCTTTATTTTAGAAAAGTTCATAGTTCAATGTCTTAATCTCTTTTAAAACAATTGAGTAACATATGCCTTATATGAGTGTAGGTTATTCTTATTCATAATCAATCTTATTAAGCAGCCATGATCTAGAAAATGTAATATCATTTTGTCTCATCTTAGCTTCTATGCAGATGGGGGTTTCTACTGGTTTTAATATAATACTTCATTTATTCAACACATTTTCCTTTATTAACGCTGCAGTGGTTTGTCGATACTCATTCTGATTTCCGAAATCAGTAAAACATTATTCCTTTTAAAAACCAAGTACTCATTACTCACGAATGAGGTTTCACACAAAATTCATATTAATTCACTCAAGTCAAGTCTCTTATCTTTTAAGATTAAGTCTCTTAACTTCTAAAAATCAGTAAACCATTCTCTTTATCTCTCTTAAGACGTTATACCTAACTTCCCATAAAGCTAGTATAACTCTTATGTTTTCAAAACCAAGTATTCATCTTCTTTCAAAAAGGTTTCTTAATTCTTTTGAAATACTTCAAGATTTTTATTATTCAGGCTTAAGTCAAAAGACATTGCCGCATAACCACGTCATTAACACACGCACGTCTCACCGTACTATATATATATTCCTTTAAAATATCATGCTCAAGAGTATATGAAGAATCACATACCTCGCGACGATTATCGACTATAAGCAAACGCCTCCGGTATAACCCTAGCCTTGTCTAATTCTAAGTAGCACATGCTACTTGCGTAACATTCAACCAATAAAGGTTATCGGACTCATAAATACGGTCCTATGTAAATACGATTTAATCTTCTACTCTAATATTCTTCCGATGTGATTTCGTTTCAAGTCTATTCTGTAATATCCTTCTATTACGATTCAATTCTCTATGAATCTTATATTCATTTCTATACTACTACGGTATGTAATTCTCAATTACAATAGAAGGGCGAGTATTTACCTCGATGAGCCCAAAATTATCCAAGTTTAATGCCGCTCCCGAGCAACGTTAGCTCCTACTCCGTGCGCTCCAACCCGCTCCAGCAACCCTTAGAAGTTCTACGCAACTTCTACTTAACACTTCAACCGACTGAAGGTTTTCCTTAGGTTTCGTTTTATGATCGAGGGAAAGTATAATAGTATTTAGACTCTACGTATAGAGGAAACTTTGGAAAGTACTACAAGGTATATGGGCTAAAGTATTTGGGCATTATAACAATACTTGGAGAAGTATTTCTATACCACAAACGGGGGGGTATTATACGAAGCCAACTAGGCAAGGGGGGGGGGGGGTATTTCTCTCGGCCAAAGGCCTCACTCAAAGGGGGTGCTCTTGGACGAGATACTACACTAAGGGGGGGGGGGAGTGTCACGACCCGATTCCGGGCCCGTGACTGGTGCCTTAACCCGGGCACCCTAGTGATACAACATCAGAGTAATCAGCGAAACATAAAACGATACAAGACATATTATGAAATATGAAACAATAATCTGAGAAAACTTGCCTTTCGGCATATATAAAAAAATGACAACTTTTTCAACATGAACAGTTTAATCCTTTTTACAACCCTGCCACAACAAGATTACTCTGGACCTCTACGAAAGATATGACAACAACGACGGACGGGCCCCGTCATACCCCGAATGTAGCACTACGACAACGGGACTATACCAAGATAAGCCTCCGAGAAACGGAGCTTCCCAAAAGTGAACTGACCCTAAGAGCTAGGATCAACGATCGTGTACCTCAACTCGCGGCATGAGCGCACTTCAAGGAGGTCGCACAACAGTGCCGAGTATGTGAAATCGAAAATACATCAGAAATGAAATCATAGCGATATAAAGCAGAGATACGTATGATAACCAAACTACAAGCTTACAACAAAGCAATCATGTCAAGTCGTGGACTCATGCCTCAAGTCATCACTCAAGTATAACAATGGTCTGTGCCCACAACATCAATCATGCCCGTGGAATACCTTTCCTCATCACGGCAACATGATATAAAAGCACCAGGAATACACGTGAACACGAGTCCCAATGCGTGTCATAATAAAACCGTGACGGTAAGTGAAGGCATAGCCGACTACTAAAACCTACGCATCAACAAGGTCGCGAATCAGTATCATAAGATCTGCTCTGCAGACCGCCACATGATCAAAGCCGCCACTTGCGCGCAGATCAACGACGCGCCCAACCCCGAACTCCGCACCGCATAGGCCAATCTCATCGCCCGCATGAGGTATTCCCGCATCGAGGGTAGCTATTCCCGCATCGCCCCGACTTCGCAATCCGCATGGCCACGTGGACCGCATGCCCGTAAAGGCGACACTAACACGGAACTCTCGTAGTTCCGCATAGGCCCTCGGACTGCATGAGTATTCTCGAATCATAGGTCCATCGACTACCTGAGTCTACTCCGCGTCGGAGGGCACTAACCCCCGAATCATCTCAAGAGATGAATGCCACAATACTATCATAACGACCGATAGTTAATAAGCACAATCAAGGAAACCCTTACACAAACATCACAAGATACTAACACACGTGGCATCCTAACACGCCATTTATCAAAGCAATCAAGAAAGTATTACAAGGCTATCACAAACCAATACAATCAAGTTGTTCACACAAGGTACTTTCTACTACATGATTAACAAGATCGGGTTTTTATTCCCAAAGTACTTCATACATTAACTCTTTAAAAGATACGTTACTTTCACAGTGTCACACAATACCCGTAGTATAAAAATATGACTATCTTTTTAAAGTAAATCAATTACTTCTCTTTGTAAAATCAAGTAGCAACATTCTTTTCCAATGTTCAAGTTTGCCTAATTTCCAATGTTCAAGTTTATCAGTTTTCGAAAGGGTTTCGTAGTTCATAGTATTAATCACTTAAGAATATCATTCTCTTTTAAGCCATCTGAGAAACATAAGCCTTATATGTGAGTAGGATATTCTTGTTTATATAAATCTTATTACACACCATGATCTAGAAATATCATTTTGTCTCATCTTAGTTTCTATGCAGATGGAAGTTTCTCCGGTTTTAATAATACTTAATTTTTCAAAACATTTCCTTTTATTAACGCTAAGTGGTTTGTCGATACACATTACGATTTCCAAATCGGTAAACATTCTTAAGCCGTTATACCTAACTTCCCATAAAGCTAGTATAACTCTTAAGTTTTCAAACCAAATATTACTTCTTCTTTCAAAATGATTCAAAAATCTTTTGAAATACTTCAAGTTCTTTATTAACACATAACAAGCCGCTTATAGTTCTAATCGCTTACCTTTAAAACCACATGTATTTTCTTACCAACATAAAGTTGTTATAACCAACTTCCCATAAAGCCGTTATAACACTTTATGTTTTACACCAATCGAATACATTTAGCACAATGTGACGCCTACCG